>BSBK01006843.1:0-345146 GCA_027943335.1 Chamaecyparis obtusa
ACACACACACACACACACACACACACACACCCCTCTCCTTCTCTCTCCCTTTCCCCTTCCCTCTCTCCTTCTCCTCTCTCTCTCTCCTACTCTCTCCCTTTCCCCTTCTCTATCTCTCTCTCTCTCCATTGTCTCTCCCTCTCCCCTTCTCTCTCTCTCTCCTTACCCTTCTCTCCTATCTCTATTCTCTCTCCCTCTCCCCTTCTCTCTCTCCTTACCCTTCTCTCCTACTCTCTCTCTCTCTCTTTTCTCCCTTTTTCTTGTTTTACATAGGGCGTACGCCCTATAGCGCGTGCACGCTATAGGGCGCACACCCTATTTAAGACTATGCGTATAACATGTTTTTGTTTTGTATAGGGCGTACACCCTATAGCGCGCTTGCGCTATGTAAAACTAGAAGAAACGATCTTATTTGCCAAGGATCTCATGAAAGAGGCCCACTTTTTGTTATGCTGTCTGAATTCTATGTTTTCTTCGACAAGCTTTCGCTTTTCATGGTGTTGATAGTGACAAATCAACATCGTTTTGCACCATCGTGAAAGTCAATTATTGGAATCAAAAAGACAAAAAGAGATTGAGGTAAGTTTTTTTATTTTTGTACATGTCAAATGTGAATAAAGAGTGTTTTGGTTTATAATTGGTATGATATAGACTTGTTCTTGATACATAATTTGATATAAGTGTAATAAATTTATATTATAATTTGTCATATTGTAAGAGGTTTATATTATAATTTGACTTATTGGTTTACATTTATATTATATTTTTAAAATTGTAATCAATTGATATGTAGAAATCATCATCATGCCAAAGAAATGAGAAAAGAATTTAACACCAGAAGAGCATGAAAGAGACAAAGAGAAGAAAAGGGAAAGAATGAGACAACTTCGTGAACAAAAAAAAATTAGATACTATAGAAGAAGATTTTCCTTTGGATGAGGAACATGAAACATCAATACAAAGTAAGAGAGAATTGGAGTTGGAATAAAAAAGATAATGAATGAGAAACTTGCATGCAACGAGACAATTGAATTATGAAGATGCAGGGACATCATCTACGAGTTCCCAAGTTCAAGGGACATCATCATCCAATGTTCGAGGCACACCAATATATCATGTTGAAGGCACACCATTGTCTACTTCCGAAGGTGGAGGCACACCAATGTATCATGTTGAAGACACACCATTGTCTACTTCCGAAGGTGGAGGCACACCAATGTATCATGTTGAAGGCACACCATTGTCTACTTCCGAAGGTGTGGGCACACTCTTCTATCATGTTGAAGGCACATCATTGTCTACTTCTGAAGGTGTGAGCACAACATCGTCTCATGTTGAAGGTACACCATTATCTACATCCCAAGGTGTAGGCACAACATCGTCTCATATTGAAGGCACTCAAGATGGTACGCAATTCACACATAATGTTTTTGATGCTCCTAGAATTATTAAATATAGAAAACCAAAATATTTGATTGATATTGATACTAACATTTTGCAAGCAATGCCTAACAAGATTCTCAAGCGTATTTGTCAAAGAAATGTTAATCGTATTTGGAGATCATTTTTTGAGAATTTAAACATGACAAGAAGATGTCAACTATTTGTTGAAATGATGATAAATCTAAAATTTAGGCCCATCATGAAGATTCTTGGGCTAAGAACAATGGACGAGTCAAGTGAAAAATCTATTGTAAAGAATCTAATGACTGCATATGAGAGTGTGGGTTCTACATCACGCACGAAAGATAGTAATGTCACATGACGTGTACTTACATCAACGATAGTAAGCACTCAAATGAAAAAATCTCGACTCATTAGAAAGACAAATAAAACATTGAAAATAAGTAGAAAGTCTCTAATGAGAGCCTGGGAAGGCGTCAAAGAGTGGAAGATCCAAATAGCAATGAGTTATGGGCATTTTCCGGTAGACTACCGCAAAAAGATAAAGCAATTGTTGAAGCTTTGAAATCCTTGATTGAAGAATTTTGGAAAAATAATACACGGGTATCTCCTAATCAAAGAGATGTTGTAAGGAGGATTGGTAGTTGAATTTGTGTTCCACATCCAAAACATTTTTTGGATTCAACTCAGACACAATTCTTTGCAAAATTTATGCATACGTATCCTCAAATTAAAATTAGTCAGAGATATTTTGAAATGTGTAAACTTTTTTATGTCAAGATAAATCACACACGCACAACTTGTTGTTGTAGGGTACATATTGAATTTTCTAACCATTTTGAAGTTTATAAGAATATATGTGTAGCTTTGCACTCTAACAATGTTTTGCAGGATTGTAACATAAATGTCCCACCTAGATCTTCAAGGGAATTAATATCTACCATTTTATGTGAAAGAGTGGATGGTCAACAATTTTACAAGCTCTCATGCTTGAATGGTACATGCATAGATTGCGGAGGTTTGCGACGTTTGCCAATTTGTCAACATATGGAGAGTACACATGCAATCGGTAACAAAATAGTGAAATTTGGAAAATGTAAGACTGTGACATACAATCTAAAAGATGTGATTTAGTAATTGAAAAAATTTTAGTGTATCAGTTTATGGACATTTTTTGTAAAAAAATTATTTATGAGTATGTAAGGCATACACATAGAGCGCGATGGTTAGATATGCAATTCAAGTTGTGCAAGGACACATTCCCACTTGATACCATTGTTTCAGTTGTGCACTTTGCAGAGAACTACACTACAAACCACAGAATGAGGTGCAAGCAAAGTATTACAGCTCTCAACAGGTTGCTATATTGGTTCATATAGCATTCATGCATGCACTAGATAGTACAGAGGAGAACAGGAAGATATTGAGGGAGTATCATTTTTATATCAGCGATGATCGCTCACATTCTACAGAGTTTGTACACGGTTGCTTTCAACTATTTTATGGTCATTTGGCAAACAAGGGCATAAAATATCATCGACATATCATTTGGTCAGATAGTTGTGCATCCCAATTCAAGAATTCGCAGATGTTTTATTGGTTGTGCAGGATGCATAAGATTACTGGAATTCAATATATGTGGAATTTCACAAAGGCCGGTCATGGAAAGGGAGAGCACGATGGCGCAGGTGCATGTATTAAAAGAGCCTTAGCACGTGAAGAATTAAAGTACAAAGAGAAAGCAACATTATCAGATGCGGGATGTATTGTCTAGTGGTGTAATGTTGCAATGGGTCCAGGTAATGAAGATGAGTCTACGGTTCATAGATTTTTTTGGTTGATGGATGAAACTAACATTGCACCATATGTGGATTGTTGTACATTAACAGGATCGAGTGAGCTACACTCTTTTAGAAGTTGTAATGCAGGTTCATGGAGTATCCACACACGACATATGGCATGCTTTTGTTCATCATGTGTAGATGAAGATTGGGATGGGTGTGAGCCAAAGGAATGGGTTGACGAATGGTATACATGTATTTTGAGTCCACTTGCCTCCTATCATCCTCATGAATCACTACAACTGAGAAAAATGGGATCATCCATTGACTTTGATCGCTTATTTGATCTAGTACAACCAGGTCGCTATTTTCCACATACAAATAATCTCAAATTTAGTACTTTATCATAAATATTTAGTAAACTAATGTCCTCATTATGTTTATATCATTATAGGCCATGTTTTTGTTGTTATTGCACCTGAAGACAATGAAGAAGGGACAGATTATTATTTGTGTCATTGTGTAGAGGCAAAAAAGAAATTGGATCACTCGGTTATCGATGGTGAAGAATTAGAATACCCTATAGGAGCAGTGGTTGTAACTGGTACATGACTTAGACGGTATGCTATGAAGAACCCTAGGTTGTGGTTGTTCGAGGATTGGGAGACACATAGAAAGATTCTTCATTATTCAAACCTCGTTGTTGCATCAAATGTCCACTTAATCAGATATGGGGGAAGACCGCAAAATAAAACTCTTTGGAAGGTTCATGAGTCAGACCACGAGGCAATACTTGAGACAATCAAGGGTAGGGCATACCCAATTGGTTCATTGGACTAAATGGAGATACAAAATATCGTAACATCTCATTATTAATAAAAAAAACTTTATAATAGAAATCTTATAGTTCAGAGATTTTTCACAGCACATAGCATAATTCATATATTCTTTACATACACTAAGATCCCAGTTCAGCATTAACTTCCACACATAAACCCAAGCCAAAACCAACTTCTAAACAAGCCTTCCATAAACACCACATACAAAAAACCTAAAATCTTCCAACAAAACCTAACCCAGAGCAGTAGGAAACTTGGTAACAGCCTTACTTCCTTCAAAAGCAGCATGCCTAGCCAGCTCTCTAGGCAGAACAAAACTTGACAACAATCTCAATTTCTCTCGAGGAAAGTGTCATGATCTTGTTTATTTCAGCAGAGAAGCAGCCTCAGGAGTAATCTTATCAAAAATATCAATCATGAAGCTCTCCATGATATCCATGGCAGCACTGGATATTCCCTTGGAGGGATGCACTTGTTTCAACACCTTGTATATTAATCTTTTGTAACTTCCTACACTTCGCTTCCTCTTCTTTTTCTTATCTCTTCCTTTTGAACATCACTTTCTTTGCTTTTCTCACTTTGGAGAATCCTTTACTTCATTCTCTCCTTTCATACCATCTGCTTTAAAACCCAAAACCCCCTAGAAACTAGGGCTCGCCCAATGTCTCGTCTCCCAGCACCATAGAAACTTGAACCAAAGTTGATTCACCATCATTTGACCATCCTATGATGGGATTCCATGCCATAAAATACCCCCCTCCAATGGCTAGAACGTCTACTGCTGTTACCCTTGCACCAATTTCATGACCTTATGCACCCTCTCAAACCATCAAAATCCTTCTATCCTTGAAATATTTCATGACCCTTATGCCACCCTTCAAATTAATGTCTACTCGGGAGGAAGATTATAATTTCCATATTTGCACAAGCCTTGAAATATTTTCGTCGTTATTGCTCTCCGCCCTCCCCTCTCTCAATTTAGTCCTCCCTCTCCACTGCACTCAGCTTAGCCATCCTTACCTACTCGTTAACAAAAATTCTCCAAAATTTGTATACAAAGGCATCCTACAGGAAAAAAATGAAAAGTTTCCTAGAGAATATCCTACAGCTTTTGACCAAGTGAGAAATTACAAGACTTTGAAAAAAAAATATTCTTTCTTAATGCTGAACTCATTTGATGTGGCTGTATATGATATGTACGTTGTACTTTACAAAGTGTTTTATGATTATCTAATTTCAACTTATTATATGATGCAGCCGAGTGTCGACGCAATCATTATATATGGTATGTTTACTATTTTTGTTTTTAGAACTAATGCTTCTAGTGAATCCAAATTTAGTTGTTATAAAGATGAGATGTTAGTGAATGACTTCTTCCTAATACTACTCTTCCACCAGATCCAGATTTCAACCCTTTTGTGGATCTACAAGCTCAATCGCGAGCCCACAGGATTGGCCAAGAGAAAACTGTGATTGTATATCAACTGATTACAAAATGTTCATTTGAGGACAAAATATTGCAATGATCAAGAAGAAAATTGGCTATGGAAAATCTAGTTATGAATTCTGTTAAGAATGAAACTATTAAGGAATTGCACGATATATTACTCAAACGGAGCAAGGAATATTCTTGATGACCTTCGTCAAGAATATCCTTGAAATGTAACTTCATTGCCACCTTTGCAAGGCAGTCTCACTCCTCATTTTACAACAAAGGGCAGCCATCTATGGTCCTATTGAGCTAAGTTGTATAAATATTTCTCGTTATTAATAGAAAAAATATTATATAGAAATCTTATAGTTCAGAGATTTTTCACAGCATACATAGCATCATTCATATATTCTTTACATACACTAAGATCCCAATTCAGCATTAACTTCCACATAAACCCAAGCCAAAACCAACTTCTAAACAATCCTGTCATAAACACCACATCAAAAAACCTAAAATCTTCCAACAAAACCTAACCCAGAGCAGTAGGAAACTTGGTAACAGCCTTACTTCCTTCAGAAGCAGCATGCCTACCCCAACTCTCTAGGCAGAACAAACTTGACAGCAATCTCAAATTTCTTTGGAGGAAAGTGTCACGATCTGTTTATATTCAGCAGAGAAGCAGCCTCAGGAGAATCTTATCAAAAATACAATCGTGAAGCTCTCCATGATATCCATGGCAGCACTGGATATTCCCTTGGAGGGATGCACTTCCTTTCAACACCTTGTATTCTCAGATATCATTGCTTTGACTACTGAATCCTTTGTGGGCTTGAACAGCACTTTCTTTCTTTTTCTCATCTTTGGAGAATCCTTTACTTCAATTCTCTCCTTTCACATCATCTTCTTTAAGACTCCACACCTTAGGTTTGCTTCAACAACTCCATATCCACCATATCAAACAAGTTCTTGGTCATGCTTGTTTAAGCTTGCCAATTGGTTGAACCATCAACACATACTTGATGACTCTAATTAGAGGATTCTACCATCAATTTGAATATTTGACACTTCTAGAGTAAAAACCCCCAAATGGTCCCAAAACCCCCTAGAAACTAGGGCTCGCCCAATGTCTTGTCTCCCAGCACCACAGAAACTGAACTAAAGTTGCTTCACCATCATTTGACCATCCTATGATGGATTCATGCATAAAATACCCCCTCCAAAGGATAGACGTCTACTGCTGTACCCTTGCACCAATTTGATGACCCTTATGCACCCTTCAAACTCATCAAACTCCTTCAATCACTCTCAACTTGCAAACTCTTTTTCTTTCCTTCATTTCCAATGTTAGAATACTAAGTTTCAAGGTTTGGATCCATCCCCAAGTGACAACAAATACATAAAGGGGATGGATCAATGAATTGCACTCCAATCACTTCCAGGTTCAAACAGTTATTGATTAACCTTTAAATGAACAATATAAGATGATCCCAAATCATCAGAGACCTATCTCCTTAAGACCAATCTTCTGGTGCTATAACCCTTGCCAAAACCCAAGCCAAACTAACTTCTAACAAGCCTGCCATAAGCACCACGTACAAAAAACCTAAAATCTTCCAACAAAAACCTAAACCAGAGCAGTAGGAAACTTGGTAATAGCCTTATTTCCTTCAGAAGCAACATGCCTAGCTAGCTCTCCAGGCAGAACAAACTTGACAACAATCTCAATTTCTCTTGAGGAAAGTGTCACGATCTTGTTATATTTCAGCAAAGGAAGCAGCCTCAGGGAGTAATCTTATCAAAAATATCAATCATGAAGCTCTCCATGATATCCATGGCAGCACTGGATATTCCCTTGGAGGGATGCACTTGTGTCAACACCTTGGATATTAACCTTTTATAACTTCCTACACTTCTCTTCCTCTTCTTTTTCTTATTCTCTTCCTTTTGAACATCACTTTCTTTGCTTTTCTTAGCTTTGGAGAATCCTTTACTTCATTCTCTCCTTTCATACCATCTGCTTTAAGACCCCAAAACCCCCTAGAAACTAGGGCTCGCCCCAATGTCTCGTCTCCCAGCACCATAGAAAAAATTTGTATACCAAAGGCATCCTATAGGAAAAAAATGAAAAGTTTCCCAGAGAATATCCTACAACTTTTGACCAATTGAGGAAGCAAAAAATAAGTGAATAAGTAATTGGCTACTAGCCCAAAGAAATTACAAGACTTTGAAAAAAAATATTCTTTCTTGATGCCGAACTCATTTGATGTGGCTGTATATGATTGTAAGTTCATTGCCACCTTTGGGCAAGGCAGTCTCAGTCCTCATTTTACAACAAAGGGCAGCCATCTATGGTCCAAGGTTCTAATTCAGCTGACAAGTGGAGAGCTTCTCAAGGTATTGATCTCTTTCGTAGAGAAGTTCCTACTTCATCTCAAGGTTCTGGTTTAGGTGACCAACTCCTTCGAGGTCCACAAATAGACCCATTAATTTCCCAAATTGGTTCATTAGCAGGCAAAGAATTTGGTCATGCACTTCATTCTAGCACCACAAATATTTCTATTAGAAATGACTATTTGTCAATGGCCTTGCATTTACGGGACTTGGGCATTATCCTTGAAATGTAACTTCATTGCCACCTTTGGCAAGGCAGTCTCAGTCCTCATTTTACAACAAAGGGCAGCCATCTATGGTCCAAGGTTTTAATTCAACTGACAAGTGGAGAGCTTCTTAAGGTATTGATCTCTTTCGTAGAGAAGTTCCTGCTTCATCTCAAGGTTCTGGTTTAGGTGACCAACTCCTTCGAGGTCCACAAATAGACCCATTAATTTCCCAAATTGGTTCGTTAGTAGGCAAAGAATTTGGTCATGCACTTCATTCTAGCACCACAAATATTTCTATTAGAAATGACTATTCGTCAATGGCCTTGCATTTACAGGACTTGGGCATTATCCTTGAAATGTAACTTCATTGCCACCTTTGGCAAGGCAGTCTCAGTCTTCATTTTACAACAAAGGGCAGCCATCTATGGTCCAAGGTTTTAATTCAGCTGACAAGTGGAGAGCTTCTCAAGGTACTGATCTCTTTCGTAGAGAAGTTCCTGCTTCATCTCAAGGTTCTCGTTTAGGTGACCAACTCCTTCGAGGTCCACAAATAGATCCATTAATTTCCCAAATTGGTTCGTTATCAGGCAAAGAATTTGGTCATGCACTTCATTCTAGCACCACAAATATTTCTATTAGAAATGACTATTCGTCAATGGCCTTGCATTTACGGGACTTGGGCATTATCCTTGAAATGTAACTTCATTGCCACCTTTGGCAAGGCAATCTCAGTCCTCATTTTACAACAAAGGGCAGCCATCTATGGTCCAAGGTTTTAATTCAGCTGACAAGTGGAGAGCTTCTCAAGGTACTGATCTCTTTCGTAGAGAAGTTCCTGTTTCATCTCAAGGTTCTCGTTTAGGTGACCAACTCCTTCAAGGTCCACAAATAGACCCATTAATTTCCCAAATTGGTTCGTTAGCAGGCAAAGAATTTGGTCATGCACTTCATTCTAGCACCACAAATATTTCTATTAGAAATGACTATTCGTCAATGGCCTTGCATTTACGGGACTTGAGCATTATCCTTGAAATGTAACTTCATTGCCACCTTTGGCAAGGTAGTCTCAGTCCTCATTTTACAACAAAGGGCAGCCATCTATGGTCCAAGGTTTTAATTCAGCTGACAAGTGGAGAGCTTCTCAAGGTACTGATCTCTTTTGTAGAGAAGTTCCTGCTTCATCTCAAGGTTCTTGTTTAGGTGACCAACTCCTTCGAGGTCCACAAATAGACCCATTAATTTCCCAAATTGGTTCGTTAGTAGGCAAAGAATTTGGTCATGAACTTCATTCTAGCACCATAAATATTTCTATTAGAAATGACTATTCGTCAATGGCCTTGCATTTACGGGACTTGGGCATTATCCTTGAAATGTAACTTCATTGCCACCTTTGGCAAGGCAGTCTCACTCCTCATTTTACAACAAAGGGCAGCCATCTATGGTCCTTTGAGGTCCACAAATAGACCCATTAATTGGTAAAAGGGTAGATGCAGTTTTGGAAAGAGTATCCCAATTGAAGAGTAATGAAAATTCCAGTGAGCATGAAGTTATTGCAGATCCAATGGGTGTATCTCCTCCACTGACAAATATAACTACTTCCAGAGACTTGAGTTTAAATGGAGACTGTCTGTTCCCAAACATGCCCCAATCGAGCAGATGAACCAGATGTTGCTTGAGTAAAGAAGATAGTGGTTTATTAAAGCATCTGCATTATCCCACTTGCTATCAGTTACTACTTTTTGAGCGGCTTGCCAGCTACTTCTGTGCGGGATTTCTGTAATATATAATGTCCTCATGCAAGTACATGCCACGCACAGTCGTTCGATCGCTACCGACGACTCCGTGTTGAAGTGTCCCTCAAGGTCCCTTAAGCATGAAATCAGCGATCTTTGCAGGGTTGTATCTAGGAGCTCATGCGAGGTAGCATGGATCCGTCAATTGCTACAGGACCGTGTTGCCGGGGCCTACAAAAGCCTGTCTTGGTTTTTGGAGATTCAACTTCGTTTAAAATTGGCAACACATTCTCGGTCGGTGTCAAAACTCAAGGTGTTCCTCAGCTGAAATGGCCAATGTTGCGTATCTTTCCAACCATCGGTCGTAGCATTGAACCATCTATTCCAACAGCTCTGGATGGCTGGGTAAACGCTAGTGGCAACCTCGTTTGCCACACATAGTCATTCAATCCCCGCCGACGACTCCATGCTGAAGTGTCCCTCAAGGTCCTTAAGCATGGAATCGGCGATCTTTGCAGGGTTATATCTCGCAGCTTGTGTGAGGTAGAATCGATCTGTCAGTTGCTACGGGACTGTGTTGCCGGGGCCTACAAAAGCCTATCTCGGTTTTCAAAGATTCAACTTCGTTTAAATTTGGCAACACATTCTCGGTCAGTGTCAGAAGTCAAGGTGTTCCTCAGTTGAAACGGCCAACGTTGCGTATCTTTCTAACTGTCGGTCGTAGCATCGAACCATCTGTTCCAATAGCTCCAGATGGCCGGGTAAACGTTAGTGGCAACCTCGTTCGCCATGCACAGTCATTCGATCCCCGCCGACGACTCCGTGCTGAAGTGTCCCTCAAGGTCCCTTAAGCATGGAATCGGCGATCTTTGCGGGGTCATATCTCGCAGCTCGTGCGAGGTAGAATTGATCTGTCAGTTGCTATGGGACCGTGTTGCCGGGGCCTACAAAAGTCTGCCTCAGTTTTCATAGATTCAACTTTGTTTAAATTTGGCAACACATTCTCGGTTGGTGTTAGAACTCAAGGTGTTCTTCAGCTGAAACGGCCAACGTTGCGTATCTTTCCAACCGTCGGTCATAGCATCGAACCGTCTGTTCCAACAACTCCAGATGGCCGGGTAAACGCTAGTGGCAACCTCGTTCGGCACCCACAGTCGGTCGATCCCCGCCGATGACTCCGTGCTGAAGTGTCCCTCAAGGTCCCTTAAGCATGGAATTGGCGATCTTTGCGGGGTCATATCTCGCAGCTCATGCGAGGTAGAATCGATTTGTCAATTGCTACTGGACCGTGTTGCCGGGGCCTACAAAAGCTTGTCTCAGTTTTTGGAGATTCAACTTCGTTTAAAATCGGCAACACATTCTCAGTCGGTGTCAGAACTCAAGGTGTTCCTCAGCTGAAACGGCCAACGTTGCGTATCTTTCCAACCGTCGGTCGTAGCATCGAACCGTCTGTTCCAACAGCTCTAGATGGCCGAGTAAACGCTAGTAAAAACCTCGTTCGGCACCCACAATCGTTTGATCCCCGCCAATCACTCCATGCTAAAGTGTCCCTCAAGGTCCCTTAAGCATGGAATCGGCAATCTTTGTGGGGTCATATCTTGCAGCTCATGCGAGGTAGAATCGATTTGTCAGTTGCTACGGGACCGTGTTGTCAGGGCCTACAAAAGTCTGTCTCAGTTTTCAGAGATTCAGCTCCGAATGGCCGGGTAAACGCTAGTGGCAACCTCGTTTGGCATCCATAGTCGTTCGATCCCCGCCGATGACTCCGTGCTAAAGTGTCCCTCAAGGTCCCTTAAGCATGGAATCGATGATCTTTGCAGGGTCATATCTCGGAGCTCGTGCGAGGTAGAATTGATCTGTCAGTTGTTACGGGACCGTGTTGCCGGGGCCTACAAAATCCTGTCTCAATTTTTCAGAGATTTAGCTTCGTTTAAATTTGGCAACACATTCTCGGTCGGTGTTAGAAGTCAAGGTGTTCCTCAGCTGAAACAGCCAACGTTGCGTATCTTTCCAACCGTCGGTCATAGCATTGAACCGTCTGTTCCAACAGCTCCGGATGGCCGGGTAAACACTAGTGGCAACCTCATTCGGCACGCACAGTCATTCGATCCCCGCCGACGACTCCGTGCTGAAGTGTCCCTCAAGGTCCCTTAAGCATGAAATCAACGATCTTTGTGGGGTCATATCTCGAAGCTCGTGCGAGGTAGAATCGATCCGTCAGGTGCTACGAGACCGTGTTGTCGGGGCCTACAAAAGCCTGTCTTAGTTTTTGGAGATTCAACTTCGTTTAAAATCGGCAACACATTCTCGGTCGGTGCCAGAACTCAAGGTGTTCCTCAGTTGAAACAGCCAGCGTTGCGTATCTTTCAAACCGTCGGTCGTAGCATCGGACCGTCTGTTCCAACAACTCCAGATGGCTAGGTAAACGCTAGTGGCAGCCTCGTTCGGCACCCACAGTCGTTCGATCCCCGCCGACAATTCCATGCTGAAGTGTCCCTCAAGGTCCCTTAAGCATGGAATCGGCTATCTTTGCGGGGTCATATCTCGTAGCTCGTACGAGGTAGAATCAATCTGTCAGGTGCTACGGGACCGTGTTGCCAGGGCCTACAAAAGGCTATCTCGGTTTTTGGAGATTCAACTTCATTTAAAATTGGCAACACATTCTTGGTCGGTGTCAAAACTCAAGGTGTTCCTCAGCTGAAACGGCCAACATTGCGTATCTTTCCAACCGTCGGTCATAGCATCGAACCGTCTGTTCCAACAGCTCCAGATGGTCGGGTAAACGCTAGTGGCAACCTCGTTCGGCACCCACAGTCATTCGATCCCCGCCGACGACTCCGTGCTAAAGTGTCCCTCAAGGTCCCTTAATCATGAAATCAACAATCTTTGCGGGGTCATATCTCGGAGCTCATGCGAGGTATAATCGATCAGTCAAGTGCTACGAGACCGTGTTGCCGAGGCCTACAAAAGCCTGTCTCAATGAATGGAGATTCAACTTTGTTTAAAATTGGCAACACATTCTCGGTCGGTGTTAGAACTCAAGGTGTTCCTCAACTGAAACGGCCAACGTTGCATATCTTTCAAACCGTCGGTCGTAGCATCAAACCGTCTGTTCCAACAGCTCCAGATGGCCGGGTAAACACTAGTGGCAACCTCGTTCGGCACCCATAGTCATTCGATCCCCGCCGACGACTCCGTGCTGAAGTGTCCCTCAAGGTCCCTTAAGCATGGAATCGACGATCTTTGCGGGGTCATATCTCGGAGCTCATGAGAGGTAGAATTGATCCGTCAGTTGCTACGGGACCGTGTTGCTGAGGCCTACAAAAGCCTGTCTCGATTTTTAGAGATTCAACTTCGTTTAAATTTCGCAACACATTTTCAGTCGGTGTCAGAACTCAAGGTGTTCCTCAGCTGAAACGACCAATGTTGCGTATCTTTTCAACCGTCAGTTGTAGCATCGAACCGTCTGATCCAACAACTCCGAATGGCCGGGTAAACGCTAGGGGCAACCTCGTTCGGCACCCACAGTCGTTCGAACCCTGTCGTCGACTCCGTGCTGAAGTGTCCCTCAAGGTCCCTTAAGCATGAAATCAACGATCTTTGCAAGGTCATATCTCAGAGCTCGTGCAAGGTAGAATCGATCTGTCAGGTGCAACAGGACCGTGTTGCCAGGGCCTACAAAAACCTGTCTCAGTTTTCAGAGATTCAACTTTGTTTAAATTCGGCAACACATTCTCGGTCGGTGTCAAAACTCATAGTGTTCCTCAGTTCAAACGGTCAACGTTGCGTATCTTTCAAACCGTTGGTCGTAGCATCAAACCGTCAATTCCAACAGCTCCAAATGGTCGGGTAAACGCTAGGGGCAACCTCGTTCACCACGCATAGTCATTCAAACCCCGCCGATGACTCCGGGCCGAAGTGTCCCTCAAAGTCTCTTAAGCATGAAATCAGCGATCTTTGTGGGGTCATATCTCGGAGCTCATGCGAGGTAGAATCGATCTGTCAGGTGCTACAGGACCGTGTCAAGGCCTACAAAAGTTTGTCTCAGTTTTCAGAGATTTAACTTCTTTTAAATTCGGCAACACATTCTCGGTCGATGTCAGAACTCAAAGTGTTCCTCAGTTCAAACGGCCAACGTTGCGTATCTTTCAAACCGTCGGTCGTAGCATTGAACCGTTAGTTCCAACAGCTCCGAATGGCCGGGTAAACACTAGGGGCAACCTCGTTCACCACGCACAGTCGTTCGAACCCCGCCGACGACTCCCTGCCGAAGTGTCCCTCAAGGTCTCTTAAGCATGAAATCAGTGATCTTTGCGGGGTCATATCTCAGAGCTCGTGTGAGGTAGAGTCGATCTATCAGGTGCTACGAGACCGTGTTGCCGGGGCCTACAAAAGTCTGTCTCAGTTTTCAGATATTCAACGTTTTTTTAATTCGGCAATACATTCTCGATCGGTGTCAGAACTCAGTGTTCCTCAGTTTAAATGGCCAACGTTGCGTATCTTTCAAACCGTCGGTAGTAGCATTGAACTGTCAATTCCAACAGCTTCGAATGGCCGGATAAACGCTAGTGGCAACCTCGTTCGCCACGCACAGTCGTTCGATCCCTGCCAACGACTCCGTGCTAAAGTGTCCCTCAAGGTCCCTTAAGCATGAAATCAGCGATATTTGCGGGGTCATATCTCGGAGCTCGTGCAAGGTAGAATTGATCTGTCAGGTGCTAAGAGACCGTGTTGTCAAGGCCTACAAAAGCTTGTCTCAATTTTCAGAGATTCAACTTTGTTTAAATTCGGCAACACATTCTTGGTCGGTGTCAGAACTCATAGTGTTCCTCAGTTCAAACGGCCAACGTTGTGTATCTTTCAAACCATCGGTTGTAGCATCGAACCGTCAGTTCCAACAGCTCCGAATGGTCGGGTAAATGCTAGGGGCAACCTCATTCACCACGCACAGTCGTTTGAACCCCGCCGATGACTCCGAGTCGAAGTGTCCCTGAAGGTCTCTTAAGCATGAAATCAGCGATCTTTGTGGGGTCATATCTTGGAGCTCGTGCGAGGTAGAATCGATCCATCAGGTGCTACAGGACTGTGTTTCCGGGGCCTACAAAAGCCTGTCTTAGTTTTCAGAGATTCAACTTATTTTAAATTCGGCAACACATTCTCGGTCGGTGTCAGATCTCAAAGTGTTCCTTAGTTCAAACGGCCAACATTGCGTATCTTTCAAACCGTCAGTCGTAGCATCAAACCATTTGTTTCAACAACTTTGAATGGTCAGATAAATGCTACTAACAACATTTTTTGGCACACACAGTCATTCGAACAACACCGACGACTCCGGGGTGAGTAGTAGGATGAGTGCAAATATGTATTCTAGTGTTTGTCATTAACAATCAGTCAGTTAGGGGACAATTAGAAGTTAGTTTGTAAAAGCATAAGGTTGCACATCCACATCTTTTGTAGTAATCTTATTAATAAAAGAACTCTTGCCAACATTAGGGTACCCCAAGAATCCTTATATTATATTTATACATTTATGCATTCATTTCATTACTTTTGTTATTATTACAGTTAAGGAATTGACTGTTATTGAGGACAGTGACTGGCATTTGTAGCACAGTCAGCAAGTTAAACATACATCGATAAACATACAAGCATAACTATAAGGCATGGGAAATTTATAAAGCAAAGACATGAACATAAACATAATTTAGTATACATCAATACACCAAACACATGAATTGCATACCTAAAACATAAAAAATATATATTCGTAGGGCATGAAGTCAAATATATATGTCCAATAATGTCATACATTGAATATATTCAATACAGTAAAACTGGCTTCTTCAAAGCCAAATGGATGTACAACATATCACTGATACAATATACGAAAAATATGTCCACTAATGCCATATAGGCATACAATCCATATCCCTAATCTAGTCCTTTCCCGCTACGGGAAGAAAACAAATCTTGAGTTGTCTTCGATCGTCGCGTCGATGGAGATGCAGTAGATGTCATAGTCTTCTGAGTGCGCTCACTCGTCCTCCTATCTAGACTCTTCTGTAGCTCGACCTGATAAAAAAAAAAAATAGATAGAGATAACTAATATACATCAAAATTGAATTATACAATGACATAAAATTGAATATTGGCTTACCGCTAACAAATAGTCACTATGTTCATCCACCGAAGGCGCATGCTGGCGATCTGGAGTCATAAGTCCCCACAACAATGATCAAAATAATAATTAAAATACATACATGGATATCATTATAAAACTCAATACAAACTATTAAAATAACAATTAAGTTAAGAGATATCTTTCATACCTCAATCAGTGCTTCAGAACTAGCTATTGTTGTAGCTACTCCACGATCCAAAGTATCACGAACAGAAGGAGTCTCTGATGTCAAAAGCTGAAAATGAAACAAAAAAAGTAAATTATGCAGTTATCAAGATTACATATATTTTTTACAACCCTACTAATGAGTAAATGATACCTCTGTGAAGGTTCCACCGTGTCCTCCGATGTGCGGTGTCGAAGTCGAAGCTCCAACATTCAACTAGTGCACATGTACATGGAAAATTATAAGATACCCATTCATATAAGAACGTACTACTGACATGTTAATTATAATGCATTATTACATGTATACCTATGGACTCAATGGTGACCTCACAAACCCGGGTGAAAGAATGTAATCATCGTGCCTCTGGATTTTGATCATAATTTGTCTAGTAATTTAGTCATTCATTCATTAATTAAATATGATTAAGTAAATCCAATTAATATGTAAATAAAGATACCTCAAGGAAAGTTGCACGATGCCCTTCGCTGTCTATTGTGAACGTCGATGGTCCACCAGTGCACATCTAATGCACATGCACAATAAGTTAGGATACAATTATTCATATAATTACATAATAATCAAATATGTTAATTAAATGTTTTATTCAATACATACCTGTGGAATTGACGACGATGTGTAAAAGGGGACATTAGGATCATTGCCACTTCCACTGCCACCGTCACTGCCACTGACACTCTTGCCCTAAATTTTCATCATAAACAATAGATACTAAATTAAATAGTTATTCTTTTATAAATGAAATATGATCAAAGCAAATTAATGAACTTGGAAATATTTACCTGTGTCAATGCCAAATGTCGTATTTAGAAAGCTATCAGTCATCAATCCAGAATCATCTTCCTCTCTCACGCCAGTACAAAATGTGCACAAGCATCCACATGACCGACAAATATGCCTCCTCGAGGATTGACCATAGTCACCCTCAACTAAAGAAGTGGCACATTGAATGAGAGTTTGTGTCAGAGCACTAATCATGCCTAGTGTGTCTGCCTCTACATGTTCCTTCACAACGGAAGGAATACTAACATGATCCAGCTGTGGCTTGCCAATAGCAGCCCTAGGTGTGTTAGGGTCACGATGTGCCCCTGCTCGATCAAATGATGAACCCCCTCCTCTACTCTGAGAATCTAGCATGTCAAAATAATTTGGCACCTCCTTGAGTACAAACTCGCAATAGAGTTTCCTCAAGAAATATATAGGAACCTCATGATTGTTACAAGGAGGCAAATCAAAGACCATCCACCATCTCTCCCAAAAATTGTTTTTAATGTCTTCATTTATGCACCAATGAATTGGGAACCTCTTTGTTGTAGTTCTAAGAGTATTTGCATCCCCTGGTTTTTTAAATAGCTGACAAATGTCATCTTTTGTGATTTTTTTCTTTTTTATGTCCGCATAAGATAATTTATTTGCATAATATTGTTTTTGTTCTTCTCTTTTATCCCGCCATAAATTAATTTGCCCACTAATTGTGCTTACGTGGGTCGAGATTGCTTCCAATGATTTTGCAAGTCTTTCCCTTCCGGGATTTGTACCACTAGAATCTTTTAACCTATTAATTAAAGATTCTAATTCTTTTTGCCCTCTTTCAATTTGGTTTATCAAATTTTGTTGTGTTCCAGGAGGAGGTTTCTCAATTGGTGGAGGCAATTGAGGTTCATTTTCTTCATTTGTTTCTTCATTCGGTTCTTCATTTGGTTCTTCATGAGGAGACGGAGGGTTTGGTGGAGGGAGATTATTTCTTCCTGGCAATTACAAAAACTACATTTTAAAATATTCATTACACAACAAATTTAAACAAAAACAAATTTGAACAAAACAAATTTAAACAAAAACAAATCAAATTGCAATAAAATTGAAATTTTAAAACAAATAAGAGGCATGATAAGCTGTAAAAACACTTACCTCTTCTTCCGGATCGAACTTGACGATGCCGTGGAGCCATTTGATCAATGGATGAACAAAAATAATCGACTCACAAGAAAATACAATAGGGCGTGCGCACTTTAGAATCTCCTCTTAGCTGAAAACGTGGGTTTGAGAAAGCAAAATGAGCTTCCAAACCCGCGTGTAGCATATTTATCATAGTTTTTTAGAAGCGCGTGCGCGCAATAGGGCGCACGCGCTTTGGAAAACTTAGTGTTTTCCAAAGCGCATGCGCCCTATTGCGCTCATGCGCTTTGGCTTGGATTGCCCAAGCCTAAGGCTAAGGCAACCCAAGCCATAGGACGTGCGCCCTATTTAGTGCGTGCGCACTATGCGCTATGGGGGGCCAAAAAGAAAAGTGGCATCTTTTTGGTCCCCCATCTTTGTGCACTTACCCATAGCATAAAGAGAAAATTATAGAGGGACCTTGATATCCAAACTTTTTGAACCAATCTAATGTCAAAATTCTCCCTTGCAAGGATGCCCATGAGAATATACCAACCTTTGGTAGAGAAGCTTTATTCCAACATAATTGGATTGGCAATTATGTTTGGATCTAATCCTGGAGCCCCGAAGCAATTTTGTAGCCCTCCTTCACACTATTTCCACCTGATTTGGCTCCATTCCAGATGAACTCATCCCTGCCACATTTGAGTAGGAAATATTTGTCCTTCAAAATTAGTTTGAGTGTATCAATATCCCCCCGAGGTATACCTAGGTCCTCAAATTGTTTCCACTTCCACTTTACTTCTAGGTCGGGCATAGGGACAGTAATATAGTCCTTGACATAAATCCCCCATTTTTTAGAGCATATGGTACTGATTCTTTCTAAGTCCAACTTACTAATGATAGGGTAGCCTCCTCATGAGTCATTCCAAAATAGTGCTCTACTGCCATCACTTATATTCCAAGTTATGTGGTTCAAAATGATGCTACTAGACTTAGTTATAAAGTTCCATATGTAGGATCCCCTAGGGAATTTATTGGCTCTTAATGTCTCATCTCCATTAAGGTTAGATAGATATTTTCCTCTTAAGATCCTAACCCATTTGAGGTGCTGCTCGTGATGGATTTTCCAAAATAGTTTAGCCCCTAAGGCCTGATTTTGATGTAGTTGGTTCTTGATGCCCATCCCTCCACATTCAACTGGTTTACAAATTTTGTCCCAAACTACTAGAACAATTTCCTTTTGTGTCTGATCCTTGCCAAAATAATTTCCTCAACTTCTTCACTAGATCCCAATAGATTCATGTTGGTAGTGAAATACAAGACATAAGGTAAATCAAAATGGTTGCAAGAGTTGCTTTCAACATAATGATCCTCCAAGCCCAAGAAAGCCATTTGAATTTCCAAGACTCCATCCTCCTATCTAGTTTCTCTCCAATGGGTTTCCATGCTAATGTGGATCTCATTGATTTATCAACTGGAATGCCTAAGTATGTACATGGAAGCTTGCCTTCCGTGAATCTTAGAATGTTAAGAATTTGTTGTTGTGTTCTATTTTTGACAAAGAAGAAGAAATCTGTGATTTCTATATATTAGCCACCTGTCTCAAGGCCTTGGCATAGTTACATAATAACTTTTTCAACTGAAGGGCCTCCCCTTTACAACCTTTCCCCAAAAGTATTATATCGTCAACAAATTGTTGATGTGTCACTGGTCTTACTGAAGAAGCAATCTCCACACCTTTGAGAATACCTTGTCTTTGGAGGCTGCCAAGATTTCTTCCAAGAGCTTCAACCATAATAATGAAAAGGAAAGGAGATAATGGGTCTCCTTGTCTAATCCCTCTTGAATTTTCAAAATAACCATGAGGTGAGAACATTGGTGTTGAGATGCAATAGAAACTCAAATTTATCCATGCTTTGGAGAAGCCAAATTTTTCCATGCATTTGGCTAAGAACCTCCAATCCACTTTGTCATATTCCTTTTTGATTTTTAGTTTTATAATCATGGTTAGTTGCTTATTTTTTTGAATTGAATGGATTGCTTCTTGGGAAATAATGACTCCATCAAATATGGACCGGTCAAGAAAAAATCTTGTCTTCTCTTCAATTATTTTCCCCAAAATCTTTTTCAGTTTGTTAGCCAAAGTTTTTGTGAGTATCTTGTAAATAGTGTTGCAAAGAGATATTGGTTTGAACTTATCCACGCAGGTAGCTTTATCCTTCTAGGGGATCATAACTATGAATGAATTGTTAATTTATTTCAAGAATCTGCCTAAAGATCTAGTCACCTCTAATGCTTTTGTCAGTTCCAAACCCAGAGTAGGTCGGCACTATTGAAAAAAACTAGCAGGAAATCCATCCGGTCCTGGGGCTTGTCTAGAGAAAGTTGGCACAATATTTTTTGTATTTCTTCCTCTGAAATCTTTTCCATTAACATCTGATTATCCTCATGCGAGAGTAGCCTATGAGCATCCCCCAACATCTCCCATTGAGATTGAAGGTGTGAACCTTCATAATTATTTAGCAAGTTAGAATAATAATTGACTATTTCTGCTTGTATCTCCTTTTGGTCTTCTAATGTCTGGCCCCCTTCAATGTTAATCTTGTGGATTCTTTTGATGCTTCTCCTTTGCTTAGTACTGTTATGAAAGAACTGAGTGTTCTTATCTCCTTCATCCAACCATGTTTCTCTTGATTTTTTTTTCTCCAATAGGTCTCCTCTTTAGCCAATATATCTTCATAATATCTAAGTTGTTTTTCATTGCTAAACAAGTCTAAGTTCATCCCTTGCTGAATAAAAATTTCACTAAGATCTTTGATGTTTTGTTCAATATCAGTTTTTGTTGTGATAATATTCTTGAAATGGTTTTGGTTCCAATCAGTGAGATTGTTTTTTATGTTCTACAATTTGGATAAGAAACAAAAAAAAATTGATCCTTCTGGATTGCACCCGTTCCACCATCGGTCAATCAAATTTCCGAACTCCTTATTTTTCATCCACATGTTCTCAAATTTGAAAGGGCAAAGAAATGGTTTGTCTTCTCCCAATATATCATGCTGGATAAGATAATGATTTGATCCCGATGTAGCTGAAATTGAAGCTTTGAAATCAAACATGAAAGTTGTTAAATATCCTTTGTAGAAAAACTTATCTAATTTCTCTGCAATGTTGTTGAAACCCATTCTTCCATTCCTCTATTTCCATTTCAATCTCAAGGAGGTTTTCTTTTGTAACCCAGTCTTTGAAACCTATTTGGGGTTTGAGATTCTCTTTGAATTTGCCCACTCTTATCTGATAAATGTACAATGGCATTAAAGTGTCCACCAATAATGAAGTCCTTAACTGTCTAGACTCTGAATCTGCTACTGATTTCTTTCCAAACTTACGACTTCTCCTTGGGGAGAATTGGTCCACATACATTTAGGACAGAAAATTTTAGATTGGAGTTTAAACTTTGGATAGTACCCCCAATCCAATTGGGCCTACCCTCCAACTTGAAGAAGTCCACTCTTCTTGGATTCCACAAGATAACAACTCCACTAGAGGAGCCTAGTGCCTCTTCATATTCCATGGTGCAACTAGCTAACGCCTTAGAAAATATTTCCAACTACCCTATGTTCATTTTTGTTTCTTGTAACATTACTATATCTTCTTTGAATGAGAAAATGCAGCGTTTGACCAAATGTTGCTCGTTAGGGGCATTTAGACCCCTAACATTCCATGATATGATCTTCATTTCAACTTGGGAAAGAACTTCCCCTTTCCTACTTGCATGTAAGCTATAATTTTGTTTGATCTGATTCCTCCCCATCTTCTGATCTTAAAACTAACAAGGATTTGCAGCTTTTCCCTTGCTTCTTTTTTTCCCCACAATCAAGAGAGATTTTATTTGTAATTGATCTCTCCAACCCAAGGCTGATATTGGACACTTGAGAATGGATAGGGGAAGGGGGATCTTTACTCAAAATTTTCTGTCTAATTTTGATTAGTCAAAACTTGATCCCATAAATCTGAAAACAGCATTCCCTCTAACTCCTCAATTCTTTCTTCTTCCTCCATATAATCTGAGTCTAGGAGTCTTTCCACAAAGGTTAAAGTGGGCAATCTATTGATGCTATCCTATCTTGTTGAAGTGGTATTTTCTGAAATTCCAAATACTTCATAGACTGCCTGAAGCCTAGGAGAGATGGTTGAGCTTTGATCTTTTTCCTCTATTTTCCCCTGATACTTATTCTCCTTGCGTGCCCCATCTTTCTTTTTCCTTATTTTATGTTTGAGTGAAGAAATTTTGCCTTTGATTTTTACTTCTGACTGATCTCTATACACCTAACCTCCTCCTGCCATTACCTTTATCCCTTGGGTTGAATGACCTTTAATGGGGACTGAGTGAGATCTACCATCCATTTCTTTTTCTAACAACCTTGCAAATTTTCTGCATCCATTACTACGACTACTTGAAAGTTGGGAATGAGAACCTATTTTCTCATCCTTGTGATTCTTCACCAACCTTCCACTCTACTCCTTGTGAGGGGTTGATTCAAACTGGTCCCTCCCAGCTGCCGCAACATCTAGGTGTGTCTTTCCCACCAACATTTCCTTGTGGATCTCCTTTGAGGCAAGTTTTCCTTTAGATTGTTCTTTAGCTATCCTCATCATATCACCGAGTCTAGTTTGTAAAATGTCTTCACCCTCCTTGATGTGCCCAAGATCATTATTGGTCTTTGTTTCCAATATGTCTGATTCAAGAATGTTTTCATGTAAAGGAGTCTCCAGAGTATGGATCACTAATACTGCTGTCATAGGAACTGAAGTGGAAATATTACCCTCCACCATATCACTTTGGATGTAGGGTGTATTTGTATTGAGTAAATTCCCACAATCAGTTATGACTGTGTGGCTCCAATGTCTGAAATTGAAGTTTCATCCACCCTTGAATCCTCTGCAAGAACTTGATCTACAATCTATATGATCAACTTTTCTTGTACTTTCCTCAACCATTGTTGTAAAAGCCTTTCCAGGTGCCTATGGTTAAATTTGGAAGGATTTTCCTTTGTCCAATTATTGTTTCCATTGAGAGAGAGAGATGGGAAGGGTATTCCCTACCCATTTCATGCAATGGAATAATTCCAGTGCTATTATCAGTCCCTGGTATATCATTGTTACTAGGAATTAATCTAATCTCATATGAGGGCACCTTTGAAACTCTTTTCTTAACTGTTAGAGTTCTGCCAGTCTCAAGAAGTATAAGCAAGAAACATCCCTACTATCCAATGTTATCCTTCCTAGCTTATCACATTGGAGAAATATTATAGCCATCAATGTTTGGTTCCTATCATTGAAATGTGTCAATCTCCAGTAGAGAATCCAAAGAATTAGAATAATTTATTTCAAAAACCTGTCTTCATTTTGGGTTTTGTTGACTGCTTTCATTCCTTCTTTAACATCTATTTCTAGGAAAAGAAGGGATGCATGTAAATGCTTCCCTAAAACCTCCTTCTCATTAACCTTTGAATTTTTACCTGAGTTATAACAACAAGGGTCCTCCTCTATAAACATAATCCCTCTATCTAGGTTGTTAGACTTGTATGCTACCTCTGAATGAGATTCTAATTCTATATGTAGGTGATCATATGTGACCTTTTGGACCCAGGTCCAAAATTTAGAAATTATTTTGATTGATCCTGGTAATCCCTTTTATGTGTTCATCAGAACACAGATCTTAGGACTTGCATTCCCCTCAAAGAGGGCATGTTTTAGGTAGATCCCCAATCTATTTCCAAAATATTCTAGAATGTCTGCATCCCTATAGTCTAAGGATTTTAAAGGGATATCCACATCGATATAAATTTGATAGACTGATTTTTGCTATCAAAATTGGGGCTCCATTTTTGCATATACAATCCTATGTTGTTATGAAACCAACATTTTTGTTTAAAGATTTTATCTCTTCCTTCTTTGGTTTTGAAAATAACTATGAAGAATCCTAGCACTGCATCTATGGACTCTATATGAATGATATCATTCCAATTTTGAAATGCCCATTTATTAAAATCTAAATAAGGCATATTAGTTTCCCACAACTTACATATTATGGTTTACTATTGAAGTAGAAGCCATCTTCTGGAAAATGCCTCCTCTGAGAATGTAATGGATAATTCTAGGTTGGTTAAAGGTTGGTTTTGCAGCTCTTGATTGAACTGGTGTCCAAATCGTCTCCAATATCTGCTTCATTCAAACTATCATCCATGGACTCGCAACACGCTCTATTTTTTCCCTGGAAGCCCTCAATTGTTGACCTATGTATGATAAAAATATTTATATACTAAATTGTTTTTTGAATTTATTTGCAGAGACAAGATGACAAGATGAAGTGCATCGAATGCGAATTAGTTCACAATCCCTTTCATGACATTCAATGTGGCAATCGCGTATATATTCTAGATGAAGAATAAATTTGAACATGATATACTAAATTGTTTTTTGAATTTATATGGGGAGACAAGATGACAAGATGAAGCGCATCGAATGCAAATTAGTTTGCAATCTCTTTCGTGACATTCAACGTGACAATCGCTTGTATATTCTAGATGAAGAATAAATTTGACAAGGAGAAACACCACATTGAATTGTTGCTAGTCTGTCACGCATCTTATTGAACAAGAAATTAGAAGTCTTAGATCATAAAGAAGTTAACAGCAACGATGCCCTGCCCTGGTCTGCCTTTGTTTTGCTGCATTCTTACCTGTTCACCCTTGCTTCTGCACTGCACTTCCCTTTCGCAAGACAGCGTGATCCTTTTTAAAATAAAAAGGGAAGATGGGAGAGATAGGTATAACGTGTATGCTTTGAGCAACTGGAATCAGTCAAATGAAAATCCTTGTGGTTGGAATGGAATAACTTGTGATGCCTTCAAAAGCGTTACCAAGATTGATCTAACGGGTGCTCTTATTTTCTGCCAATTAACTTCTTCCATATTCGGCCTTCCCAATCTCACAGTGTTGATCCTGGAGAATAACAAATTTAGCGGTCCCTTCCCAAACGGCCTCTTGCGTTGCAAGCATTTGAGGAAGCTTGATTTGTCGACGAACAATTTTTCTAGAACGCTGCCCAGTTGCATCTCTCAACTGAGGGAGTTGAGGGAATTGAACCTGGTTGGTAATGTTTTCAGTGGCCCCATTCCTCCAACCTATGGAACGCAGCCAAAGCTGAAAGCGCTCTTCCTCGACAAAAACAGTTTGAATGGGACATTCAATGTTCTCCAGAATTTGAAGTCTCTAGTCAAATTCACGATTAGCAATAATCCTAAGTTGCCGGTTCGGATTCCAGTACGGATGCGGGTTCGAGATTCGGGTTCAAAATTCGTCCAAATTTTTTTTGAACTGGGTTCGATTCGTTTTGGGTTCGTCCGGTATATATATATATATATATATATATATATATATATATATATATATATATATATAATTAATAATATATTAATTAATATAGTTAATTGTTAAATAAATAACTATTTTATTACATTAGAAATAACAATAATTAATCAATATCAATATTATTTATCAATACAGTATTAATCTATATTATTAATCAAATTAATACTATTATAATATCGATCTGTAATATTATAATATTATTCTTTGTAATATTATATTAATCCTTAATTAATAAGATTATTCTAATAATAAGTTATAATATTATTATCCATACTATACTTTTCCCTATGTTCTGACACTTCCAATGGGAGTCGTCGCTAAACTTGCCTTGCGCAATGACGCAACCACCAAACCATGCTATATAGCCAATCTGTATAACAGCGTGGAAGCTTTGTCAGATTCTCTCATGAAAGTCGATAAATCTGTCCTCGGCCAAAAAATATTCTCCGCCATTTATACGAATGATTTACTGAATATTGAAGCCCCCACTCCTCCTGCTGTCGCTAAGCCTACTGAGCCCTCCAAATATTATGTTTGCAGTAATGCTGGTTCGACAAGCTACAAGCACTATCTTAGCCCCCAGTCTAGAACTGTCAGATGCCCCTACGGTTACTATGTTAATCGCGAGGTTTATTTCGTTGATTGCCCTGAGGACTCGACCCCGCAACCTGTTGTGTCGGTGACTGCTCAGGGATTTGTCATATACGGGAAGAGACACGACCCGCGTATAGAGACGTGACTGTTCAAGCAGGATAGCAGGGCATCAACACATGGAGGAGAATTATACTGTTTAATCACTTATCTACGGTGCACATATCGCGCATATATATTCGACCTAAATTCGCTAAAACGCCCAAAAATTCATTCCGAGTCCGCCTGCTGCGATAGAAATTCATTCTAAATCGTCCGAAATTCGTACAGGGTCCGTTCCAGCGAATTTTGGACGAATTACTCGGTCAAATCACGAATTTGAGACGAATTTGGATCGGACCCGAATTTGGACCGAACCGAATTTCAAATTTCGCCTTTTCTGGACGAATCTGGTAACTTAGCAATAATCCTTTGCTTCCGGAGCTGGTACCCAGATGGCTTGGGGATTCAAGGCAGCTGCGGGAGTTACGGCTACGAGGCTGTAATCTTATAGGTGAAATTCCGGATATCTTTGGCAATTTGACAGAGCTAGACTTGTTGGATATGTCGCATAATTATTTACAGGGTAGTTTTCCAAATAGCCTAATGTCTCTTCACAGGTTGGGAGAACTTATTTAGTCGCAGTTCTCCCAACCTGTGAAGAGACATTAGGCTATTTGGAAAACTACCCTATAAATAATTATGCGACATATCCAACAACTCTAGCTCTGTCAAACTGTCAAAGATATCCGAAATTTCACCTACAAGATTACAGCCTCGTAGCTGTAACTCCCGCAACTGCCTTGAATCCCCAAGCCATCTGGGTACTGGCCCCGGAAGCAAAGGATTATCACTAATCATGAATTTGACCAGAGACTTCAAATTCTGGAGAACATCGAATGTCCCATTCAAACTGTTTTCGTCGAGGAAGAGAGCTTTTAGCTTTGGCAGCATTCCATAGGCTGGAGGAATGGGGCCACTGAAAACATTACCAACCAGGTTCAATTCCCTCAACTCCCTCAGTTGGGAGATGCAACTGGGCAGCGTTCCAGAAAAATTGTTCAGAAAAATTGTTCGTCGACAAATCGAGCTTCCTCAAACGCTTGCAACGCAAGAGGCCGTTTGGGAAGGGACCATTGAATTTGTTATTCTCCAGGATCAACACTGTGAGATTGGGAAGGCCGCAAATGGAAGAAGTTAATTGGCTGGAAATAAGAGCACCCGTTAGATCAATCTTGGTAACGCTTTTGAAGGCATCACAAGTTATTCCATTCTAACCACAAGGATTTTCATTTGACTGATTCCAGTCGCTCAAAGCATACACGTTATACCTATCTCTCCAATCTTCCCTTTTTATTTTAATAAGATGCGTGATAGACTGACAACAATTCAATGTGGTGTTTCTCCTTGTCAAATTTATTCTTCATCTAGAATATACAAGCGATTGCCACGTTGAATGTCACGGAAGGGATTGCGAACTAATTTGCATTCGATGTGTCATCTTGTGTCCCCATATAAATTCAAAAAACAATTTAGTATATCATGTTCAAATTTATTCTTCATCTAGAATATACAAGCGATTGCCATGTTGAATGTCATGAAAGGGATTGCGAACTAATTTGCATTCGATGGGCTTCATCTTGTCATTTTGTCTCCGCAAATAAATTCAAAAAACAATTTAGTATATAAATATTTTTATCATACATAGATCAACAATTGAAGCCCTTTTTTTCCACTTGAATGTAGCTCTTAGATCTCTGTTTCGATCATTGAAAGACCCCAACTGAAGCTTTTTGTTTGCATGTTGTTATCCCCTCACAAAATACTTTGCCTTTGTCTATGTATATCCCAGTGCATCTGTGTCCACACATTTCTTGGCAAAGGAGGATTAAAAGGTCTACCCGCCTTCGTAGTCAGAAAGATTGGAATGCAGTTAGGGTTTTTGCCCATTGTTGGCTGAAATCTGATTCCATTCTTCACTCTAGACTGCAAATGTCCCCAACCTATGGTTTTTCGTTTGAATGTTTGCCTATGAGCTCTCTTTTTTGGTGGAAACAAGAAATCCCTAACCTTACCATGTGAGAAGGCATCTTCGTTCCCTCGTCGAACAACAACATCATTTTTCCTGCCAAAAAAAATCATCCCGACCTTGCTTTTTGTAAGACTGCTGGGGTATGACCTTCTCTGTATTTCCCACCCGCCATGACTGGAGCCCTGCCATCCTCGATCACTCGAAAAATTTGTACTCCCTCCCCTCCTGCGGTCGACCGCCATTGCAAAACAATTAGTTTAAATAAGATACTATCATGATTATATTTATATTTTATTTAATTGATTATTTAATTATTTTAACAGGGTAATCTCTTATATTTTTTCTATATCTCTTTTCAATAGTTATGAATACTTATACAATCTAAAATGACTCCAATATCATAAAGCACATACATTCAATAATGTTTGACCCATAACTTTTTAAATTAAAAAACAGAAGTCAATATAAATAGGCAAATAAATAAAGTGAAGAACAGAATGCATAATGATTCTTATAACTTACATTAGAATACTAAAGACATTCTCATTATTTTAACACGGTAATCTCTTATATTTTTTCTATATCACTTTTCAATAGTTATGAATACCCATACAATCTAAAATTGACTCCAATATCATAAATCATATACATTCAATAATGCTTGACGCATTAATTTTTAATTTTAAAAAAAAGTCAATATAAATGAGCAAATAAATAGAGTGAAGAACACAATTTATAATGAGTCTTATAACTTACATTAAAATACTAAAGATATTTCACAACTATTGTATAGTATAAAGATAGGGAAATTGATTTTTACATTTAGAAATAAATTTAGATAATATATTTTAATTTTGATTTCTCATTGATTTATTTATTATCAACTAATAAATCATATATTTATAAATAATTTTATTTTTTAAATAATTTAGCTATAAGAAAAAATTATAAATGATTGAATAAACAATATTGAATACATTTTTAAAGAAAGTGATATTATAGACATTATTAAATATAAAGAATTCTCTTACTACTTAGTATATTATTCAAGAAAAATATAATATAAGATTTATAGTTTATAGATTATTGAGTTAGAAAGTTTTATCTTTTGGGGTTTGCACCCAAGAACCAATGGTAAGGTATTTGGGAAAATTGTGTGTTTGATTTGGAAATGTTCAAAACAAAATGTTATGAGAGATTGTACCCTTCTAACATTTATCTATTATTCTAAAACTTTATGCATATTTTATATTTTATAAAACATTTATCATTTATTATTTAAATAATTTATTAGATTATTAATTATATATAAATGACAAATATTTATAGTAGGTATGATGAATACCTCCTCTTTATATGTAGGTAGGTTCTCTTTCATTACAAGGTATGTGGAATTTAGAGATTAATAGCAAATTCTATCAATATGCACATAATTGACCATGTAAGTAAGAAAAATTACACTCGTGCGTGTGAGTTCAAATATTATGTAATGCATTCGATAGGTATAGATCACCTTTATGTTTTCACATGAAGAGTATGGATGTTTCTTGGGGGTGAAAGAAATGGAGAGAAGATGTAAGATGTTCTTCATCCTTCCATTTAATGATTTATATTGGGGCATAAATTTTGGAGGGAGTGAGAGATGATAAAAGTTGATTTTTGGGATGAAATTGTTTTGGATTTTTGGAAAAAAAAATTGGAGATGTTGGTTTGGTTCATGAATTTTTCATTTCTTTTGGTAAGCTTTGAATTAGGTGTCATACTCTTATTTAATTTGTAAATATTTTTAAGCTAATTTCAGAAAGAATAGAATTATATTTTTTAATGTGTTTATTCTTTATTTGTAGTATTTTTAAATTGTAGGATTTAAGACTATAATGTTTTAACAATCTTATTTGAGATTATGTTTTTTTCTTCCTTGTATCTTGTGCTTTTTTGTAGAAGGTTTGGTAATGATTTGTAGTGCTAGTTTGGAAATGTGCTATTTGGTATTATGAAACGTTGGTGAGAAGATTTATGAGTCTAACTTCATTGTATGTCTAAGGAATTCTAAGGAAAAATATATTAAAATGGTGTTGTGTTGAATAATTGGGATTCTTTCTATGTTTATCCATAACACATTCCTTGCAAATCATATTAGTAGGCTTCACAATCTTAGGCAAGTCTCTAATTGCATTAGATGAGCTGATCTTCACAATGCTACCAAAGTTAATATGACAAAATCTCTTATGCCATAGTCAACTATCATCCACTTTAACAATCAAACATGTCATTTCAGTAGGAGACAACTAAAATACATTACCTTTTGTCTTTATACCTATTCCAATCAGTTTGTCATTAGTGTCTTTAATAACACAAGTCTTCTCCATGAAATGTAACCTATATCCTTTGTCCATAAGCTTTCCAAAACTCAAAAGATTATGTTTGAATCCATCAACAAAGTAGACATCTTCAGTGTTAGTCTTTCCATCAATTGTAATAGATCATTTTCCCTTAATCTGACATGGTGCATTATTTCCAACTCTAACTGTTCCTCCATCATATCTATCAAGTTCAACAAATTATCCATGTCTCTAGTCATATGATGAGAACATCCACTATCAATAATCCAATCAAACTTTTTCTGTTCTACATGTGAAACTAAAGATTTTTCTTCTCTTACTTCTTCTCCATTAGAATTTTCATCTTTAATAGCAACAAATCCTATTTCATCTTCATCTTCATCATCACTTTCTAAAAATTTTACATCTTTAAATTCAATTTCTCCTTCTTCATCAACATAACAATAATTTTTAATCTTAGGTTTATAAGGTTTTCTATATCTGATCTTCTTTTCTCTCTTAGGACATTTAGGTGAAGAATGACCAAATTCTTTGCATGTCCAACAAGCAAAAGCTTTCTTACCTTTAGGTTCTCTCCTTATAATCAATGTCATTACATCATCAAATTTCCTTTCTTCTTCTTGCTTAGTTGCCCAGTCTCTAGCATAATCTTCACTGGTACTTGCACTTCTTGTCAACATAGGTTTGCCCTTTTGTACACTAAAATTTGTTTCCAATCTAGGTGATCCCTCCTTCTATTTTAGTCATTACTTATGTGCCTGCAACTTTCCAAGTAGAAATTCTTTTGTAAAGCCAGGTATAATCATTTCTTCAATGATCTGTGCTATGTATTCAAAGGCCGGTGGTAGAGATTTCACTATCTTCTATATGACTTCATTATCTGATTTCCTTCCACCACAACCTTTAATTCCTACAACAATCTCAGTAATCTTGCTAAAGTAACCTCTTATAACTTTTCATCTTCCTACATCTTAGCACTTTCAAACATACTAATATAATTATGCAATTTAGCTTTCTTCAATGTTTCATCTCCTTCTAAAATATTTTCCAATTTAGTCCAAATCTCAATAGCAAGTCTTAGATCTTTTACCTCAGTATATTCTGTATCTAGAAGGGCTAATAAAATAGCCTCTCTAGCAAGCATATTGTACATGTATTGGTTATTTTCTTCATCTATACATGAATCAAGTTTGTCTTCTTCTATAACTATCTTCTTCATCTTAATAGCCAGCCAATACTCAATTCCCATGCATAGAAAATGTGTCTTCATTCTTTCCTTCCAATTGTCAAAATTATCTCCATCAAACTTCAGAATTTCTTTCTAGAAAAAATGTAGTAGCCATGGATCTCCTTAAGTTGTTAATTTTTCCCTTCAAGGACCTGATGCCCTAATACCAATTGTTAGAAAGCAAAGTCCACCAACACAATTGAGAGAGGGGGTGAATCAGTTGTGATCTTAATCAACTTAAATTCAACTCTATCCAATCTTAAGCTTGTAATCAATAATAACAATAACCACAAGATAAGAAACATACAAAATGACACCAGATTTGTTAACTAGGGAAACCCTTGATCAGAAGGAAAACCCCAGTGGGAATGATACCCACAAGATGAAGTACTAATATTAAAGTTCTGTGTGAAAGGATACACCTTGTTAGAAGTCGGTTACAGTGCATATGAGTCCCTGTTAGGAGACTTTGGATCCTTGCTAAAATATCCCAACCCTGTGAGGAATTGATAAGAACCACAACGAAGACAATTGAACCCACTATCCAAATTGCTTCAAGATTGTCTTCACTAAACAATATTCAGGATAACACATCCAAGGTGAACTAACTAAAACATCAAGTTTATTTGCCTATACAGTTCCATTGAAGTCCTTTGCATGCCAACAACATCATCTTATGCTCTGATAAAGATTTTTCATTCAAAGCTTGCACAACATCTCATGACCACATGATGTATCTTTATCAAATAAACTTCCTTTCCTTTATACCAAGTCCTAATGATTATTGAGTCGACCGAAAGGACTTCTCAATTTATAATTAATTTACTATAGGACATCAATAATAATTTACAATATATGTTTCAATACATCTAAACACTTCCATAGAATTATTAATCTGTAGTCGGCTCTCAAAGAAGGCATGCTTCACATCGTCCACAAGTCTTTGTGGAATGCAAAGTATATTATTATGTGTTTATCCAAGCATCTTGAACATGTCTTCAATAACATATCAACCTTGTTGAAATAATAAATCTTGAATATTTTTCACGAGTTCCTGGAAACTCTCACTGTGAATAGTCTTCAGTAAACTTCACATAACTCGAACATATTTGCATAACTTTGTCTGTGCTTGCAACCACATCATCAAAACATATTCCTGAATTCTAATAAATATTCACAAAACTCAATTCATCAATATAAAACCTCACCACATAAATTTGTGCATGTAACTCTATTAAGTCTATTGGAGTTGATGAATAAACAACCCACAGCTCTCAAGAACACCTGCACGCAAACACCTGTCACAAAAAGAGAGAGAAGCAAATAGCTATGGAGACCTGTACATATGGATCCACAAGAGAGGAGAAGTCCTTGATGTGTAAAAACAAAAGTTGCAATCAATAATGAAAATGTCAAAAAAGGTTACAAAGTGTTATGAGATCAATCCTTATAAAAGGAGATCAGAAAACCTAAAAAGGTAAAACCTAGGTTGCACAATAATAATTAATAAAATAATTAATTATTATATGCCTAAAGTCTAGCTTAAGTCAAAAGAGATAATAAGTGACTAAATAATTAAATCAATATGATTCAATTAATCAGTAAACACTTTATTACTCTAACACCCCCCCTTAAGATGAACTTTGGGAGAAGCTAAAAACCTAGAAAGAACAACTAAAAGCAAATGGTTCTTGGCAACAAAAGGCTTGATCAGGTACCCAAGTACAAAAGAGAGTCCCTAAAAAGTGGAGAAATAGAGAAAACCACATGGGAAAAACTCTACTCCAAAAAAAGACAAAGACTAGTCTGAAGGACTGAAGAAGCCTCCAAAACTAGGAATGTTCCAGAAAATAGGAAAAAAGATGAACATGTACAAAATCACTGAAGCATGAAACTGCAAACTCTTTCAAGAAGAAACTAATGATCTGAAGATCCTCCACAGAAATATGACTAGGTAGAGAATATTGTAATTTGCATGAGTGCCCTCAAATAACACTACTCGAATCAGGAGGCAAACAAAGGCAAACACTTGAACTCAAAGATACAGATGGCATAAACACCAAAAGTCTAAAGAGCTAATCAATCAAATCTTGAAGAGTGCATCCAAAAAATAGGAAAGAAAGAGTGTCCATATGGTAAATGATTCATCTCACCGGAATGCATAGCTACCCAGCCACTGCAATCGCCTAGTACATAGAATCAAATACTGAATACATAGCTCACATTATCAAACCAAGAAAGTAGTAGAACCAACAGTAGAAACCCCCCCATACTGCTGACAAGGGATTAATGACAAGTACACTAAAAAGATCATCCAATATGAACTGCATGATGAAGAAGAATCTGAAACATCGAAGGTGCAGAGAGAGTACAAACACAAATAAAGATACCCGAGGCTATAAATGGCATTGGAGGAACGCTTACATGACAAAAGTAAATGGAAAAAAAAGGAAAACATCAAACCCCCTGGCACTTTATAATGGAGTGCAAGTACATAGAGCACGAACATGTGCAAGATCCCATACATGCAATAGAATGGCACTTTATCTCAATGCGTGTGCATAAAAGAATGCTACAAAAATGAAGTATACACTAATCAAAGAAGAGCGAAGGCTACTGAAACAAAAGAACAGCCTAAGATGAGCCATCCCTTAAAGGGAAGAGATCCCAGGACCTGAAACATCCAAGATATCTACCAGACTGCAAAAATGCAAGAATCTAAATAAAATGAACATGGAGCAGAATCTAGAAAAATGACTCACAACATTGGAAATCTCTTTGAACAAGCTTTCCAATGATCTATCATTTTCCCAAAATGGAGTTTGGGTGCGCAAGATAGAGCTCCCAGAGTGCAGAACTGAACATCTGGCTTTGACAGTGAAACACACCATCAAAAAAGACAAAATAGAAAATCAAACCTACAAAATTGGAAAGAGCTTGGAATCAGCTTTTTGATGATATCTCATTTGCCAAATTTCGACACTGTATGCTCAAGATATGAGCAAAAACCCAACAGCTGTGCTGGAGGGCCCAAAGAAGGTGTCTAGAAGGATCTGAGGATAGGTAATGTCATCAAAAGGACAAAATCACACATGAAACCATCAAATCTAATACAATCTCAGAAAGAGCTTTCTAGCAATATCTTATTTGTCGAAAACGGAGCCCGGAAGCAAGATAAACGGATCCCGGAATGCAGGAGATCTGAAATGCCATGATCACACAAAACCTATGACTTTGACAGCCAAAAAATGCGTCAAAATGGAAAAATCCAAAAACCATACTATAAAATTCAGAAAGTGTATATGTTGACATCAATGACAAACCTAGTCATGAGTGTAACATATAAGAACTCACTTATCTCTAATCAACATCCAAACTTCCTTGCTAACAACATTCATTAACATTCATGCTAACACCAACACCATGGCCACATTTGAAGCTTTGATTCTTGGCGTGTTGTGTTTCATAAAGAAAGGTACAAAATTGATTCATGTATAAAAAGATTCATATTTGGTGACATCGTAAGTGAAGCAAAAGTTTGTGTGTAATAACAAGAGATTAAAGAAGTAAAGAAATAGAGCTTGGGATTTAATTGAGAGCTTTGATGTTTTCAACATCAAATTTGGTTATAGAGAAAACAACAAAGTGGCAAACACTCTCACGCAGGTTGTAAGTTCTTTAGCACCTATTGAATTGGAAGGGTTGAAGAAGTTTAGATTTGAGTTAGCATCAATGCCATCAATGCATGATAATGTGAAAAATTTCCAAGTGTTTGAGGATGATAAGAATATTTTGAAATTCTCAAAAAATTTAGATGTATTCATAGCGTAGATTATTGATAATGGTGAAGAAGAAGTAGAAATTAATCTAGGAGGGATCATGAACTTGAAGACTGATACTATCCCAAAGGGGATGATCAAGCAAGAAATAATATTTGACATGGACCAGCTCAATAAAGTACCATATCAACCCACAGGGGGAGATGAATGTGACAAAGTAAATCTTGGGACCTGGGAGAATCTAAAGATGGTCCAAATTGGGAAAGTTTGTTAACCCTCTGTTGGAACCATTAATCTTTCAAGAATTTAAGAAGTTGTTTAATGTGAGTATCATCATCCCAGTGTGACACTCGACGTGGGTCACCAATCTTGTCCCAACGAGAAATAAAAATAGAGAGATAAGGTTGTATGTAAATTTTATAAATTTAAATAGGGCATTAGAGAAGGACAATTATCTCTTTCCATCATTGGATGAAGTATTACAAATAGTGAATGCAATGCAAATGAAATTTATGGATGGATATTCAGGATATAACCAAGTGATAGTGGAAGAAGAAGATAGATTGAAGACAACTTTCACCACCAAATGGGGAACATTGCTTACAAGAGAATGCATTTCGGCCTAATCAATGCAGGTGTGACATTTTGGAGATAAATGGACTATGCCTTCAAAGATTTGAAAGATAAATGCATCATCGTCTACATGGATGATATCATAGTCTTTTCGAAAAGAAGAAAAGGTCATTTAGAGGATTTAAAGAAAGTATTCGTGAGATGTGGAAAATTTGGTGTCTTCTTGAATCCAAAGCAGTACATGTTTGGAGTTATTGAATGTGATTTTAGAGAAGGGAATTATGGAACATCATGAGAGAGTGGAAGCAATTTCAAAGCTAAACTTGTCAGCTAGCAAGAAGGAATTGAAATTATTTTTGGAAAAATCAACTTTGTGAGAAAGTTCATATCAACATTCACAGATATAGTAAAACCCATGAACAACATGCTAAAGAAAGATGCCAAGATAGATTGGACTCCTGCAGCCAAGGTGGCATTCAAAGAGATAAAACAAGCTATTGTAAATGCACCTATTTTGGTGAGTCCTAACTATGAGAGGCCATTCTACATATATTCATTCACCTCCGATCACACATGTGCAACCATATTGACCCAGAAGAATGAAGACGATGAAGAGCATCTGATAGCATCTATGAGTGGTCCCTTCAAAGAAGAAGAATTGAGGTATCCAAATAAGAGAAACAAATATTTGTGCTAGTAAGGGCAATCAAGAAGTTCTGACACTACATACTGAGAAGAAAGATATATAAAATTGTGTCTAATATAGCAGTAAAAACTTCGTTGATGCAAAACAAACTTGGAGAGAAAAGAGGAAAGTGGGTTGCCATTATCTAGGAATACGACATAGAGATCCAGCTGATGAAGCTAGTCAAAGGACAACAACTAGTGCAAACAATGGTATGTGATGGACCGGGATTGGTACATCAGGTTTATGAGTTGGAGGAAGTATGCCCAGATGAATGATATCAGGACATTCTCAGCTACTTGTTGAATCGTGCCCTTCACATTTCAATCCAATGTACAAGAAGGCATTAAAGTTGAAAAGAAAGAGATACATGTTGCAAGGATCAATGCTTTATAAGAAAAACCATGAGGGCATATACTTGAGATGTGTTGGTAGGGAAGAAGCACGGAGAATTCTAGAACACTTTCATGACAAATGAGGAACTAGAGATAGAGTAGATTTGGCCACGACACACAAGATACTAAGTGTTGGCTATTACTAGCCAACTTTATTCAAAGATACTCACGAGAATGTGAAAACTTTCCATGTTTTCCAGACAACAACTACAAGAGAGAGGAACCTAGGGGTGCCTTTACAACTGATCATCGAGGTGAGACCTTTTGCAATGTGGGGACTTGACTTTGTTGCTCCAATAAACCCATCATTCTCAGTGCAACACAGGTATATTCTAACCGTGACTAACTACTGTGATAATGGTTTTGCTTTTTATTCTTTGAGATTTCATAAATGGGAATTTGATCGTGCACTAATACATTTGGGGTGAAATTGCGACGGCAGGCAGATGTTATGTGTTTTTGCCTTTTTTTTCAATTATAACTTGACAACGTCGCAATTGCGACATTGTCGGGATATAAGGCAAAAAAAAAAAAAAATGTTGTCATTTGTATTTTCAATAGTGCCATTGTCATTTGCAGTCGTTGTTGATCACCCTCATTTCTCTGGTTTGGGTCTCCGGTCTTGACATAAAGACTCAAATGTTCCAAAGTCTCCTCAAAACAATCACTCTATTTTTTACACACCGAACAGAGGGCACTTCAAGGACAGGGTTCCCTAATCTCACTTCTGATGAATGAAGTTTACGCAGTTAGATACTTGAGTCCTACTGTGTTAAGATTCCGCAAGCAACTATCATTAGTATTCTTTTAATTCATGGATAAGTCTGTAGTTGTTTGGCGATGATATAGTGATTTCTTTTTGGTCTCTGTAGTTATACATCTTAGTTAGATGTATTAACGATACCAGAAATTTATCATTCCAAACCAAGTCAACTCAGTACAACCGAATGTGGAATTAATTTGTGCAATGTAAAGGGGTTTCAGTTTATGTGAATTTTAGTTGAGTTGTATCTCATTCAATCTAAAAATAAACTGCGGATACTCACATGGATTGAACTTGCATCATTGTGTCAATTTCGTGATGAAACTGTAGGCCCTAATTTGGGAATTCACTGCGGACATTCTATGCCGTTGGTTGAAAAACAAATTAGGGTAATGTATGTTCTTCTATTAAATACTCAGAATTGTAAAAGATGTTAAGTGTGCTTCAAGGACAAAAATCCATGGTTGAATATGCACAGCGTATTCAGTCAAGGAAACAAAGGAATACCTGCAGCCGTGCCCTAGTAGAAGTTATAACCATGCCCTCAACAGTTTGAAAGAAATGCTTCCAGAATCTTCCAACCAAGTTCAATTCTCCACCTAAGAACCCATCTTTAGAGCTTTCCGATTGATCCCTACTAACCTGATCAATTAGCCTGTGTCTCGGTAATGTTTGCAGATGCTGGAGTAGGTTGTGAGAATTAGAACAGAGGAATTTCCACAGTGCAAAGAAACAATACTCTGTTTTATTTTCTTTGTGTATTGAAAATTGGAGGGAAAGGTTGTAGTAAATTGAAAAGTGTATAGTTAGCATAACAAGCAGCATAATTGGTACTATTTTGGTAAGTTGAATAAGTTTATTTGAAAGGTGTGTTTATTTGAAAAAAGGTGAAGATCTGTTTATAAGTCTGAAACGAAACAGAGTTGAAAGAACAATTATTGAAATTTGTGAAGTAAGTTGCATTGGTTACTTGGTGAGTTTCAATTAAACCAACACTTGATGCAGAGGGAAGGGTGGTGGTCTTCAAAACACAATGAAAGTTTGATAATTTCGGAGGTCTAGGCACTTGGGCTTATCAATCACCTCAATTTCTTCAGGAACCTGACTTGACAAGGCTTTTCTCAATACTCCTAGATGATACTTTTGGTGTTGTAGGCTAGTACTAACTTAGATGCAAGGAACTCCAAAGCTCAAAATCAACCCCACTACTCCCAATTCTCAAAATGCACTCAAACTGTTTCAAAAGCCTAGTAAAATTCCTGCAGCAGACTTGGCAGGGAAATAACTTTATGTTTTCTCAAAACACTAGACAATATGATAATGTTTTCAAATACCCTTTTCAAAACTCTACAACATACCAAAAGCTTGTATACTTTTACATTGGACCAGTAACCCAAAACATGACAGTTGCCCTTGTTTCAAGGCACACAAATTGACTAGTTTTCCAAAGGAAGTATCAATCAAAGATGTCCTATCAACCTCAACTCTTGGACAGTATTTACTTATGCCTCCAATTGCTCAATTCCCAAAGGAATTAGACCCCAGTGCTCTGTAACATCAAAACCCCTAAATTGTGACTTCAAACCCCTTGATATCTAGGGCTTCCTTGTTCCCACAATTCTCCACACTCTTGCAACAAATTAGAGATGGATTCACCATCCTATGAACATCACATGACATTCCCAAACACCAAATATCTCCTTTGTTGGGTAGATGGCTCACTACTACACCTTAGCCACCGTTTCCACTGGTTTTTCCTCTCTATTCGGGTTGTAATCACTCTTATCCTGCGCGGTTCTTCATATGCAGTGTCAACAACATATCATACATGTTAAAAGGTTAACATTCCATGAATATCAGGCCTCCATACTCATGGAATGGTTCTCATTTCCTTAAAAAACCTACTGCAGTAACAAAATAATTAAAACAAAAGATCACTAGTCTACAACTGGCGCGACAGTGGCTTTAACACAATTTGGAAAACATCAATTAGAAATGTAGATGGTTACTAAACCCCTGTCAATGCATTAGGAAATCCAAATCAATCAAATTCGAAACATGGCAATGAGTCGGGTAGCAGATAACAGAGTTGTTTTATTCTTCACCAATTTACACACCAGCGCAACAACAACTTTAACACAATGTGATTCATCAAATAGCAATTGAAACAGATAAAGGGACTCTATTAATTCATATGAATCTCAATTGATACAATCTTTCAAAATGAAAGAACAGTATATTGATGAGTTTTTATTCACCACTGTTACAAAACCCCCACACCAGTCTCATTCACTGTCGCATAACAGAGATTCCATAAGATTAAATAAGTTATGAAACTATCTCAACCAACTTGTCATTGAGTTGAGGATAATTCATTAAACAAAACAAACTACAACTAAACTCTAACTTCCCTCCATAACTAAACTAGCCGATTGTATTCAAATGTTTGAATTTGAAAAACCATACAATGGTTTTATTAAACATTAAACTCTTTTCTATAAGGTTCCTATTGCCTTAAACCTATCCCTTGACCCATTCTAGACTTCTTAAAACATTAAAGAAGCTTGGACAACATTTAGTCCATCATAAACAACTAATAGTCCCTTGAGGACATTACAAGTATGAAATTCAGTCCTTTGAGGACATTATAAATGTGTTCAAACATTACATCATTATAGGATATGGGATGGATCCTTTAGGACCTAATTGCTTACATAAAGTCTTAGCCAATGTATCCAGACTACTAGGGAGCAGAGTGTATGAATCCTTTAGACTATACAACTTTTTCATTTTATTATCCTTTCCACGATACACTGCTAATTTGTAAAGCTTAAGGTTTCTCATCATAGGTTTGATGGTATACTTATCACCTTGAGTAGCATAATATTTCATTAAGATAATACCATCGAATCGTGAGAAGTTATGGAAGTAAACAGATTGAATCTTATGTTGAGCAGCAACCACTACTAAACGCTCTATAAAGTCGAACAACATTCGATTACTCCTCTTTTCAAATTCGGGTATAAATATGTGATCTTCACTGAAATATGTTTCAAAGGCATAATCCGGCTTGGCACCAACATCTTCACCCGGCTTAACCACTAAGAAGCATGCAGCGTAAGGCACATGTACATCATTGATTAGAACAGTCTCTGTATCGGCTACAATGAAAGCTTGTCTATCCTTAGTTGTAGGTTTTAGTGTAGGTACATATTTGGTATACCTACTTTTTCTTCCCATAGGTGTAACTTCTTGTGGTTCACCACCACTTATGTGTTTCACGTCTTCTGTCATGCAGTTGATTAGCTTTTTTACGTACCCAGTTCAAAATTTTGAAATTTAATGCTTGTTTATGTGACTTTCTTGTGAGTACAGAGCTGTACCTTGCTCTCCTACAAATTCTATCAACCCTTGACGGCTGTATTGTGTTTGGGAGAAAAAAGATCTTTTTTGTCATTTACTTGCTCTGATTGAAATGGGTGCTATGGAATATGTTGTAAGGTTGCTTAATGGCTGCACTAAACGCAAGAGAAAGAAGATGCAGGTAAATCATTTTCTTTCATGGCATTTTAGTTCTGCTATGGATATGCCTGTGTTTTTACCAGTGAACAGTGAGCTGGTAGAACTTGAACAGTCAACCTGTTCTTGATCTTGATCTTGAAAGGAATGAAATTACTAGTTGTTGAAGGAGATGGCATTGAATTTTGCATCAAAGAAAAATAAAGAATCCCACAAGAAGCTCAGTAGTTGGTATGAGTGTTTCACTCTTAAAAGACTGCTACTGAAAATCAACTGTATATGTTTTTGGATCACTCCCATTTTCTTGATGATAGATCGTTAAATATGATTTGAAACATCAAAAATAAATAAAAATTTTACAACTTGCTAAATCTTTCACAACTAATTGGAAAAAATAACATGCACCCTGGAATAGATAGGATGAGCATTAATAAATTTTAGTGCAAGTCATAGAAAAAGAAGTGTAATTGAATCATAGCAAATGAAATAATTCCACTACATTCTTCACAGTCATCTCAAGGAAATCTGACATATCAGCATGTCCGAACTCAATATCTTTGATCTCATAAAGAGGAGAGGTTAGTTGAGTAGGTGGAATTACATTTTGTTATCTATCATACTAATACTTTATAATTTTTCTGAAGCAAATGATGGTTCTTCTGACATAAAAAGGAACATAAAAGGCTGTAAAGAAAACTCCATAGCATTAGAGCATCATCTTGTGCTATAGGGGAAGCCATGGAACTCTCTTCAAGATGAGAGGGTTGCAAAACAAAAGCAATACTTGGGTTTATCATGAGAAAAGGAAATGTGGGATAAAAATGACTTTAAAATGAGGTCATAGGTGAAATTTGAACCTTGGAAAGAATATTACAAGTTTTAAACACATAAACATTTAACTTGGAAATGGAAAAATTTTTTATCACACTTCACACATACATGGTAAATGTGTGAATGTACACTTGTAACTGGGTCTCAGAGACATAATTTCAAGTGTTTTCAAGTGCATTTTGGGCTATATTTGCATTTTCAAAGGTCAATTGCAAGTGGAGGGAAGAATATTTGGCATTGTAAGTGTAAAATATGCACCACAAGGATGCATTTTGGGTTTTGGAAGGCATATTGCAGGTTTGGGAACATGCTTGCAATTTTTATGTTGTAATAGAAACTTGCAATGAGATCCTTCAAACCTCAAATTACTAAAGAGTGCACAATTCAGTTCTTAGGAACTTAAATACAAGTTGGACAATTGCAAGTTTGAAGATATCAAATGCAAGTAAAAATACTTTCAATATGGGAGCTTGAATTATAGTCCTTGAGACTTGAAATTTGTTATGAAAATTGTATATTTTTTAATCTAATGTATATTTTAACTAGAACACTATCATCTTCAAAATCCTATATGAAATCTATATGACTATGTTTGACTCATATAATTGTGATCTCTCTAGCACTATGATGTCATTTAATATGTCTTGCTAAAGCTTGTAAATTTTGTTCCTTTTGCCATGTCATGTAATATGTCTTGCCTTGTAGCTTATATGTTTTGAAATTGCTGTTAGGCCTTGTAGCTTATATGTTTTGATTGTTGGAGAGCTTCTAGAGCTAAGCAAGAAGACCATTGCACGAGTTATAGCCACGCACTCAAGTATGAAAATTGTATATTTTTTAATCTAATGTATATTTTAACTAGAACACTATCATCTTCAAAATCCTATATGAAATCTATATGACTATGTTTGACTCATATAATTGTGATCTTTCTAGCACTATGATGTCATTTAATATGTCTTGCTAAAACTTGTAAATTTTGTTCCTTTTGCCATGCCATGTAATATGTCTTGCCTTGTAGCTTATATGTTTTGAAATTGTTGTTAGGCCTTGTAGCTTATATGTTTTGATTGCTGGAGAGCTTCTAGAGCTAAGCAAGAAGACCATTGCACGAGTTATAGCCGCGCGCTCAGGTATGAAAATTGTATATTTTTTAATCTAATGTATATTTTAACTAGAACACTATCATCTTCAAAATCCTATATGAAATCTATATGACTATGTTTGACTCATATAATTGTGATCTCTCTAGCACTATGATGTCATTTAATATGTCTTGCTAAAGCTTGTAAATTTTGTTCCTTTTGCCATGTCATGTAATATGTCTTGCCTTGTAGCTTATATGTTTTGAAATTGTTGTTAGGCCTTGTAACTTATATGTTTTGATTGCTGGAGAGCTTCTAGAGCTAAGCAAGAAGACCATTGCACGAGTTATAGCCGCGCGCTCAGGTATGAAAATTGTATATTTTTTAATCTAATGTATATTTTAACTAGAACACTATCATCTTCAAAATCCTATATGAAATCTATATGACTATGTTTGACTCATATAATTGTGATCTCTCTAGCACTATGATGTCATTTAATATGTCTTGCTAAAGCTTGTAAATTTTGTTCCTTTTGCCATGTCATGTAATATGTCTTGCCTTGTAGCTTATATGTTTGAAATTGTTGTTAGGCCTTGTAGCTTATATGTTTTGATTGCTGGAGAGCTTCTAGAGCTAAGCAAGAAGACCATTGCACGAGTTATAGCCGCACTCAGGTATGAAAATTATATATTTTTTAATCTAATGTATATTTTAACTAGACTTTTAGCTTATATGTTTTGAAATTGCTTTTAGTGGCTTAATGTTGTAAGGTCTCTTGAAATAAGACCTTCAGGCAATTGGTCAAAGTTTTACAAATAATCTTATCCACAAATTTGCCTAGAGCAATTGATTGAATGTTATAAAAGGTGATTGGGTTAAATGTCTTAGGAATAAAGTCAAAGAAAGTATTTTTAAAATATTAAAGTATTTAACTAGGTCTAAGAATATTTGTGTACTTTCGACAGTTTTGCTTAGTTTGTGAAAGTTGTAGACTGAAGTTTTCATAGCCCGATTTTTGCTTCCTGCGAAGAACGATAATGTCAGATAATATAAGTGAAGAACAAAATAGGGAGACAATCGCTAGATTATGGTCTAAATTGAAAAGAAAAGGTGATGGGAAATGTTATTGTCCCTGCAAAATTTGTAAGGGCTTAAACCGTAGAAGACTGCTAATCAAAACAGCTAAGAGACATTGTAGGGAGAATGGTCACATTGAAGGGGGGCATGACTATCATCCACTGGTAAGTTGTTCATTATATCATTTTAACAATTTATATACATATGAAATCACTTGATGATGAGTTGATGATCATGGTTTATTTATGTTAATCAATTTTATATAGGTTGATCTCCCCAGGGAAGTACATGATATGAACCACAACAATTTGAAGAATATGGTTTTCGAAGTGGAGGAACACAGAGGTGCGAATATCCAAGGTGAAGATAATGATCCCATGGAAGATGACGATCATGTGCTAGAAAACACAATTGAAGATGATGGTATAAATACATTGATCCATGACACATTTAGTCCAAGCGTATCTGATCATGATGATGATGATAGCCTTGATGTACCTCTACTTGAGAAGGCATACGAGCCCCTATACAAAGACTCCCAAACAACTTTTCTCTCTGTTGTATTGTTGTTGTTGAACTTGAAGGTTATGAATGGTTTATCCAACATAACAATGTCACGTATGTTAAGGTATGTCATATATGTCTTTATAGTTAACAAAGGGTGAATAATGTACCACTAATATTGTTTATATTAACAACTTATATTTTTTGCTGTAGATTGATAGGTGAGTTTTTGTTACCACCATCAAATATTCTACCTCGCTCATATCAAGAATTATCTACTATTATGAAAGATATTGGAATGGAGTATCAAGCAATACATGTTTGTCCCAATGATCATATTATATATTATAAAGAACATGAATTTGCAACACAATGCCTTGTATGTCATACGAGTAGATATCAAACAGATCAAATAACAAAAAAGGTGCCTCACAAGGTTCTTCGTTACATCCCCATTATTCCACGGATGCGACAATTATTCAGGTGTAGTAGCTTGGCACAATTTATGGATTACCATGCACGCAATAGAAGTCGAGATGACATTATTCGAATCCCTGTGGATGGTTCAACATTTATGCACATAGAGGAAAAATGGCAATACTTCAAAGAAGAACCTCGTAATCTCAAGCTTTCATTGGCAGCGGACGGTGTCAATCCATTTGGAGAGATGAGATCTGTTTACTCAGTGTGGCCTATTTTTGTTATCAACAATAACATTCCTCCGTGGATGTCAATAAAAAGGGAGCACATTATGTTGGCAATGATTGTTCCAGGTATTTTATCATTTGATAGTTATTAATTTACATGTACTTACAAATCTTGCAGTAAAATGGTCACAATAATTATGTAATGTTACTGTTCATTCAAGTAGGTAAATATCAAGTTAAAGATATGAATGTATATATTGAGCCTCTTATCGACGAGTTGGTGGAGTTATGGAATGGTGTCACTATGTATGACGTGTCTAGACCAATAGGACAAAGACAATTTTAATTCCATGCAATACTTGCATGGACAATACATGATGCCCCAGGGCTAACACATTTTTGTGGTATGTTATAGTGAATTCAAGTTGCGCATGATAATTCTAATTATAAAAATCAACATATTTAATAATCCAATTATATCATTATTTTGTAGGTCTTCAAACAAAGGGAAAATTTGCATGTCTAGTTTGTGGTCCAAAGATGAAATCTCGTCATTCAAAAAGTTTAGGAAAGCAGGTGTTTGATGAGTGTAGACACTTCCTCCACAGGAATCATAAGTATCGAAGTATGGAAAAACATCTTTTCAATGGGAAAGAGGAGACTACATCAAAGCCACAAAGAATGACACCTCGCTTATGGAAGTTGGAATATAATAGAATTAATCATCAAGGTAATGTCGTTCGACCTAATGGTTTATGTTTGTAATTTATATATTTCTATTGTGATTTTTGTTTACTAATTATGTAATTGATGATCGTGAAGGTCGTCAAGGCACTACTGAAAACCTTCCAAAGGGACTAAAAAGCTATCCTAGACAATTTAGTAGGTTGCCCTACTACGAGCACCTACAAATTGTGCATTTGTTTGATACTATGCATATTGGAAAGAATATAACAGAGACATTGTGGAAAATATTGGATGGAAGGCGTGACAAAGAAAAAATTGTCAAAATTTGTAATGACATTCATGAATCCAATCATGCACTGAAGAATTTCATTCACTCAAATAGCAATAGAGATCAGATTAATATAAGTGCCCTTCCTTGGTTATTAACGGAGTAGCAAAGTGATGCCATAAAAGAAGTCATACGAAAAATTCAATTTCCCACAGGATTTGTTGCGAACATAAGCAATCTCATATCAAAGAAAAGTGAATTTGGGCCAGGGCTCAAAATGCATGATTGGCATACTTTCATCAAGGTAAGTTATGTTCTTCTGTATTTACAATATATTCATAAACTATGTGTACTGTTCATTATGTTATGTTAGAAAACAATGAAATGATTGGTTTATAATTACTGCAGTACGTGCTACCTCTATCTCTCCCAGAGCACTTCAACAATAACATCAAACAAGTGATATATGATCTTGAAAAATACATGAGGTAAGCAGTAATATTTGTTCAATTTGTTGTATATATTTATTATATTCACGATTTGTTTTTCTTGCTATGTAATCTATTGTATATTATTTTGTAAAGTCTCATATTTATATATTTTTTGTGACTTGAATCTCTTAATGTAGGTGGTTGTCATCTAAAGAAATCCATAAAGAAGATATAAACTATTGGAAGAGAAGAATTCCTCATTTACTGTGTGAAATGCAAAAGTGTCTACCTCCAACATTTTTCAATGCACAAGAACACTACCTTATACACCAAGTTGAGGAGATTGAATTGTGTGGACCTGTACACACTAGGTCAATGTGGATGGTTGAGAGGCACTTGAAATATTTGAAGGCTTTGGTTTGACAAAGAGCACATCCTGAGGGTTCTATGGTAGAGGGATATATGGTATACCAGACTATGGTGTACATTACTAAATATCTTCCTAAGTTTGCATCAAATATCCATGTAGATCGCATTTGGGATCTCGACCCTTTTAAAAAATTTGAAGGGGAGTACTTGATGGGGAAAGGTAGATTGAGGAAAGTGAGAGGTAATAAATTATAAGATGTTATTGTAATAAATTATTTCTTAATCTTCAAAATAAATCGGTTGTAAGTCGTCTAATTTTTTTTTGTACAGTTGCTCGAGAGTGGGATGCACTACATTTGTATATTGCAAACAATCTTGATTGGATGACGGTATGGATTGAATGATGTCAACATTCTGGTCGCACATTAACATGGGAAGGTGTATCTTCATTGGTTAAAGAAGCTCATCGTAATGGAGATTCCAATGTTACGCAAAGGGAAATAGATTTAGCATATGGTTTAAGAGATTTCCAGGTACGTACAAATTTATTAATCACCCGTATGTTTATCAACTCATGATACAATAATTTTGACATGTTTCACATATTATTGCAGGTTAAACACCACAAGGGTATCTTCTGTAATGGTCAAAAATTTTGCGTCAAAGTGTTGGATGACACGAAGAAAAATTTTGATTCTGGAATAACTGCAGTCTTTCAAGTGACTAATATTTCATCTAGAAATGACTTACATCCTCAAGAGTCTGAAAATCGATACTATGGAATTTTGGATGATATACTTGAGTGTGACTTTAGTTCCTTCAAATTAGTACTCTTTGTTGTCAAATGGTACAGGCTACGACTTAATCCAAATGATCCTGATAGAACTATTATTGAACATGATAATAGATTTACAATGGTTAATACAAGGTTGTTTGAGCCAGTTGGGGATGAGCCCTATGTTCTTCCAAGCCAATGTGAGCAGGTATTTTACTCAGAGGTTCCACATAAATCGGGTTGGTCATTTGTTGTTAGACATGAACCGAGAGGAAGGCCAATAAAGTATAATGCGATGGAAGAAGAAGATACCGAAGAAGTAGAAGATGATGTAGATGATGATCATGATCGACAGTTATTGGATGATGTTCCTGACACAAATTTTCATGAAGAAGAAGAAGATGATGATGACGATGATGCTGCTACTAATGATGATTATGAAGATGATGTTGATGTTGATGTTGATGATGATGATGTTGATGATGACAACAACGATGACAATGACGACGATGACAACGACGACGACGACGATGATGATGATGATGATGATGATGATGATGATGATGATGATGATGAGGATGATGATGATGATGATGATGACAAGGATGATGATGATGATGACGATGACGAGGATGATGATGATGAAATTTAGAGGTATGCCATCAATCCTTAATCTATTTAATATTCATTTCTTGATAGAAATATATTTGTCTTATATGGTTACATAGTTTATTCATTATCTATTTAAAAGCTACAAGTTTCAACTACAAATAGAATAATGCTAATCTAAATTAACTATTAATCTAAATTAATTAAATAAAACTAATTAAAACACATATTGATGCATGAATGTATTGAGCCTTATTTTCTTTCAGGTCAAAATCATTTGTAAGTGTTTAGTTTAGAAAAGGAAATTCATTAAATATCTATAAAAGGGAGTTGTACCTAGAATAAAATTTATAGGGAAAACATAATATAAGTGCTTACCCAATTTGTGCTCCAAACTTGACTTCACCTTAACTAGGTGTTTCCTCCACCTCCACACACATCAAACAACTTCAAATAGCATGTCCCCAAGGTTACTAAGCCCTCAACTCATCAGCTGATACAAAAACCCACTTTTAGCCCTTCACTAGGCCTAAACCCAAACAATTGTTGCTGCTCTGTAATTTGCAAATGAGTAAACAACAAATTATTTTAGTTCATCCACAAAACACCCTAGGAAAGATACATTCAACCTTCAATGGTTACTAACATGAGTTTGTCTCCAACCCAATCCTGCACCTCCAACTCAACACAAGCTTCACAAACCTAACGGCCTCATTAGGTATGGCACCCTTGACATGAACAAGAGATGGGTACTTAGGCTAGGAACACCTTCAAGACACCAAATACTCTGCAATTACTTGATTTCCAAACACATACTCCAAGGTGAGTTGATGGATTAATAAGAAACACAAAATTAATTCATTCTTACTGTCCTAGAGATGACAGTCAATGGTACCCTTCAATGGTCTGTCCTTCAAATACAATATGGATTCAACATCATATAAAACATCATGTCACCACTGGTAGGAAACCTCCTTTTCTCAATGTGAGCCTGATTTAAGTGTTATAATGTGTACCTTTTAATATTTTTAATTTTTATGTGATGCTTATGATGGATGTGATTATGATTATGATGTGATTATGCTCACGATAATTGAATTACATTTGCAGGAAACTGAACCCCTTTCAGGAGCATCCCGCATAGTCTCATGGATCGACAGGTATAAGTCAATACACCTTATAGATAGTCTATTTAATACACTTATCAATAGTAAGATTGATGTCTTCTAAGATCTCTCCCATTTGTAGGTACCATCGAATAGGTATTTGTCATAAGTGTCTTCCTCAAGTGAGGGAAATATAGGAATAGAAGAGGAAAGTGAGACATGCAGTTTATCTAGAACAGGGAGATTAACTAGAGGTCAAAGGACTAGAAGGAAATTCAATAAACACATGAAATTTTTCCTTGCCCAAGGGGGGTCATGTTCTTATGATGATGAGACGAAAGGCAACATCGAGGTGCCCTTGAGGTACCAACATCTATAGAAACATTGGGTACCCAAGGAACTTCCTCCAATAAACACTGATTTTTGTGTTAACGAGAGGATATATCGCGTAGCACCATCATCATTACATGGTTTGGGCCTATTTTCTATGGATGGCATAAAGGTGTCTTACAAAAAAGTTTCTAAATTGATGGAGTATGTTGGACCATGTTACGATTACAAAAGTTGGATGCATATTGTTCAATATAAAAAAAGTATGCGTAGGTATGCACTCTCGGCAAATTATATACAACAGCAAGACAATAATCAAAGTAAAAGTGTGGCTATATACATTGATGGAAGGCCAAAAGAAACAGGTAATATTGCGGGTTTTATAAATAGTACACGACCTGGGTCAACTATATAAAGCAACCCAATTGCATATTTGAGGCGTGCGAGGGAAATCGTGTATTCATCTGTGTGATAAAATCAATACGTGCAGGGGAAGAGCTACTTATTGATTACAATTTGAACCACATAGATACAAATGAGGCTACTATCATGGGGGTGGTACATACTATTAAAGCAACTTCTAATCAATGACTCCAACATACCATTTAGTTATTAAATTTTTGGCTAACATTTTTATACTTGATCTTTGACACAGGGGCACAATATGGAGCAACCGCCCAGAGGTGATGGTGACGATATTCCTAGTGTATCTACACATGAGCAGGTATAACTCATTGTAATTGTGCAAACTAGATAGAAGCAAAATGTTATTTTTTTAATGTTGTTTTCTTCATTATTTTGGAGTAATTTTGATAATACTAATACTATTGTTGTCACAGAGGGCCAGTGGTTGGAGAGAGGGAAAGCAACCTGCAGTCCCTCAAGAGTCCCCCCTTGAGGACCCTTTTTTTATTGATTTAGCAGAGACCGATGACCCAATCGGTTCCATTAAAAAGTTGCTAAAGAAAATTGGGAAAGAACTTTTACGTTTGGTATCCATACATCCTCAGACTTAGGAAATAAAAGACAGGGCAGCTGAGTTGTTGCGCACTTCAGAAAACTTTAAAGTAAGTATTAATGAAATTTTTAATTATTACAAGAGTTCAATAATGGTTTTTATGTTATGCTCTTTTATGGCATTAATTAAAATATGGATGAGTTTTCTTTACAGAGTTATTTGCGTAATTTTGAACCCCATTCCCATGATGAGGGTACTACAGGTGGTTCAGGTAGATCACATGTTCCATTCCCCACTTGTGTTTTCCACTGAATATATATAGGAATGATCATAATCATTGGCAATACATGCTTGAACAATCCTTTTTTTTAATGCTCTAACAATCTTGTCCATTCTAGTCCACACGTTCTATATTTATGCATGCTCTAACAATTTTATTTTTCAGTTCCTTTCCATGATGCTATGACAACGCCGCCTCCATCCAGGACAACCACACATGTCTTTCCGACTGCTATGTCAGCAACACGCAGCCTACAAGCATCAACTGTTGCACCATCTACTGGTACACAAATCCCTTTTTTTCTCTCTTTTGTTATGTGTTTAAGTGTTATGTGTTTACAATGTAGATCCCTTGATTGTGTTTGTGCCATGGGTGCTCTGCACCAATTTATTTCCCTTGAAGTATTATTTCTTGGAGGCATTTGATAATGGTTTTCATTTTTTGCAATAGGAGATGCAACACGTCCTGATGCAGCATCATTTCCTGGATGTTCCCGTGTTCCTAGTACGGGAACGGTGAAGGATTGCATATTGATCGTCAGCGACGATGAAGGAATTCCCTTAAAAGTAGCCAAAGTTCTAGATACTTTAAACTTATTATTATTCTATAGTGATATAATAGTAATTTAGTTTTTGATCACTCTTCATCGACTAATGATCCCATGATTGTTTTGTAGGGAATTATGTTTTTTGGTGAAAACTTGGTGATGAGTGTTTGCGGATATTTGGGCCCACCCTACGTACATGGTGGAACATCATATCCTAACTAAAACCCCAAACCACTATTTTGATTTCATATCATTGCTAGAATAGTTTTCCTTTTCATCCGTTTCTTGAACTATATTAAAGGTAGCTTCACTTCATTTATGAGTCTAACATGTTTTTTTTTACTTAAAAGGTGGAATAACCAAGATAAAAAGTTGAAGGATGATCTTGTAGAGAGTATGACCCAGCTTTTTGGACCTCGTGCATTCGAGAGAAACAAGCTCCTTGAAAAAGATGGTTTATGTTTGAAGTATATTAGGGACCAGTACAGGAAAAATTTACAGGTTAACCCCAGGCACAAGCGTCCGCCCTATGTTCTTTAGGCTAAGTGGCAGGCTCTGATTTTGGATGGAAAGTATAAAGCTGACATGAAAAAAGGAATTACACCAGTAGAGAGTAGAGCAAGGTATGTGATACTGTCGAGAATGTAATTATGTACTAATTAACCTCTATATTTATACGATCTAACATATTTCAAACTTTTCATAGATTGCCTGACACATCAAAGGCAACAAAGGCAAGACTAGAAAAGCACGGGACACACAAGCTCGGCTCTGGTGGTTTTTCCAAACTTCAAGCACGAATTGTAAGTATTAGTAAATGAAAAATTGTATCAAATTTTTTATATATTGCAAGGAATATTTTTTTGATGAAACAATGCAAGTAAAATTCACCATACCAAGCAAAAATGCAGGGCTCAGAGTTCAATAGATGCCTCACAAAAGAGGACAAGAGAATTGGCTTCCAACAAGGCTATAGAGCCGTGGCTGAATGGCTACGAGTTGCAATCAGTGCGCAAGGTTCTAATAATGATGCATCTGAGCCACAGGTAAATAAGCTAAATGAAATTTATTTCAAATTGAATACTTTACCAATTAGTCTATTTGATGTTAAGTTCCAATATAAAGTGAGTATATCTGTTTTAAGTAAGCAATGATAACAATGCGTAGGATATTGGAATGCAGCCTGACAATCCTTCTACATAATCTGTGCATGATGAAGGTTCGCATGATGTGCATCCTAGTGGTGGAGGTATACATTTGCAATTAAAATTTTTATATGTAATTGCAATTGGTGTTTGGATTAACGTAACATTTTGTATAGTAGCTGTAGAGGATCGAGGGGTCGGTGTTCATGAGCATATTGAGGTTGAGTCCAGACAAAATGGTGTGGCCAGATCAGGTAAAGAGCGCCACAATTATGTTCTTTAAAATAATTAAATACTTGTAACAATTATAATAAAATATTTTTAATTTAACTCTTTTATTTGTTATTGCAGAGGACCCCCCTTTGCATTAGCATAGGAATTTGAGATCATCAAGAACAGAGAACAAAACAACTGATGAGGGGGGAATTGATGATAACACTGATGCTCCTCTTATAGCTTACATAGAAAAAAAAATTAGAAAGAAAAAAAAGAAGTGATTGTCATCTACATACCTTAATTGATAATGACTGAATTTTATGTCTCAATGAATTTAATTATGTGCTAATGAATGTTCATGAATTATGTGTTAATGCAGAATATTGATGAATGTTGCGTGTTAATGAATCTAATGTGTTAATGAATGTTATCGTGTGATATTGATTGAATGTTATCATGTGATATTGATTGAATGTTACATTTTATTAATGGTTGAAAGAATGAATGAATGTTAGATGTTAACGGGGAATGTAGAGTGATGTTAGGGGGAGGGGGGTGGGGCCAAATGAGCTTCCACCTTCACGTGGTTGGCCCTGTTTAGTAGAGAATATTAAACTATTCTCGAAACAAAGTGAAGCTCAATAAGATACTAAATATTTCTCTATTTTGTCAAATTTATACTTTTCGAAGTCTTTTGAAGATTTGTATTTGATAGTACTCTAATACCCTATGACTACTCTAAGGTTCTTGGTTGTAATGTGCCCTTTCCTGATTGACTTGGGAATTTGTGACAATTACCTTGAATTATCATTTCATACCATAAATTACAATATATGATATCACTTATAAACTTATATAATTGATAATGTATAGATAATGATAGTTTTTTTCCATATAATGCTACTGTAACAATACTCTCAAATGTAAGACCACCATTATCAACTCTATATCTCCCGTCAATGGCTATTTGTCCTTTTCCCAGATTCAAATATGAATTCGCATATATGGAAGTATTGTTTTTTTATTCCCCTCTCAAATTATAGAATCGCTATTTATAATATATTACTGTTCTTTCATCGCTGTTCCTTAAGTTCAATATTATCCTTCGTATATGACCGTTTGGGACCACCGTTCTCTATCCCCTTTCTGTCTACTGCTGACTGGATGTGCTCTTCTCCCATTTCTTTTTAACATTCCAATTTTTAAATCCCATTCTTTATTCCCATGCTATTATGTTTCTCTCTTTCCCGATTATTCCCCCCCTATTCATCTCTTATTAACACTGATATATATATTTTGACTGCCGTGTATCTAATGTTTTCAGTGATTCCTACTTTTTATTCTTGTCTCTCCCCCGAATTTTGATGTTTCTCGAATCCTCAGTTATATGCAGTGCTTCTATATATTCCCTCTATCTTTTGTATCCATGTAGGATGGTTGCCGACTTTTGTTTGAGTGTTGACATTCTCTTTATGAATCCCCTGTCACAAAGTATACACCGGAGGTGAAGGTTTATAAACTCCAATTGTTACTCACTGTCGAAGTATACTGTTCTATTTGATGTATTGACAGCCTATGAGGAATTGAGTTATTGCTGGTGCCTCTTGATTGTCGCAAATCTTTCTTTCTATTTGAGTATGTTGATCTAGATACCCCCTATCCCATAGATGACTGTAAGTTTCACTGGACGATTGGAATGTTGCTGCAAAAACACAAAAAATGTCCCCAACTATAGAAAAGTAAAACTTCTGTAGTGTATTTACATCTATATTGATAATCTTATCATTGTGGAAGAAAAAAATCTGGAGTTGATTATGATGCAGGGAGGTGTTAAACTGCTTGCAAAGATGGCCAAAAAGGCAGAAGATCCACAAACGGTTCAGATTGTTGGGAGCATTGGCAAACTTGTGTGGGAAAATGGTATGTCTTTATCATGTATGTTTAGTAAACTTGAAAATTCTTTTGTAGATTAGTCCTACCCATCATGTCTAATCTCAACATTGTAAATGGAAAGTGTATAAGTTAGCAAATAAATAAGATTATACTTTCCACATTGTATTATGGGAAGAAACTATAGCAATTTTGCAATTGAATAGAGAGTTATGAATACAAAAGTTCAATTCATAAAGGACTGTGTTACTGAATAATCTCTCTTATCATGCCTGACCATCTCTAACTTGAAACATATGAAAGAGTTATATGAGGTTAGGATAAAGTCACTTCATAAACAAAATACGTGATCAAATGATTTGAATGCATTCAATGTTTATTATTTTTCTTGAAAAGCTCTTTTGTTTGCCCACCTGTTGAAGTATTCCAATTTTCATCACCTCACAATAAGAATTGGCTCTAATTGTTAAAAGGCCCAATAAAATTTAGTCTCCATATGTTCAATAATTTCCTTCTTTTCCAATTGTTATAACCTTACTGTAAATATTATGTAGAATTATGTATAGAGTAGGACACTAGATCCCGTCCAACAACATCTTCTATGCCATCTTATAGGGTTTCCATGTGACCTATCATGTTGAGCGTTCTTCCTGTACTGTTTCTTGCATCAATCGCCTTTGAAAGATGATGTCAAGCCCCATGTTTTGTAAAAGTCCATTGATTAATTGGAAGGTCTTTAAACAGAGAACACTCTTCTTTATTTTTAGAAGTTGCATATTGAGAGTAGGATGATGTCAATAGGTAATTTTTATTTCCTCTATCAATGAGGATGCAACTAGATTCTAGCATATGACTTTAAACTTGAAATATATGTAATATAGATGAAAAACATAGTAATGCTCTTTAAATTTTCTTGGCAAATGTTTGTTATTAATTTTTTGTTATATCAATTTGCCTGAATTATGTAGGATCATGAGCCTTTGAGTGATGATGATGATGATGATGATGATGAAATTTAGAGGTATGCCATCAATCCTTAATCTATTTAATATTCATTTCTTGATAGAAATATATTTGTCTTATATGGTTACATAGTTTATTCATTATCTATTTAAAAGCTACAAGTTTCAACTACAAATAGAATACTGCTAATCTATATCATCCAACAGTTTTACATTTGGGTTGAGTGCTTGAAGTGCCTAAGGCCCTAAACATTATCACTTGGTAAGAATATTTGGACAAGAACAATTACCTAGCTGAGAAGAGCTAGGATAATGTTTTACAATTGAAATGAATAAAACATAAAACCAGTGAAACACGGGTGCGGGGATATGTCGGGATGGGGGGACGCCGGGATGAGTTTTGGGTGTGGGAAAAAAAGGGCCTCAATTTTGGGACAGCGGGGGGGAGGGGGGAGGTACTACATACTATACATATATAACTTGAAATGTTAATTACAAAAAGATGTTTCAATTTAACATACCAAATTGAACTACTAAGTTACATACCAAATTGAAATACATGAACTAGAACCATTGAACATTCAACATAGTAACATAATCATTTAAACATAGTAATATAAACTTTAAAGTTATAAACATACAACTATCATGTTCTACTATCAAATGACAAAGATTCAAAATTCATTGTTCAAATATGAAATATCAATATGTCATATATGTAATAAGATACATCATAAAGATGATCATGATTACAATATAACCTATTAAAAAAAATTAAAATGTTGTATTTTATTTTATTTTTAACCTTCATTGGACTGCCGAAATGGGAGACTTTTGGGCATCTCCTTCATGGTCGAGGGACATCCAGATGTCTCCCTGTCTCCATCCGAGACGGCAAGACGTCTCTCATTGAAACGGCGACGGAATGGCTACTCTGCCCAATTGTCGGGACACTGTCTCCCTATCCCAGGTGCGTCCCCATCTTAGAAACATCTGGGTTTTAGGGGGGAGACGTGTCTCCGAGTTATCCTGGTAAAAACCCTACCTTTTGCTTGATGAATCACTTGCAAAATGAAATCTTCTTGCTCCTCTTACTCCTTTTGATCTTGCAATCACTTGCAAAATCAGTCTCCAAGCTCTTTCAAACTCTTTTTCTCACTTTCGTCTCAGCGGTTGCAAAAATGAGGATGCCAAATGAAACAAGCAGTAATAAAAAAAATTTAAAAAACTTTTTAAAAATTATTTTTGGGGTTGCCACAGCCGACCGCACCCCGTCCCGTCCCGAGTGCGGTCAAGGGACACCTGGGCAGCACCCAAGCACCACACCCCCGCACCCAAGACCCTGATCACCTGACTGGTGCGAGGATGGGTGTGGTTGGGGTGCGGTGGCTCCCAGCCGTTGGCACCCGGTACTCTGGGGTTTTGAGGGGGGGTGCGAGTCCCCGTGTTTCACAATCTTAAAAAAGGAACAGTGTAAAAACTGAGAAGGCTATAATGCCTTGTACACTCTGCATTATGTCTTAATCATTTCATTGAGCCAATATGATCGCCACCAACTGAGGCCTTCTCCCTTTTATATTAGAATATTGTAGTAGGTTCATTCTATGCTGGTGATATTTTTATTAGATGAAAAGTTAAGCGTACATTACTATTTACTAATATTTAAAATGATTATGAAAATGCTTGTCAGGATCAAGACTTGAGAAATCACATAGTAAATCAAACTAAAAGGATTGGTTTTGGCATGAGTTACCCATTACATTCAATCAAGGAGATTATGACTTCATTAGGGAAAATGGAGATAACTTATTCTATAAATTTTTTGGACTCGTGGTGAAATTTATCTATTTTAAAGCTACTTTACCTGCTATTTTAAAGCTATTTTTTCCACTAGACTCTTTAATCATAGGCGAATTGCGACGGGGGTAATTTGTACCCAGAACAGGGTAATTTGTCCCAAATTTTTTTATTTTATTTTATTTTGTATTCATCGCAATTGTGATGCACACACAGTGAATTGCGACGGGGGCGCTGTATAGGCGACGCCCACTCCCGTCGCATTTGCTTCGGGCAGGCGATGCACACACAACGAATTGCGACGAGGGCGCTGTATAGGTGATGCCCACTCCCGTCGCATTTGCTTTGGGCAGGCGACACACACACAACAAATTGCGACGGGGGTGCTGTATAGGCGACGCCCACTCCCATCGCATTTGCTTCGGGCAAGCGTCCTAATTGTGACGCCAAAACAAAGCAATACGACAGATTTGCTGTATTGGCGACACCAAAATGCCATCACAGTTTCTATGTTGTTCGTCGCAATTATGATGTACACACATAGAATTATGACGGATTTTCTGATTTGGCAACGGCCCAAATGTAGTTGCAATATCGGGCAAGCGCATCGTAAGTGCTTTGGTATTCGTCACAATTGTGACGAGAATCCAAGCAATTGCGACAAGGTTTATGTTACAATGAGTGGGCTGCATAGCGACGGATTGGAGTTGTAATTGCGATGGAAAAGGAAAAACATTGTATTTTGCGACTAAAAAATAGCGACGTCTATTACTGTCGCAATTGCAACACATGGCTGTCTCAATTGCGACACATAGCCATCACAAATCGATGCCAAATTTATTAGTGATGGGATTGTTTTAAAATTTTCATCTAACTACTGTCCCCAGGGGAATGGCTTAGCAGAGTCCACAAACAAAAATCTTTTAATAGTCATTATAAAATTATTGGATAAGAGCTTGAGAGATTGGCACACCCAGATGAAATATGCTTTGTGGGAAGACAAAGCAAGATCCAAGGAGTCTTTAGGAACTTCCCCATACCATTTGGTATATATGGACAAGACCCAGTGTTCCCAGTCCAGTTGAAAATCCCAACATTGAAATTCATACAAGTGTTCTATGACAATGAAGACAGAGTCGAGGCTAGACTGTCTCAACTGATGCAGCTGGATGAAAAGAGAGACGAAGCCCTAGATGAATTTATAAAACATCAAGGGGTTGTGAAGCGATAGTTTGATAGAAGAGAAAAAGTGAAGGCCTTTAGAATCTCAGACCTAGTTTTATACTAGGATAAGGCCCATGAAAGGCATGGAGATCATGACAAATTTGACAGGTTATAGAATGGTCCCTTTTAGATTTATGAGATTTGGGAGATGACGCATTTAGGCTGAAGGAACTTACTAGAAGGGATGTCTTGTTTCCTATCAATGGATAATTCCTCAAGCATTACTTCCCAGCTTAGGCCTCCTTTCAGAGTCCTTTTGTAGATAGTTAGTTTAGAGTTTGTCTCAGACCCCTTGGTTTGGGAGGTTAGAGTAGGTTTCCTTCCTATTGGTTAGGGTAGTTTCCTTTTGGTTGTTTAGTTTAGGGGCTTTGAGAAAGCTTGGTGGCTAATTTGCATCAAGCCATTTGGCTTGAGATCTTTTGTGTTGCCTCTTGTTGGTTGGAGCATTTTGGCTTTGAGGCTTTGCAAGTTCAAAGGGTCCAAATTATAACTCATGGGTGAGCCATGTAGATTTTCCACTTCTAGTGTCAAAACTGGAGTCCGTCTTATTCATTTTGTGAATATATTTGACGAGGTTTAGGGGATTAAATGTTGTGCATAGTCGTTCATCTATTGATAGGATTTTCACTAAATTCGAGTCAGGCTCAATTATTGTTCTTAAGTCACCTTTGATAGGAGTTACAACGTTTTTCTCACACTTAGTTGCTCTGAGCTCTTCAGTAGTTTTGAAGTGAAGTTGGATTTAGTGAAACCATACACCTACTTCAACGCCACTATGGTCTTCCAAATTCTCTGTGTGCTTCATTGCCTACAAGCCAAAACAAAAGATTGAAAGTGAGAAGAAAAGAAATATCATGAGAAAAGAAGGAAAAAATGAAATATTAAAATGAAAAGTGAAAAGTAGAATTGGCTCAAGGGTGTGCAAGCATCTCTACCGGTGCTATAAAAATAATCACTAAACGTAGAATCATGTTGGTGGTGCCACAATGATAACCTCATTGAGGCTATGGATGCTTGATTGGCGGTGAGGCTCTATCCAAGATGCTTTTGAAGTAAGAATATTGAAATAGCTAAGTTGTTGAATCTAAGAGATTATTGAATTCTTGTCGAGAAGGGAATGAATACACTTGCACATACGTGAGTAACATATGGTCAAGGTTCTTAGGTCCAACTTGAGAGTTCTTCCCCTTGTTGAATGCTCGTCCTTATCATCAAATTATCAGATAGGTTACCCCCCCCACTTAAGATTCCAAGTTCTAAGTTATTTTATTCTCAAAATGTTTAGGAACATTTCACTAGTGGAGTTGCTAGATGTTGTGAGGTTTTCACACCATTGCCCCATAATTTATGGGGACCCTCCCTCTTTTCAAACTTGCTTGGGCAATTTTCTCAAATCAAGGATTGAAGGTGAAGTTTTGAGGCACTTTGGATGAAATTTGGAGTGAATTTGAAGGGTCAAGAAATGAGATTTTTACATTCAAGAGGATGAATGGTGGATTTGAAAATGATAAAAAATGAGTTTTATCAAGTCTATAACTTGATTTCCTTATAAACAATCTTGGTTTGACATTTTGAGCAAAATTTGGATTTTGTGGACTTTCAAAATTTTGTAAATTGTGAAAAATGGATAGATAAATTTGGGCAATTTAATCGTGCAATTTTGATAAACTAATTTTTGAAAAATCTAAATTCTAAGTATCAAAATTGTAATTTCAATGTTCACTTTTCACAGTTCGGTAAGAGGGTTCTTGCAATTTGGTAGGCATGTACCTGCGAGTCGGTGGGGGTGCTCTTGCATCATGGAAAAATTTCAATTAACTTGATGGAATTTCAACATGGGTTTGTGAGGGAAAATGGTAGGATTAAGGTGAAAAAATCATTTTTCTTTCCTTTAGCCAAGTGAAATTATTACCTTGAGAAAATTATTTTGGCTAAGGAAAATTACTATTTGCAAGGAGGAGACAAAATGGTTTCAAGTTGGTGAGCAAGTCTTTGCAACTTGGCAAGTGGGCTTGTGCAAGTTGTTACGAATTGGTAGAAGTGATGTTGCAAATTGGTGGAAGTGATTGTGCAAGATGGAGAGGTAGACTTGGCGATTTGGTAATTTTAATGACAAATCCGCATGCTTGGTAAATTTTGATCCTTTGTGGCCCATGAAATATTTTATTTTCAATGATAGATTGGGCTGGATTTTATATTTTAATTCCCAAGGCAAAATCGATGCCAAATTGGGAGCCCATTTTATAATTCAAATTTGATGCCAAGATGGGGCCATTTTATAATTTAAAAAATTGAGAACTTGATAGGGCAGATCCTTTGATAAAATCAAAATAGAGAGGGTCTAATGCTCTATGTTTCTTGAAGCATTGAGTGTTTAGTCTTGCATGTTGTGTAAGTGGAACAAAATTTGCATCAACGGGTAGTTAGCCCGATCGACAGCGGGCCAACTGTAGTGAGCAAACTGGCAGTGAGCCTTTGTAAAAATCACCTTAACTGGCATTTCATTTCATGAGAATTAGCTTCTCTATGGTTTTTCCCAGTTTGGGTTTCCATGTAAATTATGGTGTTATTTGTGCTAGTGTTTATGTGCTTTCGTATTTACATTTGTTATAATTGTTTGATGTAGTTATCGGTAGAATGAAAGTTAATATTGATATAATAGTTATTATCATTTGTATGGTTTGCGAGTTTACCGACAGAGTAAAAGTTTTAGAAAGTGTTTGTGAATAATTGATTCACCCCCCTCTCAATTATTTGACATGCTCAACAATGTTTGCATGTAATTTTTGGATTTTTCCATCCTTGTAAAATTTGAATTCTTCAAGTGTTTTGGATATTATATAGGGAGTATTAATTACAACTTAAAATAAGTCAAGATAGATTTTGTGTATAAATTATTCTTATTGAATGCTACACATAAGTTTAGAAAAGGTTGTGGTAATAAGAAGTGACATTTATAATTAAAATAAATAATATCAAATTTTAATTTTCAAATATTCTTCGATATACATGCATATCCTTTTTCCAAAGCTCTTAGAATTTGAAGCTAAGTAGGTAGGATGTTGTTTTCCATTGCTTAAAAGTCTAAAGTTTTTTCAACAAATCCATTTGAACATAATTTTACTACTACATGACATTTTTATGATACATTTTGTCAAACAACTCAAATACCTTGCCTATGCCTCTCCCTCCCCCTCCCCCTCCCCCTCCCCCTCTCTCTTCCTTTCTACACAACTCTAATCCATAAGGTGTGGATGAAAGAGACTAAATGGATTTAGTCAAGTGTCATTCTTTTGTGTATTAATTCTACTAACAATTTTTAGTAACTCTTTTTCTACACATAATCCAAGCAAGTTGGTAAGACTTAGTACATGAAACTTGGTTTTACTTCTCTATTATATTAGGTTATGTCTTTGATTGTACAACTCTTTTATGCTCTCATGTTTTATCTTCCTTAATTTGTCAATTTTATGCCCTTGCTCTTTTGTTTTATTCTCAACTTCATTATTATTATTTTGTGTGCCACAACATAAAAGATTTATAATATTACAATTTAAATTAAATATTTTATATTTGATAATTGCATTATTTAAAATTAAAATTATATATTAATTCTTCTATACAAGATATCTTTTGAAATATGATCTCAACCGAAAAAAGATGAAAGAAAATTAAAAATGTCAAATTTGTCTTGAAGAAATTGTAATACCTGAATCAATTGTACATCAATATTAATAAGTCTATCAATCATTGGTCCATGAAAAAATAGAATGGGTATCTTTATAGGATGTGATAGCTAACCCAAACCAAACACACTATCATGATAATTTGTCTTTATTGTTATCATCAGACTAAGGCAAAAAAAATTGAAGGCACCATATCAAGCTCATTTGAGCATTCAAAGTAAAGGTGGTCAGTGTGTAACTCTTCTAAAGCAAAGCAAGTATCACAAACACAGGTAGCCATTACATTGTTTTTACATCTTACACAAATTCTATGGCCCATGCTAGGGCAATTGTACCTTGAGACAAGTCCATAACAATGAAGAGCAATTAGTCTATGATGAAGCTGTAATGGTTTAGGGTGACAGTCCTGCAATGGTTCACATGAACATTGATGAAAGCGACCTTCAATAAAGGGTTTGGATTAACATTCTTTCGGAATATATTTGGGACAAACTAAATAGCATAACACTTGGCCAACTTTGAGGGTGACAAAAGTCTCCCCTCGAAACAGAATTTATTAAAGGGTTGCTGAAATTTGTCTTCTTGATTGCCACTATACTTTTCTACTTTTCTCTACCCCTCTCCTATATTGGAAAAACTCCCGAAATTCAGATATAATGAATGATCTGCTCCAAAGAATATTCATTTCACCAATGATCCCCATCTCTCTACGTTCTACTAATCCTAACAACTTCTCCTCACATAAAAGCTTTGTTCTATCTACGAATCCTAACAATTTTACCTTTTGTTCTACGAATCCTAACAATTTTACCTTTTGTTCTACGAATCTTGTGATTGCCCTTAGAGAAGCATTTAAAATGCTGTAACACAAAAATATTTACATTCTGCATCATCACATTAGGTTTAGATCTAATGACTCGAAACAAATAGATTAGATATTCCCATAAATAAACACTCCGAATCTCAGTTTACAAATCCTAATCTGGGATTTCAAAGCCACAGAGGTGTGTGTCTGGGCCAGGTTTAACTCTGAATAAATTTAATGGACTCAATCTCCTACACATGGTTGTATAGTCAAAGATGATTTGTGGTTTAGATGTATGCTTATTCAAAATTGTTATATTTCACTATATAAATTCAGAGATACCAACATCTTCATATTCAGATTTGTTTCCATAAAATGAAAAAAATCTGAATGTTCACAATTTTTCCAGCAAAACCTGCAGGCTATATGTTGTCCAACTTGTTTAATTTTCCAAGTCATCCATCACCAAATCAATGCTTGGCTTGGATTGACAAGACAACTTAGACAGACCTCTGTAGGCTTTATCAAGGTTCAATATGTTCTACATGTCTGCTCTTCTGCATCTCTGAAATTGTAGACCTACCTGGAAATTATCCTCAATGGCTATGATTACCATTTTTTTTACAAGAAATTCATATGCCAGAATTTTTGGGTACTGACAAGATCCACGTTCATCCTGTTTTTTTAGACTCGCATGTAATCTAGATTGGTTTTTTCTTTATACCCTTTTATTTGTTTCTTTGCTTGGTTTTATATATGTGTCTATCAGTATCATCTTAGTGATTCAGGACAAACAAAGTTAATTTTCCAGCAATGGGATGGTTAGTTCCAACATAGACAAAACCTATGACAAAAATATGTGTAGATTCAATGCAAGAGCACCCTGACTCCTTTGATCACATAGTTTTTACAACTTTCTGCCTAAAAGAGTGAAATATTCAAGAAGTTTTGAATTTTATTTTAGGGTTTAAGGGCGTTATATATTGGCAAACTAGATGGGAAAGCCAGGTACGAAGGGCAAAAATCCTTTGTAGAACTGAGGAAAAATCCTCCCAACTTTCATATCATGGTTAAACCAATGACAATCAAATTTACTATAAGACAGGTATATAAATACAGAGAGGGGTTCCTCTCATGACCTGTAACAAACATCATCCACAATGATGTGTTTGACTTTCAGGCACCTGAAATTGGCTTTAGGTCCATACAACAATCTTCAACTACATAGTATGAGATCTTTAACAGGTAGGGCAGTTTACTGTCAATTCATCCACGATGAAGTGCTTGAATTTTGAGGCACCTGAACTTGATTTTAGGCCCATTTAACAATCTTCAACTACATAATACGAAATCTTAAACAAATAAGGCACTGTTACAGTCAAATTCAGACAGAATACTGAAATAGGTTACAAAATTTGACATCCCCACGATCAAATTTTCTGGCTGTTATCTATCCCAACAATATGGTCTCCATCACTCGGCACTAGGGATACCAGAAACATGGATCTCTCATTTTCCTTTCCTCTGACAAAGGCAATGTAGTAAAGCTTACTCAAAACCAAGGTGAGCAACGTAAAACCTGCCCCCGCTGCAAAATATCCCTTGGGCACTTCTTCACAAGTTAGATTGGTCACATGATAGATTCCTCTGTGATTAGTGTGATCAGTATTCTTAACTGATGCCCAAATAAGGCAAATCTCTGATATGCCAAAAGTAAGCCTGCAAGTTGCAATAACAAGAGAACAATATTACCAGACATGATAAAAGGATAACAAAAGTAAGTCTAAAAATTGCAATAACAAGAGAACAATATTAGCAGACATGATAAAAGGAAGACAGAGCTGTATTTCAATGGTGGACATACAAACATTATTTTTGAAACAGGCTCAAGGTGACCTGTAGGTTAAATTGTTATGAATGACCTATCAAAAATGTAGCCAATTGTTCAAATGGTTTGAAAGAGTATCTAATTGTTTAGATGACAATCTATTTGTAGGTATCCAGTTTTCTGATAAATTCTTGTAGCTTTGTTTGATTGTATTGATTTAAGACTTCATGTACCAGAAGCCAATGAAAAAGTAGAAGTTACATACCAGGAGGCTATGAATAACAAAATTGTTGCCCATGCATAAGATGTTCCTGACTTCTTACTAGAGATTCCACCCCATAAAAACTTTGTATCAACCATTAACAGCCCATGGCTTATACCAAGTAACAGAAAAGCACCCACTCCATAGATAGTTGCTATGTCTGTATCATATACACAATAGACATATTCATCATAGTCATCTGGAACCAGCTTAGCCTGCAATGGATGAAAGGATTGTCAGGCAACCTTGGATGATCATTAAACCTATTCATGAAGATAATCTTGTTTTCATTTTTTCTGTCGATGTATTGATATGGGTAATTTTGTTCATAATTTCTGCTAAAATATTGAGAAGGGTAATTTTGTTCATAACTTCTGCTAAAATGTTGAAATGGGTAAAAATTTTGATCATAATTTCTGGCAAAAAATTGAAATGGGTGTCTAGCTTAGACTTACCCTGCTCTTGTTAAGCTCCGCAGCAACAGCCAATCCAAATGCAACAAGGTCTGCGATAAGAACAAAGATTAAGAGCAACTTAGAAGGCTTGTCTTCACCCATCTTCCTTAAACCAGATAAGATCAGACTCTATATATTATATCAAGCAGATTAGGCCTGTTTTAGTTCTTGATATGAAGCAGTATTTTGAGTCACACCTAAAATTTATAAGTTGAAAAAACATGAATTGCAAGCAAAGATAGGAAGAGTTTTATACAAGGAACATTGACTGGTAGGGTTGGTGACTTGTTCAAATGTTGTGGTCGACGTTGGAGTCAAGCGTACATAATTGAAATCCAAGCAGCAGCAGCTCGTTTGGACCCGCTAACATCTTGCCGAATGTTCCATACTGAAGAAAGGATTCAATTAGGTGACGCCATTTGTTAGGGCTTGGTCAGGGGAATTAAAATAAAGGAAGAAAACCCATCTTAAAATGTCTTTAACGACCAGCATTTTCTGGGTCAACTACTCATGCCAAACGGAAGAAGGCGGCCATTGTATTATTGACATCAAAGGGGTATAAATTTGACGACCCCTGTTCAGGGGGTTGAAATGCACTTCTCAAGGATAACGATTGGAAACTTCCAACGCAAGAATAGGAAGTGGGTTTGTGAATTATTGTTGTTTGTATTTGAATAACAAATAATGCGATATTAGACCCATTGATCTATTCCATTAACAATAGCATCTTGCCTCCTGGTTTTGTTGCATTGTTTTAGTGTCAACATTATGTTGCTAACCTAACTCCTTAATTTAAAATATTTTTTTATAAGACTATAGGGGTTTTATAGTAGCTTCATTTGAGTTATAAATATATAAATTATAGCAGAAATAATATCCGTAGAAGTATGTATAAATTTATTATAAGTTATATTATCTTTATAAATATAATTATATAATTGTAAATATTAATGTTAAATTAGAGAGATAAGAATTGATGTCAAAATTGAGCTTATGTCATAATAAAATCAATAAATCTTTTAAAGAAGAGAGACTACCAAGAAACATTACTATTGGGGCGACTAAGGGTAATCCTAGATCAGTTGGGTGTGGGGAGTGATTAGAGATGAAAATTGCAAGTTAATTTTGGCAATGGTGTTGCTCTTGGGTAGTTAGACTAACCACTTGGCTGAAGCCATAGGTGCTTTCCAGGGTATTAACTTAGCCCGCCAGCTAAATTTCAAATATGTATGGATCAAAGGGGACTCAAAGAATATGATTCAATGCCTAAATGGAAGCTATATAAGTCCTCTTGGACTATTGAAAACTAGAAAAATAAGTCCAAGGATATAATTGCCTCATTTGAAAAATGCATAATATCTCATGTTTATCGTGAGGCAAATATGGTTGCTGAATATTTTGCAAACAAAGGTGTTTGGAGTAAGGAGTGTCTGACGTGGAGTAAGGGGGATAGGTTGGATGCTGACATCATCACCCTTCTTCAATTTGACATGGCTCAAGGTAGATGTACCCATGATCTTACCAAATAATGATGAATCCATGTATCATTAAGTGGTGTGGCAGAATTTCCTTTAGAAAGGATGCCTTTCCCAACATCTTTGTACGTGGTGATGGATTTTAACGAGGATTGAGTTATAATGCCCCCCACATTTTGTGGCATTTAGGGATTACGTTTGGCTTTTAATTTGTTTTATTTTGAGCGAGCTCTGGAGTTTTGTTGAGTTGAATATGGGTGGTGATAGGCATCGCGTTGAACCTATGGACTATGAGAAGTGGAAGAAAAAGATGGAGGGGAGGGTTGATTCCCTTCTTGGAGAGCCTTCATGGGTGGAATAGGAACACCACTAAGTATTTCACTGATCATTGTAAGGATGACAACATTACTCTACATGGAAGAAAGGTCACCATTGACAAGAATTTGATAGCGGAGGTGAGGGTATTATCCACTGAAGGGATAAAATTCTATATGGACAGGAAGTATTCCAACATGGTGGTGTAAAAATTCCCTAAGTTTGAGAAGGAACAAGAGGAGCTTGAGTGGAAAGCAAAGAGCTTCTATGACATTGCGAACATCAAAATAGTTTGGGGGAAACTCTTAAAGGTACTAATGGAATACATAACCCTAGATGTTCGTTTTACCAAGGCCTTCAACCACCATTTTGTTTTGTAAAATTATTTTAGGATTAATAATAGGTTTCCTTCCCGTATTATTTGTTGTCCTCTCTTAGTGATAGTATTAATGATCATAGGGAGAATCTGGATACGTATCTAGTGTTGCATGAGGGTCTGTTAGTGTTGATTGATGACCACTTTAGGGCTCTCCCTTCCCCCTCTAATTTTATTCCAGTTTCTAAGGATGATGACACCAATGTGGGGGGGTCTATTGGTGAGTCTGAGGAGTAGGAGTATATTGATTCGGAGAAGGAAGATTTCACTGCCTCTAAAAAATATAAAAGGGAAGTCAAAATAAAACCTAACCTCGTGGAAAAAGGTAAGGGGAAGAATAAGATTGTGGTTTCTTCCAGTTCGACTTCTGCTAACACGAAGGGAGCAGGTAGGTCTTTTCCCCCACCTCTAGGTTTTCATAAAAAAGGGAAGGTTAACAAGAAATTTTTTGTGAAAGGCCTGAAAGTGGCTATGCATTCCCCTCCTAGCCTTGGTAAACACACCCTTGTTGCTTCTCTTATTTCCAGCAAGCCTCTTTTTGGGTGTCATGGAGAGGTCGGTACCAAGTCTCCTTGAAACCTTAATGCTAACTCTCTTTACTTCAATTCAAATCATGAGTAGCTATCAAATGTTTTAGGTATGGAAAGAGACAATGCAATATTGGATTATTTCAATATGTTCAAGTGGGATTTCCATGAATTGAAGGAGCTTCAGGTAAAGTGGAGAGAAGTGAGTTGTAAAATGGAGGTTATTGAATCTTCTATGTGTTAGAATTTTAGGTGACTCTACAACACTGTCAGGATCAAATGAAAGACCAAGATAACTTCCACAAGTGAATGGAAAGACAATTGCATTAAGATAGAAGATGATATTATTGATAATGGACATAATTAAAATGTACATAATAGGCTTGCATATATAGGCAAGGCAATAAGAGACAATGATAAGGAGTGGATAAGCTATCTCCTACACAAGGTGGAATCACATTTCCACCAAAGGTGGATCTCACACATAAAGTGGAATGTGATAACTATCACCACCTAAAGTGAAATTCTCCTACACCATGTGCTTAATATAGGTGCAAACTCCTAGGTGTCCCAATAACAAACTACTATGCAATGCATTATCCTAAGTAGGCTTAAGTAAAGTGTAATTAAGAATATTTAATTACACCAACACCCCCCTTAAGTGCAACTTGGGGAATGCACTTAAACTCACAATGCAAGATGGGTCCTAGCTACTAGGTGATTTTAGGTACCCATGTACAATGCAAATGCAATGAAATAAATGCAATCTCTCATAAAGCGGAGAAAGGGAGAAAACCTCATGGGACAAAACTCCCCTTCAAAAAGAGAGATGAAACAAACAAGATACATGGATGGATGACTCAAGACCCCCCAAGGACTACATACATCATGTATATACAAGAAGTGATCCCCCCATAGTAAGGATAGTAGAAGACATGATATCCCCCCATAATGAAAAATATCCTACAAAAATGGTGAGTGTTTGAAGACAAAACATAGTCCAATGCCTACAAACAACATTTCTCCCCTTAAGAAGAAGATATAACAAGTACAAAGGCAGGAATGCTTACCATGCTGGATAGGAACTAGAAAGTGGAATCCAAATGAAGTATTATGATGATGCCATGAATCAATCCATATCCAAATCAAAGGAGGAATAAGGTCTCTAAATATGCATATTTGAAGAGTGAATAGGTATCTCCAAGCTCAAGGAATCCATCACATCATCAAGTTTAACTATGAAATGTGACAAACCAAGTGAAGGAGAAGAATCAAGAATCCCAATCTCCAAAGAAGGTGAAGAAGTATCTCCATCTCCAACTGTGATGAAGGTGTCATCAAAGAGAAGAGAAACCCCCTCGAGTATGTCTCCCAAATCTGAAATGTGAGACTCCACAAACAATGAACCAATGTATGGAAAGTAGGAATCCCAATTAGGAAGACAAATAGATATATCTTGAAATGACTCACTATAATCACCAACAAGAGATGAATGTGTGATCTCAATTGGAGAAGTAGGAGCTATAGATGGAGTCATTAGATCATATGTACTCTCAATATATGTAATATATTCACTCTCACCTAATGTATCATCATCATAGGGAATTCTATTTGCATCATCAAGTGGAAGGAGACAATCTGCAATAGGATCATCTAGAAATGGAGGAACATGCAGATCTCCAAATTGCTCCCAAATAATTATCCAAATTGTGTGTGGGTTTTGAGTACTAAAGATCTTGGAGTAGATACCATGACCAAAATCCAAACCAAGGCTCATACTAATTAATCCTCTAATATGATCATTTTTTATCTTCCTAAACTATTTTCTTCCACTTTGCCTTTGGCTTAGGAATGAGTCCATAAAGACGAGGCAAGAGATTAAGCCATCTACAATGTGTGATGATTCCTTTTGCCCATGACTCATAATTATCCTAGTCAAAGATATTATAGCAAGATGTTTTCCATATCCCATGATTACATCAATGATATATTTCTCATATTACAAATTGGGATCAACAAATTATTACACCCCATAATTTGGCTATAATAGACTTAGATCATTGTGCAAAAGACCAATCTAAGGACTATGCATTACAATTGCAAAATTAAGCCAAATTTTGAAAGTACAATTTCTAATCATAGTCACTAAAAACTAATACCAGACCTGGAAAATATAGAAAACATTATGCACTTACAAAAAGAATTGCACATGAAAAGGAGTTCATATGAGCCCAAATGAGGCCTTGGAAGTTGCAAAAAATAGGATTTGTGATTTTCAGAAAAAAAAAATCAATAACAAATATTATAAACCAATTGCACCAATGTGTAGAGCACAAAATTCTACCCCAAAATAAAAAAAATTGCTCGAGAAAAGGAGTTCGGATGACTGAGATATTGGTGTTTGAAAATTGCCTTTGTAATTATTTTTTTCGGAATTGTTCCCACTACACCTCCAAAATTAAAATGGCTCTAGATTTGGCCTCTGGTGTCCAATTTGGATGAAACAAAATTTGATATAGGGGTTTTTGGACCTCTTTGATATGATGCCAACCTTTGATTTGCACCAACAAGATTCAATATTGACCTGTAATAGAAAGCCACAAAATACAAAGCCCCAAATTTTCTCCAAATAGACTATGCAATGGTGATGCCCAAATTGCCTTATTCTGCACCCACTATTGATTCAAACCAAGATTAATAATCTTGAGAAGAGGTCTTCACACATTGAGAGCTCTGATACCATGTTAGGGTTTTAGGTGAGTCTACAACACCCCTAGGATCAAATGAAAGACCAAGATACCTTCCACAAGAGAATGGAAAGATAATTTCATTAATATGCAAGAATGATATTGTTGACAATATACATAATTAGAATGTAAATAATAGGCCTTCATATATAGGCAAGGTGATAAGAGAAAATGATAAGGAGTGGATAGGCTATCACCTACACAAGGTGAAATCACATGTCCACCAAAGGCGGATCTCACATATAAAGTGGAATGTGATAACAACTATCACCACCTAAAGTGGAATTATCCTACACCATGTGCTTAATATAGTTGAAAACTCCTAGGTGTCTCAATAAAAAACTACTATGCAATGCATTATCCTAAGTAAGCTTAAGTAAAGTGTAATTAAGAATATTTAATTACACTAACACTATGCTTGGAAATACAAGTAACCACGTTGTTGGGGAGGGCACTGCCACTGCCATCTCTCAATGTCAACATGTTGGTAATGCTTAGTAGATAGAGGTTGAGAAGAATTTTGTAGTTTATTGCCTCAATAAGATTGTAGAGTCCATTGAAAAACTTAAGAAAAATTATAGGGATAGGTTGTCTCGGGTTGAAGATAATGCCAAGAACATCCAAAATTATCTTCAAAACAAAATGACTCAAAGCCACAATTCTATTAAGAACACTACAAAGACAATGAAAATTATGGCAGATAATCTTGATAAAGTGAAACAAGAGAAGATGGTTATTGACTTGGATGTTGTAAAAGAGAAATGTCAGGCAGACTCTAGGCTTAGTAAGAGAACTAGGGCCAACCTCAAAAGAAAGACTTAGAACCCCTCTCTAGAATTATAGGAATTGAAGAAGGTGGCTCTCAATATGATCCATTTGGAAGCAGAGGTCACTGGGACCCTTAAGAATCTAGTGTAGCATGTTACCCTCATTTCTAGTTTTCTACTGTGTTTTATGTTTTTGTTCGCTTTGGACTGCCATACTTCCTATGTAGCCTGTTTTATTTTGGATGTTGGTGCTTATTTATCAAATTTAACTTTCTGTAAGAATATTTTCTAAATAGGGTTTCAGGTCCCTTCAAAACCTATTTTTTCTATAATAAAAAACAAAAAACATTACTAATCAAGAAATCACCTTAAAAAAGAGAGACTAGTCATAACTTTTTCACATTCTAATACTCCATGTTAGCAACCTTGGGCAAAGTCTACCACATTTATACACTCTAGAAAGAAACCCCATACCAAAGTCATTCACCAACTACTTTAGCAACGCTTGAGGACCAAATACATTTTCTATACTTGTGAACTCGATGCCTTCAATATTTCCACCCAGTAGATAGCATCATTGGTCTTTCCACCATCTAAACCACTAGCAATGTCTAAAGTTCCTTTATGATGAGAATTTATGATATTCCTTAGAACATAGGTGGTATCATTTCAATAAGCATTCAACTCCTAGACATACTCCATGAGATCCAATACCCTCAAATGCATAGGTCTTATATCAATGTCATAGAAGCCAACACACATTTTCTTACTACACTCTATTTCCAAGGCAACAAGAATGAAAATCGTTGATTAGATTATCCATGCCATTAATAACTAAAAAGAATCATACTTGTCGGACCTTCATCAACCTCCATGTGCACTTAACTTGAGAAAAAAAATCCAAAATGGATTCCCTTCTTATCACTCATGTGTTGTATAATCCTTCAGCCTTAAGAATTGCACTAACAACCTTTAAAAAATTTACACCCGTACCATCATAAATTGTAAGCACCTATAACTAAATGCTCAATTAGGCCCCTTTTTAGTTTTTTCAAACTTCCATGTTCATTAATATGCTTGATCCAATCCTAAGTCCACTTTTCATTCAGACATTTTATTTGCAATCCTAACCCTTGACCAAATTTTGAGACCTTTTAAGGAGGAATAGGTTGACCAAGTCTTCCTATTCTTGGGAATAGGATGACCTAGTTAGCCTATTCCTAAGTTTTTCCTCAAAATTTAAAATGGGGAACTGTCTCAATGGTTAAGTGGGAAATATAAAGTCTCATAAGCGTCCTTCAAGTTTTGAGATTTGAAATGCTTGTGAGGGGTATATAAGCAACCTACCTTGTAATACCCCGCTAGGGAACCCTCAGAACAAGGGTCAAATATGCACTTAATTTTTTTTTTTCAACATGGAGTAAAACTCATGCATACAAGTGAAACCATTAAACATAAAGAATAAAAAAAGATGTAAATATACTAGAAGTAAACCATGATTCTTAGACGATCCCACACGAGGAATACTAAAATATTCTTTCAAGGGTTCCAAGATGACCCCAGACAAGTATTAATAGATAATTCATGTTTGAGCCACCACATGAGAGTCTGGACCACATCCATGAATCTCATGGGATAAGACTAGACCATTGTCAACATTCACTAATGAGGAGACAAGTTCATCCTCAACATATTCCAAAAAAGGTTCATTTTGAAACCCAAATTGAAATGTGATCTAAACATCAAAAAATTGAAATATAAAAATGAGATGTAGATACGTGAAAATGATAAAAAAATATAATGAATATAACTATGGAATCCATTTTTACATAGACCTAAGGGAACAACAAGTTGTCACAAATGTGCCAGATCAATCTCAGAACACATGCATAAAAGTACGTTCAATTCAGGAATGACCTAAAATAGCTGTGCAAAAACAATGAACACATGCATAGGAATAACATATGCATAGCAAGACTGTATGCATGCACATAAATGTAGTACACGTGCTAAAATAACTGACAAGTGTGCAACTTTCCTAGAAATGCATATCACAAAAAAGACAAGTGTCAACTCCAACACACGGCCTAAAAATATACAACTCCACACTGGGGAGTACTAGAAACATAAAATTGATGGTGTACATACTCAATACATCCAAATACATCAAAATCAAACTAATATATTGAACACATACATGTATAAGCATAAACACTGAAATGTAAAGAATGGGATAGAAAGAGCGCATTATGCTCAGAACTACATCATTGAAATAAGTCTACCACTTGTGGACTGGTCCCCAAAAGTGGTAAAGTGCAATGCCACCCTACCATGTGGAACCCTCAAGCTCACCCCACCATGCTCATGGAAATAGTAACCTAGCCACAAGAACAAGGTAGAACACACACTGAGAAGGGCTAATACACACACCAAATGAATGCATACACTTAGAGGACAATACAAAGGTCCTAATACAGTCACATGAATGTAGATAAAATAATGCAAGTAGCTCAAGATCACTAATCATAACTAGATGGGGTATGATTTTGAGACTCAAGAATGGAGTGTCATCACATGGCTCGTAAAGGCTCGTACGACTTTGAGCAATCCTTCTCTCATCAAGGAGGATCTATTGTGTTGGCTCACATCTCTCAACAAATAGTCACTGCTATGCTATCTCAACATCCACAAATGGCCATGGTGATGTTAGATCAACAAGATTTTAGATGGCCATGACTTATCCTAGCTCACATCTCTCAACACATAGTCATTGAATGAATGTCAGTTTATATTTATTATTATATTTTTTCCTCTTTAATTATTAATATTATGGTTTGTATCCATCTAAAATCATCCCTCCTACTTCAATGCTAATTTAATCCCTTAATTGATTAAATATCATTTAATTAATCTACCTTAATAATTAAATTAATTAATTATATTATCCTCTTTCTTCTATATAATTAATTAATCTTAATTAATTAATTATATTCACCTTCTTTTAATCTCTAATGTATTTAATTTTAATTAAATACACTAAACCCCCCTTGCTACACCATTATTAAAATAATCTTATTATTTAAATATCCCCTCAACTCCTAATCCTTGATTTAAGTAATTCTTAATTAGTTAAATCTAAACCTATCCTAAACTCCTAACCTACATCCATCACCATCATCTCTAATACTACATCTTTGATTAATCCTAGATTAATTAAGACTAATTTTGTAATTCCTATGTAATGATTAACCTCCTAGTGTTGCTCATACATGTGTGAGAAACCCTTCCCAAGGTGGATAAACCTCCTTAAATAACCACCTACATTCTTACATGAATTTTCCCTCTTTCTTCTTTGAATTTTTATCGCACATGTGTGAGACATCTTGGCCACCTTCCCTCTTCCTCTTTGTCCCCTCACCTTAATGACATATCACTTTCAAAGGTTTCTCACACATGTGTGAGAAAATCATCCCTCTTGCATGCCCAACCACTTTTCTTGCATGGCATCCATGTAGCCTCCACTTGGCATCCACCTCATTGATCCTTTAAATCTTTCCCCCTCATTTCATTTTGAGTCTTAACCCTTCATTTACCTCCAAATCCTATAAATAGGAGCCTCTCCTTGAGCATTTCATCACTTGCATTTTTATATTGTTATCATGTTAAATTATTTGTAGATCTATCCTTCATATGCATTTTCATATTGTTATCATGTTGAATTCATCCTAGAGATTAGAAGATCATTTGAGTATTTTAGCAATATCATAGAATTTTATCATCTCATTTCTTAGCTTAGCACCATGGTTAACATAGCTTATTTTTATCATCATCTTCACTAGTTTTATAGAATCTCTATTGCACTTGCTTTGTCATTTCTCCATCTAGTTACACATTTAGAACTCCATTTCATCCATATTGATTTTAGCAATCATTTGGGGAACAATAGTTGTGTTTGGAGAGCATATTCACATTCATCCATCAAAAGAGCAAATCAATGGAATGAGGGTGCTTCCATTCAAGCTCAATCAAAAGTATGTGCTAATATAATTTGGTTGAATGTATTGTTTAACTTGTTTTACATTGTTTGCATTTTACTAATAGTTGGATTTTCATGTATACATTATGGCACACTTGGTGCAGACCCATGTCCCTTGGAATTTAATGAGTTTTTGAGTGTTTTTGTGAAGCTCCAGGTCAACCTCATAGATCTATGCCTATGTTACATGCATCAACACTTGTGCTTGAATAAATGCCTATGGTAATATTGTTTGACTTGTGGGTTTTTTATATTCTAACATGTTTTTGGTGGACATACTGACTTGGTTTTGCAGGCATAAGGTGTTTAAAGTCATTTTTGTCATTTTGCAAAAGGCTTCGTGCCATAGCTCATGACCGTGTTACACAAGGCAAGTCTTCCACAAATAAAATGGATGTTGATTTGGCACCACCTCTTATGGGTTCTATAATTTATGCTATTTTACCTATTTTATTCCATCTTTCATAAGAAACTTATATGTTTCTTAACCTTTATCCTAAACTTTGTCAATACTTTTTAAAGCTTAATACACAATAAATGACATATGATGAATGAATTTGTTTAATGGATATTGATATTTTCTATAATTTTATGATGTTATAAGTGACTCTAATTTGTAGGAATTCTTATTTTTAAGATACTAGCTTACAACACGTGGATTGACTATTAGCTCGAGCCAAAGTAGAGCATCCCCTATAGCTAGGAAGGAATCAATCATGAAGATGTCAATTTAAATGCAATTATCAAGGAGTTTTGTTGAGTTTTTCACTAAGGAATAAATGAAAATGAGGGATATGGATAAGTTTTCAAGTTAATGAAGACATGATTCATTATGACATTCATTTGATTTTCACATTTCCTATCCTGTCTATTATCTAGTTGTAATAAGAGTCTAATTAGGATCATAACTTCCCTTAGTTAAGTTATTCCTTTAAATTTATTAGGAGAATAATGTTTCCTTAGTGTTAGAGAGGATACACAGATACTCAAGTTGTTTCTAGGTTTAAGTTATCCACTCTCTTGGGACTATGTATACAAATCCTATCCTTTTAGAGTTTTTAAAGACCTAAAAATATGATTATTGGAAGATTCAACTAGATTTTCTTGTTAAATAGTAATTTTTATGTTGTTAGTTATACATAATGTTCAGGATTAAATAAAGTTTACGTTGGTGATATCTTGAGTTAGACAAAACTTTGTAATTATAGGTCACAACACTCAAGTATGAGATACTTGAGGCATTGCATCCTCTTTATAGTTAGATTGTTAATACTAGTATTAATTAAATTATTCATTAGATTTGATCGATTAGTCTATTATGTTGTTGTTCTTAAGTTAGATAGATATAATATGTTAATGGTACCAATAGTAGAATTTTGAATTTAAAGCTATAGTATTGGTATAAGTTTTCACCACCCACAACCATTATTGAGTCACTTAACTAGTCATCAATAGCCACTAATGTGCAAATAGATTTATTTCCAACATTATTTATGTATTTCTTTAAATTTAGATTTGAGTTAGTTCTATATACATTATTGATAGGTAACTTAGAGAGTCCTTGGATACACATACAATGCTAGCATCATCTAAGAAGATACATTGCTAGTTGATAATATAATGAATGTATCTAGGACATTAGGTTACTAATATGGAATTTGTTGGTCCATTGAGCCATGTGCATTGAATTTTTTCATCAACCTATTGCACTTGGAAAGGTCAATCAACCTCAACCTTCCTTACCTTCACCTACTCCTAAAGGTATTCCTTACACTATCCAACAATTGAAAGATGAAGTTTGATTCTAAGGGACTCTTCTCCTTTGTCTATTGCACCACCTATGGTAATAACATTGGATGAAGATTTAGATGGCATGGTTGAAACATTAGAAAATGATTCTAAGTTTCATTTTATGTTTCTAAAGCATTAACTCTAGCTCCTAGGGACACACATAGTGATCCTTCCTTAGGGAATTATCCATGTTTATAACTAAACATAGCTCCTTGTAGTGTACTAGTTGTAGCTCCTTTAGTATCTTGTCTACCATCTATTTATAATGATAATAATTTTGGGATACCATGTGTTCTTCCTCATTTGTACTCATAGTTCAATTGCATGTGGGTAGTGAGTTTAACTCAAAACAATCATATAGATGTGCATTTCCTATATTACGTGCATACTAAACCTAGATATTTAGATCCCTTACGTGCTCTTTCATTCTCTTTCTTGTATTCTATATCATCTTGACTTGCATATGTGGGTACATATTTTTGTGTTTTGACATGATTGTCTTTGAATGTGTACTACCTTAAAGGAAATTTCTTCTAGTTACCATACACAATTACTTTAATTCGATGGAATACATTCTTCTATGCATTTAAATTTGTGCACACATCGTGAGATTTATTGTATAGTTTGATCACATAGCATGAACTTGTGTGTGCTATCATAATACCCTTATTGAAACATTTTATTAAGATTAACCAACAAATATAGATCTTTTATTTTCCTTGTAATATTCATTGGCATGAAGCTCACTCAGCATAACACAAAAAACTACCAAGGCCTTCACTTATTCATGAGCCACTTAGTATAACATAGCTTGATAGCCTTATGATGCATTGAACATGGAACCTAGTAAGTATTTGTGGATTGTACTTATGCCATGCTTTGTGTCATTGTAATGCTACTCTTAGTAAGTATCAAAGGATCTTACTATTCTTATATGTCATTTATTGTTCTCTATAGATATGGTTCCTAGTGAGAAGTAATGAATGCACTAGTCCTAAATGTCATACTTCTTTTATCTTGATATTGTAGAGATCCTTAGTCTTGAGGGCTAGTGCCTTGCCAAATTGAAAATCATCTTGTCCCTTTAATGTTTTGATAAAATAAAATTTGGCTTCTCCATACTTTACTAAGAGAATAAGTTCACACTCCCACTAAATATAAAATTTATTGTCACAAATTGGACACCTTTACAATTTCATAGTGGATTTGGACCCACTTTTGTGGATGTGCCTAATCTGGTAATCAGACATAATAACCTGGCCAAAATAACCCTGGACACAATAACCCTACCATAATAACCCAAGGACACAATAACCCAAGGACACAATAACCCAAGGTCACAATAACCCAATGTCAAAATAACCCATGGTCAAAATAACCCATGGACAAAATAACCCATGGTTATTTTAGATCAAGTTAGTATGCTAAAAAAAGGGATTGTGAGGCACCATAGAGGATATTTAGGTCATTTTTAGACCATATATCCATTATATACCCCTAAAATAGCCTTAAAACATCTTTAATATGCTTAAATAACTTATAAAATGGTAAATAATTATAGAAATAAATACAAATTCATCGAAATAAGCTGAATAAGAGTTATTATGAAAAGATATAAGTCAAAAGGCATTATGAAGAGGCATTAAGAGGATATATAAAGTGGTAGAATTAAGAGAAGTAAAGAAAGGAAAAAGGGGAGAAGAATTAAGAGTGTGTAGAGTGATAAGAAAAAGAGAAATCAAAATTCATAAAAAAAAAATATTTTTTAATATAATTTTTTGAACATTATATTAAATTTTTCTAGGGGTTTCTATAAAAGTATACAAAAATAAATATACTTTTAGGGAATCAAGAAATTCTTCATAATTTTTAACATATACATTGCCTCTTCAATTTTTAACAAGTCAAAAAAATAAGAAATTAATCATTTTAAATGGTTACACATTTTTGCTTCATCTAGAAGGTGTCAATAAAATGATTTGGCATTGTGTAGAATATTTTACAAATAAATGTTCAAGTCGGTGCTATACTACAATAGAGACATAATATGGTGATTTGATTAGCAGTACAGGACAAAATCATGCTCCAATAATCTTATGGGGTTATTTTGTCCATGGGTTATTTTGACTGCAGGTTATTTTAGATTGGGTTATTATGACCCTGGGTTATTTTGTCCTTGGGTTATTGTGGCCAGGTTATTCTGTCTAGGGTTATTTTGGCCAGGTTATTATGTCATGTAATCGCCTAATCTATACTTGATTGTGCTTACTTTACAGACCATTTCTATAAACTCAGTGTGTTCCCCTATTCATGATCCTTTTGTGGCTCATTTGTTTAAGACTAGAGCATTGGATGCTCTTGTCCAAGCAATGTGAGTTTGAATTTTGAAGAATGAATGTTAACTTTGCAAATAGTGATATTTTTCCCTCTAGTGTCATCCTTCCCCAAAAATTAAATTTGTAAAGGTTTAAGTTGCACATATAAATCTCTCTCTCTCTCTCTCTCTCTCCAAATTCTAAGTCTTCTCAATGCATTCACAAGAACATTTAATAAATAAATTCAATTACAGATTTTCATTTAGGGAGCAAAGAATTCAAGCATAAAACTAAATTGTGTTTCTCCATCATGAAAGAACATAATAACATATTGAAATTTTTTATTATATCAACACTAAACCTTGTGCCATATTCTATGATAATGTCACCCTACTCGAGGTAATATTTGTCAATTTAGCATTTACATTACAATTTACCTTATGTCCTCCCTATGACATGCACTTTTTCATCATCATAGGTGTTGTGGAGGTGAGAACAATAAGATGGGCTTAACTTAGACAAGATCCTATAGAGTAAAATATTTCTTTCCCTTTTTTTGTGAGTACGGGTTCAAGTCCAACAATGAAAATGGTACAAGAGCGTAGAGTAGACTATTATAGGTTGTGACCAATCTTGAATGGACAAAAATACTTGGACTGTGGAACTTAACACCCCTATCCTATAGTTTTGGGATAGGTTTCTAGGAGACAAAACTTGAGAGCCTCTTGACTATATTTCTACTCTTCTCTATCAGTTTCAAACACCTTTAGATAGGGTGCCCAACACCCTTGTCATGCACTTTCTACTCTATTTTTTAGAACTAGGTTCCTCTCTGTATTTATGTTCTAGAGCTAACTCATCATGTTTGATATTCTTTCTATAATATACTATTATTTCTAAATATATCATTTTACTATCATTAACCCTAGATCTCACACACACATGTTTCACAATCTCAATTCCATTGCAATAAAGGAACAAAATCCAAGTGTTCAACTCTCTTGTTAGGGTAGTAGCTAAACCTATTCATGTTCTAATGAAATGAAAAGGATTTTGAGATATTCATTTGCATTCATAAGCCTAGGATCTTATTTTCCTAAAAATTTTGGGGTGATTCCCTATGTGATTTTGTCAAGGTTCCTTTGACTCCTACCTTTAATAGAGATTGTATCCTCATTGTATATGCATCATTGAGTGATGCCATAAACTCTACTCACGGAAACTAGGATACTCATTCTTAAGCCTCTCTACCTTCAATGAGAAGAGATTATGCTAATAAGGGATAGTTACAATATATTCACCATTGATTTTCTTCTCCCTCACTTTTTGGTGGTGGCACTATTAGCTAACTAGGCTGTGACAAGTTCTCTCTGCCTCTTGCTCCTTCTTTTGTTCAAGTTGTTATTGAAGATAAATATTACAATTAAAAAAGTGTAATAATGGATGATACACCTAATAGACACTTTAGAGCCTACTAATATATGAGGAACTAAATGACAAAGACTTTCCTCCTCCCCTTCTATTACTACTCTCACACTTGATAACCTTTTATAATAATGTTACTTATTTATATTCCAAGTTGTAACTTGTTTCCTAAAATCTTGCCCCTATTCAAAATTTACCTTTTTCTAAGTCTTGAAAGTCATTTCTTGAAACCATTGGCCTTTGGGTGAGTTAAAAAGTATCTATTAGAGCCTAATGATCCACTTGGAACAAGCAAAGTTAGCTTCTTGTTTAGAATAGACTCTAGTTCCACCTTAGATGTCAGACCACAACACTTCATCTTGCACCTATAAGATCTTTTCCCTTGGTTCAAACTCCTGATTCTAACTTCACGACAAAACATTAGACCTTGAAATTAGTTCCAAAACCTCCATCAGAGTCCAACACCCTAAATGGAACTAGCACTTTCCTTAGCACTAAACGTGAAAAACACAAGGGGGTTTTTTTAGAACAATATTTCTAGCACAAATATTAGATCTTGAAACCTCTTCAGGAACTAAAGTTGAAGGACTTGGATAGGATTCTTGTGGGTAGGAGAATGACGAACCAGATTGAAAGTCACCTTACATATCCAAAAAAATTATTTCAAGAAAAAGGTACTATACTGAAGGAAGAATCTTCTCTAAAGACACATAAAAAGAAGCATACCAAAATAAATGTGATAGATAATACATTAGTTGAAAGAAATTCTTCCTGCTTTTTGAGAAGTTGAAGCATGTGCAATATATGCAATGGGAAAATAGAAATGTAGAATTAGATAGACTCAAGAGGTATTGTATGGCATATGGATTTATGCAAGTAGAGAAATTGAGAGATGATGTTGTAAGTGGAGTTGAGGAAATGAACTCAAGGATTACCAAATTTAAGAATTTCATGAAACAAATATAATTGGAGATAGATGATAAGAAAAAGGCAAACACTCTCAAGGCTAAGAAATAGGCCTCTACAAAATTTTAAAAATATTTGGGACATTAAGAACTCTATCCAAGAAAAATGTGTTGATGCTAAAGGAGTCGCTAATTTAAAATATTTTTTTTAAATTAAAAAAACCTAAGAGGTCATAAAAAAGAAATATTAGGGGGATATTAGTAGGTAAGAGCAGTAAAAGTGAGAAAAAATGTCTTGATGCAACAACAAAACTTGGAAGCATTGAAACTAAAGCAAAACAACTTAAGACTAAAATTAACCACTTAGAAAAGGAATTGAAAGCTAAGAAGATTTTATTACCAAAAGAAAAGGGAGCCAAATCTAATTAAGAGGAAGTTGTAATCTAAAAGATAGGTGTATAAGCTAAATATGGGCCTCTAATTTAGCCTCACACTTCAACATAGTCATTGTTCATCAGTTGCGGACAAGAATGAATATGAGATCATTCATCTTGCCTATCTGGATGATTCGACCTGTTGCCTCCTATCTAGGTAGGGTTCATGATTGCTCTTAGAATCGAGAGTCCAACAACCATAGACTAGGACTAGAACAAAGGATTTAATTGAAAGCAAGATGTAGTTTATTCTAGAATGAGTATGCAAGATTAATCTAGAAATGAAATATGAGTATTTAATCTAAGAACTTTGAAAATAAACTAGATTAAGAAATGAAGTGCATATTCAATCTAAGCATGATATATTTTTCTAGAAATGATTATCAAACTAAGAATGGAAGCTTTGAATGTAAACTAAGTTGAAATGATAATGCGACAACACTTCGTTGCTAAAAAATTGGGATCCTTTGAATGAGAAATGAGGGTTCTTTTGTAGAATCCCGGGTTCAATCGATGGTCAAGATTGAATCTGACGAATGGTGGAGATTGAATGAGAGTTCAATTCAGGATAAAAAGTTTCCTGCAAAGAGACAGTCAACTGTTTGCCTTTTGCCTGTGTGGAGCAGTTAACTGATTTATTGCACTTTTGGATTCTTAGTTAACTTGATGTTTCCTTTTTTGAACCGAAGAGAAGATTTTGGAGAGGATATTTGATTTTAATAAATTAAATATGACCTCATAAGTGGATTTCTCAATTATTTGAATAATTAAATTCAATTATTGAAATGAGGATATTTATTTAAAACTAAATATTTATTTAATTCCTTTTTCATGTATTTTTAGCTAAAGAGGGTGAATTTAATTTAATTAAAGTGCTAGGACTTTATAATTAAATTAATCGATCATAGGATTTATTTAGCCAATTATAGTTGATATTTAGGAATTAAATATAGTATGTGATTAATGCAAATTTAGGTTTTTCTGCATTTGAAACTAAGTCGAGTAGAATCAATTAGAAGACATAATTGCCTAGTACAATAGGACTTTGATGATTTAGAAATTGATAGAATGAGACTAAATCCAACAAAATTGGTTAGGATCGAAAGATGCCAATTTTGGGGTATTACATTTTGCCCCTCTTTGAATTGATGTGCGAGCAATGCATTGATTCAAAGAATAGTCTGATGTGACAAATGATGAGAGTTTCAGGATTATCTCCAGAATGGAGCTTAATCCTCAGACGTCAAGGTTAGATTGCTAGGACACCGATTAGATTGAGTTGTAGAACCATCTCCAGAATGAAGCTTCATTATTCGAAGTCTAGGTTAGATTGCGAAGACATCGGCCATATTACCACTTTTAGTAAGACTGTCCCTAGAACGAGGCTCAATCTTTAGGAGTCAGGGTTAGATTGCGAAGACATCGGTCATATTACCACTTTTAGTAAGACTGTCCCTAGAACGAGGCTCAATCTTTAGGAGTCAAGGTTAGATTGCCCCACTACCTGTTGATTAAATGACTATTGATGCAGATTTTTAGGACTATCTCCAGAATGAAGCTTAGTCCTCCAAGACCCAGGTTAGATTGCCCAGATATTGGTAAAAGAGCTTTCGAGAGCCATCTCCAAAATGAATCTTGAATTCCAAGGATCAGGGTTAGATTTCCCCAATACCTAATAGAGATTTCGAGAACCATCTCCAGAATGAAACTTGATTCCCAAGAATCTGAGTTAGATTGCTCAGATATCTAAAGATATTTCAAGAACCATCTCCAGAACAAAGCTTGATCCTCAAGGATCTGAGTTAGATTTCTCAAATACCTAGCAGTATGATGACAAGATGTAAGGCACAAAGATGCCCCTAGTGATTCAAGATCATGGAACATCCAATTTTGACTATGAGGTATGAAAAATTGAACATGCCCCAAGTTTTGGGATGCCCTTAGCGATGACAACTTCGATTTAGATCAAATTGATTCGATAAGATTCAATGATGCAATTATCCTGCCCCCTCACGAGTGAAATTGAAAGATTGATAGCAATAGGTTGCAGATAGAGATATAATTGGAGGTCTGGAAGAACTCATAACAGATTACAGAAGAATTGAGAAGATCTGGAAGCGATCTAGAGTGATGCAGAGATCCTTTTGACCAAGTTTGACCAAAATTGACCAGAGTTGACTTTTGAGAAAAAGATGAAGAAGTCAAGAAAATGATGATGAGATGTGATTCTGTCAAGAATATGACATCAAAAGGTTGATTGCACAAGCATCCGATCACGTCGGTCCTAGAAATTTTAAAATGCAATTTTGAGCTATGTAGAGATGTCAGATTTTGATTTCAATCCCAAAAATGGATTCAGAGCGGTCGATTTAGCTAAGGGTGAAGTTTTCACGCAAAATGGTGTACTTTTAAAAATTAGGTCAAAACCTATATAAGGCCCAAAAGCATCATTTTCAATTCATTTGAAACCTTTGACTTTGTGAGAAAAGAGAGCTCTAAGTGAAAATGATAGGTGTTCCAGTGAATTCACATAGGTTCGAGCGCTCCCGACGTCACAGTCGGCCGCCTATGTATGATCCACCTATGAGTAATCAATAACTTAGCCTACATTTCAATTTCGTAACGCATTTGAGTAGATTTAGATAGGATTTGAGGTCTATTTAAGAACTTGCTTGCAAGAACTTGTGCGAGAAAATGCATTCTTCATGTAGGTCGGTGAGGATTCTCATGCAAGACAAGAGGAAAAGAGGACTTCCTCGCATGGGTCTCTCCACAGGCTCGCACGAAAAGGACCCAGAAGTCACGTGAGAAACCCTTCGTAAGGAAGATCTCTTGCGCGAACAGGCACGTAGCCTTGCGTGACTGGGAAATCTCGCGTGAGATTCTTACTTCCTCGCATAAGAATCTATAGCAGAGAACCAAAATTTAAGTCAAAATTTGTGTAAAATCAGCCAATTAAATTGTTGGATAGCCAGTTTTAGGATAGGTGCATAGTTTTAAGTTTTGTTTTGCTTTAAAAATCATCATGATTGAGATACTGATCGTGTGTTGTCACTTGCATTGCAGGTTGACTTCCTGGACATTGTATTCTAGTCTCATCATCTCGTAATTGGTGAGGTTGTCAGGCGACTGGATGACAAAGAGACGGTGCACATAGATGTGTTAGGATTATCATACCTGCATGATGTACCCGACATTCGGGTTAATCACAGGCTACTGGAGGCACTTGTAGAGCATTTCCATTCAAAAATGAACACTTTCCATCTACCACAAGGTGAGATGACAGTGATGCCTGAGGATATATATAGGATCCTCCGAGTACCATTCCATGGGCTGCATGTGGAATACAACATATAGCCGAGAGCAGGCACTGCGGTGCTCCGAGTCATCTTCCAGGATGAGTTAGTCATGGGTCAGGCGATTCCCTCGGAGGAGCTCATCAAAGACTACTAGTCTAGGCACAGATTAGCAGTTGTTTTAGTAGCATCCTTGGGCTGCTATTTGATGTCGGACAGAGGTCAGCATGGGCTGGAGTGTGACTAGGGACGGATGCTGCAGAGGATGTTAGAGCAATCGCCCATGCGTTATGGATGGGGCCAATGTATGCTGGCATAGATGTACCATGAGATGCACAAGATCGTGTATCGAGATGCATGTAGCATGGAAGCAGGAGTATTTGTCTTACAAATATGGGCCTGGAAGCATCTCCCTATATGCAGGCCAGTGTTCCAGGATACACGGAAGCCATTAGAGCCGTATATATATCGGTATGGTAGATAGATGACTCTGCCTATGTTGGGTAAGACAAAGTAGTGGAGGATGCAGCTAGATGACATGGTCGTAGTTGTATGGAGGCCATGGATAGGTACAAAGGTCTAGGAAGATGCTAGACATGAGCTACAATACATGTTCTATTCTTGACCATTGATCGGCTGCTCTATCACAATTATTGAGTGATTTCCACTATCACGGGTGCTACGATAGTTTGGAAGGCTACAGGATATATCACAAGAGTACTAAATGTATGCCTGCTTTGCCGATGAGGTGAAGAAGGGATGGCTGGCAAGATTAGATTAGAGTTGCTCTATGATTGAGGCACGGGTAGCACCAACCTGGTGGGATTATATGGCAATAGTAACAGATGGTGGGATGATGACAGCATATTGGGATTACTTGACATCACATCCATTGCCCCAGTACATTGATCTAGTTGGCATGGGTCACCAGGTAGCTCAGGTGGTACAATAGCAGGCAGCTTAGCTACCACCACAATAGCAGGCAGCTTAGCTACCACCACAATAGCAGGTCGCTTAACCACCACCACAGTAGGAGCAGATACCTCGGCAGGGGACCACATAGACACCCATCATACCTCATCGGATGAGGATAGATCCTAGCAAAGGGAGTAGTGGATCTCAGGAGAGATCGGCGAGGTAATGGACCAATGAGGCACCACAGCAGCCTCTAGAAACAGAGGCACGGGTTGAGGGTGGGGACGAGGATATGTAGGATCAGGCTGCATAGGGTCCACCTCCAGGAGATGTAGTCACATAATTGCATGATTCATTACGAAGGAGCAGAGAGAGGGTGTGAATGGCACAGAGGGACCTAGGGGACCTACAGATAAAGGTCATCATCTGAGATGCCCGTTTGGTCGATAGAGATCGAGAGATCAGAGAGATACAGGAGGATTTGGCAAGGATGCAGACAGAGACTCGGTATGAGGCTGCACATGCATCATATTATTATGTAGCATACATCGGTGTAGTTCCTGAGGTAGCAGATCAGGTGCCATAATTTTTAGAGGATGTCAGAGCGCCAAAGGTTCCACAGGGACCTCCTGCACAGGCATAGACTTAGCCAGACATGTCGCCTCCTCCACCTCCTCTAGGTGGTGATGGCTAGAGTTAGATTAGAGCCTTGATGTGGTATATCATGATGTATCTGATGCATAGGCATCTTTGTATTGTAGCCCATTTTTAGAATAGAGATTGTGCTCGAGTAGCACCATTTTGTATACTAACACTCCGATTCATCATATATATATGAGCTCAAGTCTTTTGGTATCATTGTTTGTGTTACATATTTCTTTGAATGTTTTCCACTTTATGAGATGTATCCTAAATGATTAGATGAGTAGATGTGAAATGTATAACATGTATGAATATGTAAATAAATATGCACATGTTTTCTGTTATGTATGCATGTAATGTAAAATGCAATGATAGATGGTAGGTGAATAAATGTAATGGATGTTTTGACTTATGCTTATAATAGATGCACATGTCTATGAATATGTAGATGTAGATATATGCCAATGATATATGATAATGTACTTTGTGAATGCAATGTGTGGTACTAACATCTCATGCAGGATATCACAACTTATGACAGGTACTAACCAAATGAACTTTCTTCAAATATCAAGAGCGAGGATCGAAGACTTGTACAGTCATGACAATCCTAGGACATGAGATGATAACCCTCATACAAATCTAGGAGAATACAATGAAGAGATCATGAAACATTGTCGCAATGCAAGTCTAGAATGAAAATGCAAGCCTAAGCTAGAGGCAATCCCTAGGACTTGGTTGCTGAACCCATTAGATAGTTATCATCATAGAGCTTTTGGTATCGGATGATCATGAGATGTCATACAACCCTCACTGATATGACAATCATGAGAAAATGAATATGACATTAGTCTTAGATTTGTCAGAATGAGGTGTAAGCATTAAGGCACAAGAAGCCAGAATGACTTGAACACCTATTCCTTTTGATTTAGCAAGTTAACATAAGCATCAAAGAATAATTGCTAGGATGACTTGAATGTTGCTTGCATACAAACATGCCACACACACAAGAGTTCCTTCTTTTGCTAAATGATTGAAAAGCATACTATGAATTCTCTCAGTGACCCTTACATTCACTTCATAGGATGAGCATTTGAAAGTTCACTTGTAGTAGAAAGAAGTCACTCAAATAGACAAGGAGAAGAATCAACCTCACCAAAGTTTCCATATAAAAGGAGTCAAGGTATACATGGCCATCTAACGTGAGATAGAGGCTCTCATAGTGGACACCCATTTTATATGGATCCATTGGATCATTGGAACTAAACTGTCAAGAAGAAGGCAAAGAAAAGATCATGCCCCTAGTCTTTGCATCTCTTAGTCAGGATAGACATCTTTGAGTTTCTTGAGGAGGAATGATAAAGCGAAAAGACAAGCACAAAAAAGAAAAGCCCAACATGTCTCAAAGAGTCACAAGTTCAATTTCAGTTTCAGCGGATTGATGTTAGATCGAAAGTATATGTCATATGTGAAAAGTCTCAACAGGATGACAACAGTAGACTGACACAGTGAGAACCACTGGTGACTGACGCGAGAGAAAGTATCAAGGAGAGATCATAGTGCTAACTAAGTATCAACAGGAAGATGCAGTGAGAACCACTAGTGACTGATACATGGAAGATCCTCAAAGAGAGAGATCTTAGTAATAGCTAGGCATTAGTAGGAAGACGTAGTGAGAACCACTAGTGATTGATACAAGGAAGATCCTCAAAGAGAGAGATCTTAGTACTAGTTAGGCATCAGTAGGAAGACACAATGAGAACCACTAGTGACTAATACAAGGAAGATCCTCAAAGATAGAGATCTTAGTACTAGCTAGGCATCAGTAGGCAGACACAGTGAGAACCATTGGTGACTAATACAAGGAAGATCCTCAAAGAGAGATATCTTAGTACTAGCTAGGCATCAGTAGGCATATGCAGTGAGAACCACTGGTGACTGATGCGAGACAGATCCTCAAAGAGAGAGATCTCAACCAAAGCTAGGCATCAAGACACAGTGAGAACTACTGGTGACTGATGCGTGGAAGATACTCTAAAAATGATAGGATAGTGCCCCCTAGAGCAGGAAGGGTTCCCCGAAGTGTGACCAGTTTCAATCCATGTGGAGTCAAGCATAGTCTCAATGATAACTGAGAGCGAGTGCATGAGCTAGCAAATGAAAGCAAGAAAAGCAGGAAAGCAACTGTACAGAGCCAAGTGGTGCTACGATAGATATAGCATTACGGAACAAGAGGTGCCTATTTACCAGGTTTTCACCTTCTTGGAAAAAATTTATTGCTTTTGCTACCATGATGCCTGTTTACCAGGTTTTCATCAATGACTCATTTTTTTGTTTTTCAATTTTTTTTGTATTTTTGTATTTTTTTGGTATTATCAAGGTGCTTGTTTACCAGGTTTTCACTAGGATAATAGATTTCTTCAGGACATTTTGCAATTTTTAGGATTTTTTTCAGAATTGAGTATGTACATGGAGCATTTAGAAGATGTCTCAGTTGTAGAATCACTTTAGATGCAGAGCGTTGATCAACTCTTTGAGCTATTCTCCTTTAGTAGTAGAGAGTTGATAGCCGCCAGACACAAACACTGCAGTAACAATATATAGACCAAGCCAATTTGGTTCAAACTTTCCCTTTTGGATCCATTTTTGTTGATTCTTAGGGTTCTCTCTTAGGACGAGATCACCCACTTGGAAGTCCCTTGGTCTAACTTTCTTTTTGCAGCTCTTGGACATCCGTTTCTGATATGCTCGGAGATGATTGAACACCACTTGCCGACATTCATCTAGTAGTTCGAGCTCTTGTAGCTGAGATATTCTAATGTCATCATCAGTGATGAGGCCCTTTAGAGAGACTTACAGAGTAGGAATCTCGACCTCAATAGGTAGTACAACATCTGCCTCATAAACCAAAGCAAAGGGGGTAGCCCCTATCGGTGTTTGTATGCTTGTTCGATAAGCTCATAGAGCCAGATTAATCTAGAGGTGCCAGTCTCGTCTAGATTTGTGAACTATGCAGTGTAGGATTTTTAGGATCTTCTTGTTGGATGCTTCTACCTATCCATTACCCTAGGGATAATAGATTGAAGACTAGTGCTACATGATTTTGAACTTAGCGCAAAGCTCTTTCAGATCCTTGTTTTTGAACTGCCTCCCATTGTAAGTGATTATTGAGGAGGGTACACCATACCTGCAGATGATGTAATTGAGAATAAACATGGCTACAGATTATCCATTGGCTATGGTCAGAGGTACTACCTCGATCCACTTAGTGAAATGATCTGTAGTGGTGATAATGAACTTGTGTCCATTCGATGAAGAAGGATGAATTTGACCCACCAAATCAAAGGCCCATTGTTGAAATGGCCAGAAAGTGATGAATGGAATTAACTTAGCGGGAGTGTGAATTAGATTCCCATGAAGTTGACACTATTTACAAGCCTTAGAATATTGTATAGCTTCCTTCTCCACATCAGGCCAATAGTAACCAGCTCTAATAAGCTTATAGGCTAGTGTCAGGCTGCTTGAATGAGATCCACAGATGCCTTCATGCACCTCATCTAACACACGCTTAGACTCATCGGGTTCTAAACACCTAAGGAGGGTACCATCTAGACCTCACCTATACAAGTCGTTAGCTATGATAACATACCGTGAAGCACTACGGATTATGTGACATTTCTCATTCCAGGTGTAAGTGTCTAGAAGAATCTGGTCATGGAGGTAGGAATAGATATGATGGTAGTAGGATGAATCGTGTCCAATGACTACATAGATCATCCTAGATTTAGGGGTGTCATAGGATGGGTAGCGTAATGTCTCCACTAGGAATTTATGTCAGAAGTCATTCTCTGGAATTTGTAGCATAGAGGAAAGAGTAGACATTGCATCAACTACTTTTTTGTCTTCCCTTGGAATCTACTTGAAAGTGACATGTGCAAAGTACTTTCTTAAGTCATCGACCATCCATTTGTAAGGTACCAGTTTGTCATCTTTTGTATGATAAATGTCATTGACCTGATTGACAACCAACTATGAGTCTCCAAAGACCTTTAGTTCATCTACTCGCCATTCAATGGCTATCTTCATGCCATTGATCAGAGATTTGTACTCAGCGATGTTATTTGTACAAGGAAACAACATCTTATATGCCTTGGGTAAAGAGTATCTTTGTGGCGTGATGAACAATATCCTAGCGCCTGACCCCTGTTGGGTAAATGATCCATCAAATAACATAGTCCACGTTTGATGTGTGAGAAGCATTATGAACTCATCTGGAAACTCAATGTTCAATGGTTGATGATCTGTGAGTGGTGCCTCTTCCAACTAATCTGTGATCTCTTATCCTTTGATGACCTTTCTTTCGACATACTCAATGTCGAGCTCACTGAGTATCATGACCCATTTCACCAATCTACCTATAAGGGCAACTTTGCTGAGTAAGTATTTTAATGGATCAATCTTAGTAATGAGACGGGTAGTGTGAGAAAGCATGTAGTGCCGTAGTTTCTGTGAAGCAAATACCACCACTAGACAAGCTTTCTCAATGACAGAGTAGTTTGTTTCATAAGAGACCAGAGTTCTACTGATGTAATAAATAGCTCTTTCTTTGTTGTTTTGATCTTCTTGAGCTAGTAAGACACTCAGTGATGTATCTATAGCAGAGATGTAGAGAATGAGTGGCTTCCCATGAATAAGAGGTATCAGTATTGGTGGATTAGAAAGATACTACTTGATCAATTTGAGCCCTTTATCACAGTCTTTGTTCCATTCATAAGTCACACCTTTATGTAAGGTCTTGGTGAATGGTTGTGACTTGTTTGCCAGTTGTGCAATGAAGCACCAGATAGACTATAACCGACCTTGGAGTCCTCTCATCTGACTGATGTTGCGTGGTGGAGGCATTTCCATGATGGCTTGAACTTTCTTAGGATCTACTTCTATGTCTTTTGCCAATATGATGTAACCCAGTAGCTTGCTAGATGTAACGTCGAATGCACACTTTTTTGGATTGAGTCTCAGACTAAATTGTTCCATTCGATCTAGTATAGGGCCTAGATCTACAAGATGTAATTTCCATTCCAATATCTTAGCTAATGTATCATCCACATAATCTTCCATCATCTTATGAATCATGTCATGAAAGGTAGTGGTGACAAATCTTTGATATGTGGCTCCGACATTTTTAAGTCCAAAGGGCATGACATTCCAACAGAAAGTTCCCCAAGCACATGTGAAGGCAGTCTTCTCTTGGTCTTCCAGCGTGATTTTGATCTGGTTGTAGCCAGAGAAACCATCCATTAGTGAGTACATTTCATAGCCCGCTATCATTTCCACAATCATGTCAATATTGGGTAACAGGAAATCATCCTTAGGATAAGATTTGTTCAAATCTTAGAAATATGTGCAGACTCTGATAGATTTGTCATGTTTAGAAACTAGAACAATATTGGAAATCCATTTTGCATAGTCAATTGATTTGACAAAGCCATATTTAAGTAGTTTTTCTAGTTCAGCTTTGACTAATAGTGCCACATGTGGATGCATCTTACAAATCTTTTATTTAACAGGCTTAACGCCTGGTGCAATACACAGGTGGTGCATGATTAGATTAGGATCCAATCCATGCATATCATAATAGGTCCATACAAAGTTGATTTTCTTACTTTGAAAGAAATTGATGAATTCCTCTTTCTCTTCTATGGATAAATATTGTGCCAAATGAATAATCTGAGGTGCAGCCTCTATGCCCAAGTTCACAGGTTGAGTTGGTTCAATCAGCACTGGAGATCTTTCTTGAAAATGACTTGGAAGTGTATCAAGTATCTCATCCTCGGGTGCCTCAGAGAGGTTTTCACCCTCAGATACGTCTTTTATTTTTACTTTTTTTGGCTCTGATATTGCAACGATGTGGTTTTCACCATCAGAGCACCTATTCTTTTTTCTTCTTTTAATTTTAGGACTGAGATACTTGATATCAGCCTCGGTCGTGTTGACACTATCTTCACTGGTGGAGGACATTACAGGTTTGACAGCGTTAAGGTAGCAAGAAAGAGTGTACAATCATTCTAGAATGTAAGGACTTCATTGGATGGAGAGTAAGTGTTCCAATTTATCAACTTGGGATGGTGGAGTGAAAGAGAAGTGACAGGTTCAAGTGCGTTCACGGTATAGTCATCAAAAGCATAGACAAGCAAGTTGAGACCTAAAGCGATCTCATATAGAGATGTGTTTGAGTCCCTTTGAGGCATCACATCGAAAGTAGAGGGTATGTTAACATCAGTGGAATCACACTCAGTTGTCCTAACACTAGACCCTTCACCTACTTTGAGAAGGTTTTCAAATGTGTGTACAGTGTCTATGTCTTTGTCAGATGTTGCATCAGATAGAGAATCAAACTCATACTCATGTGAGTCTGTATTACTTGATATAGGAACCCCATCAATACTTGTTGTACCATCTAACTCATCCTCATCTCTTGTAACATTGATGGCTTGTTCCTGTTTGAACCATTCTTGGAAAGGTGACGGCATGTATAGTTCCTGTTGATAGTTAGGGTGAGTTGTTTTCATTTTCCTTAACTGCTCGTATGTCAATGGAGTAACTGAGGCGGTGTCATCAAAATCACTATCAATTTTAAGGTGTCTGACACACTGCACAAAATCATCCGGCTCTATGAAGAGCACGACAAGATCTGGAGGAATAGGATAAGGAAAGGTATCCTCATCTGAACTGACCTCTGAGTTTTTAGCTAAAACAATGTCCCTAGATGCTGGCTGGTATTCTAGTTTTGGTACAAATTTATTGATCCCTAAATGGAACGAGATCTTTTTGAAGCCTAAACCAGTAGTGTCGTTTGTCCATCGTCCTGTAGCTTCAATTGGTTCAAGAAATCCATTATTATTCACCCCTATAGGGCCACTCCCTTCATAGCCGAAGCGTTTCATGAGCTTGAAGCCTTCGTTGTTTGGTTCATGTTCTATATCATGAGTTGGGGTGACTTGTTCAGATGTATCCTTCTCTTTATAAATCCAAGTTGTAATGGCTCTATTTTCATCCTCATCTTCTAATGGTGTTGTGGCCTGTACAAAGGTGCCATCATAGACTACTTGAGGGGACATGGCATAAGGTTTCTTGTTTTCAGAGGGGCTCCCGTAGGAACGCGAAGATAGAGGTAGAGATGTCAGTGACAATACAGGCTCCATATGATACTCCCCCATGCCAAAATCCTTGATTTTTAGAGTCTTTTCCATTTCTTTGAGTTTGGCATCAAAAAATCTAGTAGACTCTATGTTGGTCTAGACAAAGCTATCAACAGTTTGTGTGAGCATATTGCAAGAATAGCTCATGTTGGCAGGTACTGTTACTTCTACTCCGTGGAACGGGAACTTTATGCACTAATGGAATGTTGAAGGAACCACCTGCATCTCATGGATCTAGGGTCTTCCCAATAGTATGTTGTATGCAAGGGGGATGTCCAGAACTTGACATACAACATCTATCTCAACAGGTCCAACTTGGATTGGCAACACCACTAAACCTTTGGATTTTCATTCCTCTTCGTCATATGCCTTGATGGTGATATTTTTGCGGGCATCTATGCAGTCTTCACCATAGCCTAATTGGGTAAGCAGGTTATCGGAGCAGATATTAAGACCAGCATCATTATCAACGAGGACACGACGAATGTGCTTTGGGCCAATCATGACTTCAATATGTAGAGGGGTATTGTGTGGATGGCTTAGTGAACGATCATCTTCCTCAGAGAAAGACATATAATGGGGTGAGATTAGGTGACCCACCATGGATTGAAACCAGTCCAGATCAAGATCCTTAGGGACATTTGCCTCAGCGAGGGATTTATCAAGAATCTTCCTATGAGCAGGTGAGATCTTTAACAACTCAAAGATAGTGATCTGAGCATTGGTACATTGTAATTGGTCTAGGATGTTGTAATTAGCATTGCCAGACATGGGGACCAATTTTAAATTCTTGTTGGTAGGGCCAACAATAGCTATGTCTATAGGTTGTTTTGGTGCAGATGTAGAAGGCTTGGGGCCTTTGAGAATGATCTTTGCATGAGATCAAGTGATAGCGTTCACACAAACCTGAGACTGTTCTGGTTCGAAAGATTGAGACACAGGGCCTCACATGACAAACAAAGCCTTGGGTCTAGGAGCATCCCCGCTCCCCTTGATGGTGATCACATCACAATATTCAACATCGACAGGTTCAACCATATTAATAACATTGTCATTAGTATTGTATGTATAGTTGACCTTGTTGTTGGCATTCTTGGCCTTAGAGGACTCACCCTTCTCATGAGGAGGAAAGGGGTCTTTGAATGCTTGGTGATCTGGGTTCTTGTTATGACCACTCACAACAACATCACCATTATCGATAAGATCCTAGATCTTATGTCAAAGTTGAATATAGCTAGAAGTCTTATGACCCTTGTTTTGATGGTAATCAAGTATACAGATTCATTCCACCGAGCAGGTCATGGTTGTGGATCATAAGGATGCAAGTTATATAGAGGCGTGGGTATTTGGTTGTGCAAGAGAGTCTTGTAAACCACGTCAAGAGGTTCCCCTAGGGAAGTGAACTCACATTTGGGTCGAGGTGCCCAAGGTTTTCTTCTGGAATATTTTGAAGGTGGTTGAGTATCTTCCATAGCCTTTTTAGTGGCTTTGGTTGCCTGCATACTATAGGTAAGGTTGAAAACAGCCTTCGGAGGCTTTGGGGTCATGTTGTCAATGACTCCATCATTCACAACATCCCTATTTTTGTTGAAAATTTTAGTTTTGTCTTTGCTTGAGGAGGACCCCTGCTTGTTATCTTTGTGTAGGGTCAACTCTCCTTTCTTGACCATGAACGTCTCTATTCTCACAGCTTGCTTGATCATATCATCAAAGGTCAAAGGACCTTGCAGCTATACTTGGTACCCAAAACCAGGAAGAAGATTATCTAAAAAGATATCAAGCTTCTCAGATTCTGGTATTTTGCAAGAATATTTGGTGTAGAGTTGTCTCCATCATTGGAGAAATGTCAGGAAAGGTTCCCGGGGTCATTGTTTCAGATTGCAAAGATCACAGATATTAACCGGATGCTAGATGTTATGCAAATAGTGCTGGAGGAACAAATTGGAAATCTCATCAAAAGAATTGATGCCAGTAGGAAGTTGAGAGAACCACTCCATAGAAGACCCACCCAAACTACATGGGAAGAGATGCATGAGATAAGTCTAGTCATGTATAAAATCCATGGATAGAGCACCAAACTCCCTCAAGTGATCTTGAGGATTAGAGGTACCCAAATATTTGTCGTATTTGGGGAGTTCTACACCCTTGGGAAAAGGTGACATGCTAAGACTCTTGTCAAATGGGAGTGAAGAGATGCTCTCCAGTGTGAACTAGTTTGTTGGTTTGTCCTTGGTTTTCATGAGTTGTCCAATCTGGTCTTGCATGTCTTGAACTAGTTTTTGCAATTTAGTGGTCTCTGTTTCCTCTTCTTTGACTACAAGAGTCTCAATTTTATAGTTTGGGGGTAACTTGGCCTCTTGGTTGGCTAGTTTGAGAAAGTATTTATCCTTCTCTTCTTTCATTAGAATCTCCATCATCTTGCAGAGGCTTTTGTTAGCTCGGATAGCCTCAATGTCTTGCTGGGTTATCTCTTCATCTTCATTACCAAGGATTTCAAAGATTCTCTGGGCATGAAATTCTTCCTGGTTGTTTTGAGCTTGATCTTGATCATGATCATGAGCTCTATTGTACTCACCCTCTTGATTTTGGTATGCCATATTGCTAGTGTGCAAGTGTGCAATGTGAATAGACTGAGTGTGAGGAGGTTCAATATGACGAGAGGTCATTGCTACGGAAATCTTTGGTGCCTCAAAAGGATCAATCTCAGACGATGACTCTTCAGAGCTTTGGTGTTCTCAAAACAAGGGATTCTTGACCCGACTGAAGTTTACAGTAAAATTACACTGGACACGAGGTCGAATGATAGGAGAAGGAGAGCGAAGTGACTCCTCTCTAGACGTGTCTGAGGAAGAACGTGAAGATCCCCTACAACACTCAAATTGTGTGACACGCTCGGAATGACCTCTTCCTCGGTTGTGAGGTCTACCTCTACCCCGTCTAGTGGGATGTGAAGGGAAGGCATTGCTACTTCGAGTCACAATAGTCATAGATGAGGATTAAGTAATGAGAGAGAACTAAGACTATGCTTGGAACTCTGTCTCTGTAAAAGCAAAGAGTGATAAAAGTGAAAAGTACTTGGCACGAGTCGTTAAGAGTATGGTTAGAATAATCGAGAGATAACTATCGTGTCGCAAAGTAAAAGAACATAGTAGAACAAGTAGATAACAAAGAGACAAGGTGAGTTCAAGTGGTCATCATGTGGTTCTTAGCCCGAGACATCAAGTTTCAGACTGTGTACAAGTAGGAAGACAGACAGGCAGACCCTAAACAGGAACCAGATTAGGCAGAAAGTTGACCAACAGATGGAAAATAGCTCACTATTTTGACAAACTAGGGACAATCTCAGGCGAGGAAATGCAGTCCCATGTGAGGAAGTGCCAGGCTGCGCGCGAAGATATGTTGTCTCACATGAGAAAGTGTAGAAACAGACTAAAAACTGACAGGGTTTCTGATAAAACTGTGGTGAAACTTCACGTGGAGATGTGAAATCTCATGCAAGAAAGTGCACAGAGAGCCAAAATCTCGCACGAAAATGTGCAAGGAACCCAACAAAAAAGTATAGAATCTAATAGTTTGGATTGATTTTCGAGGTAGAATCAAGTTTTGAGACACAATGTGGGCTGTTCTCTGATAGAAAGTTCAGTTCTCAGACTGGTTTTGGACAGTTTAAATCAGAAAACTCAGTTTTTGAGGTTTCAATCACTCGTTAACAAGCACAAAGTTTGGGACTAGCAAGCAGTTTGTGAAATAGTCAATAGTAAAAAATAGTTCTGCCGAGGACAAAGCAACTCGGAAGAAACATGGGAGTCTTGAAAAAGTTTGGACATGTTGGATAGTTGAAGACTTGAAACAAACACTTAGTTATCCCTACAAAGAAAATGGTAGAGAAGACAAAATCTGTGCCTCACAACTTATGTGCATGTGTTCACCTCACACAGCTGTGCCACCCCCTAAAGGGCACCTGTGTTTTTGGTGTTTCCAAGGAATCAATAATATATGTTTAAAGGCTACCCTTGGAGTAGGGGCTAGTGTCATATACCACCTTCAAACATCCAGGTGCATGCCTATGGTGAGAATCTACGAGAGAAATTCTTCCCCCTCCTTGTGCAAAGATTATGTCCCCTTTCAGAGATGAACTGGGTAGGCAACTAAGATAGTATTTAATAGGCTTCCATTCACACTAACCTTTGATGCCCCTAATAAAGGGCTAGGGCCTCTAATCCACATCGACACCTAAAAGTGTACACCCCCGCAAGCAGGGCTAGGAGCGGTGCCGCTCAGTACAACATATAGAGCTTTCTCAAGATGTTTGACATCATGGATCAAGAGAAAGAAGTTAAGATGGCTTTGGAGTCTTTAGACTCAACAAAGCTACTTTATTATAGTGAGGTGGAATCACCGGCAAAAGGTGTGTACTCACTTGGGTCATTCCCGGAGGTTCAACTTCCGGCAGGCCCTCTAAAGGTGACGCGGACTTGGCTCAGATTCAAGGGTTGGAGTTTCTGATTCTCTCAAAGAGAGAAGAGCATAATCCTCTACCTCTGCACCTTACCCAAACACACCAGACATGTTTATCACTGAGCTAATTCCTCTTCAACCAATCCAAAAGCTTTTGGGTTTCGGGTTCTCTCAATGAGAGAAGAGCATAATCCCCTCACTAATGGACGTGCTAAAGGTTCATTACCTTTCCTTGCTTCCCTAGGTATTTATCATGCTAGAAACATATGGGTCTCGGATTCATCCGTGGTCATCACTTCCATGTAATGAAGAGCCTATTACCCTATTTTTCTATCAAGACCCTTAAGAAATTTTAACAAGGCGGGCTATTTAAACTATGTGAAGAAAGCAATAAAACAAACAAAATGTTTGAGTGGGTTCGAGATGGCTTTGACAAATGTCTTTGGCAAGCGTCTTGCTAGAAAACTGTCAGTAAGTATGCATAGTTGTGTTTTGGGAATCTTCAAAAAATGTCTTGTAGCCCACTGTTATGCTGTATCAGAAAATAAAATCATAAAAAAATCATAGCAAAATAATAGATGTTAGAAAACATGAACATAAAGTACAGAAATTGTGCAAATTTAAAATTCTAGTGTCAGAGTTCGCGCGAGATAATGCATAGTCTCATGCGATAAAACACCTTTGTTGCGTGAGGAAGTGCTAGGACAAGCACAACTTCGCTCGGTATAGTGAGAATCTTCATGTGGGAATCCATACCAGAGGTGTATGGATGTGCGGACAGAATGCAAAAATTTGATAGAAACTTAAAATACGATGAGGCCAGAAATTGATTTTCTGCCCCACGGTGGGTGCCAAAAATGTATAAGCTAAATATGGGCCTCTAATTTAGCCTCACACTTCAACATAGTCATTGTTCATCAGTTACAGACAAGAATGAATATGAGATCATTCATCTTGCCTGTCTGGATGATTCGACCTGTTGCCTCCTATCTAGGTAGGGTTTAGGATTGCTCTCAGAATCGAGAGTCCAGCAACCATAGATTAGCACTAGAACAGAGGATTTAATTGAAAGCAAGATGCAGTTTATTCTAGAATGAGTATGCAAGATTAATCTAGAAATGAAATATGAGTATTTAATCTAAGAACTTTGAAAATAAACTAGATTAAGAAATAAAGTGCATATTCAATCTAAGCATGATATATTAGTCTAGAAATGATTATCAAACTAAGAATGAAAGCTTTGAATGTAAACTAAGTTGAAATGATAATGTGACATCACTTCGTTGCTCGAAAATTGGGATCCCTTGAATGAGAAATGAGGGTTATTTTATAGAATCTCGGGTTCAATCGACAGTCGAGATTGAATCAGACGAATGGTGGAGATTGAATGAGAGTTCAGTTCGGAATAAAAAGTTTCATGTAAAGAGACAGTCAACTGTTTGCCTTTTGCTTGTGTGGAGCAGTTAACTGATTTATTGCACTTTTGGATTCTTAGTTAACTTGATGTTTCCTTTTTTGAACTAAAGAAAAGATTTTGGAGAGGATATTTGATTTTAATAAATTAAATATGACTTCATAAGTGGATTTCTCAATTATTTGAATAATTAAATTCAATTATTGAAATGAGGATATTTATTTAAAACTAAATATTTATTTAATTCCTTTTTCATGTATTTTTAGCTAAAGAGGGTGAATTTAATTTAATTAAAGTGCTAGGACTTTATAATTAAATTAATCGATCATAGGATTTATTTAGCCAATTATAGTTGATATTTAGGAATTAAATATAGCATGTGATTAATGCAGATTTAAGGTTTTCTGCATTTGACACTAAGTCGAGTAGAGTCAATTAGAAGATAGAATTGCCTAGTACAATAGGACTTTGATGGTTTAGAAATTGATAGAATGAGACTAAATGCAACAAAATTGGTTAGGATTGCAATATGCCAATTTTGGGGTATTACAATAGGAAGTTGAGAAAATAATGACATCAATAGAAGGTGCTACTTATGGAGGAAGATGCATGTCCATAAAAACATGAAAAATTCTAGAAATCAATGTCAAATGCCTCAAAGCTTACATCCAGTAAGCCTTTTAAGCATTTTGATCAGCCATGGTCAAAAGTTTATGAAGAAGAGTAACAATTATCCTTTTTAAGAAAATCCCAACTCATACTATTTTTGGTGGCAAAATTGGTTGAAATGAGAGAATTAGAAGTTGAAACTAAAGGCAAAAAGTTATAGAAACTAAAAGGGAAAAGGAGGAAGGCTTTAAATCTGTAACTAGATGGCTAGAGTTTCTTGATCCCCCTTTCTCTTTGAGGCATGAGTGCAAATCGATCAAGAAAAGACGTTCGTATCTAATTCTAGAAAAGGATAGACAACAATAATTATTCTTTAGAACATGTTTTGTTGTACAGGGAAGGGGAGTCTTTGAACTCTTTGATTTTTGTCAAGGAAATAAAGGAGATTATTTGAATATTTGTATTCATTTGTGCCTTCTTTTGATTGTCATTTTCCTTCAAGTTCTAACAATCGCTCCTTGATGTTTTTATTGCCCGTTATGCTAGACCATGGATGTGTTCATCGTATGATCTTTGAGTCTTAGTTGCTCATAATATTTAAAAGAAATTGTTGTTTATCTCCTAATCATTTTATGGGTGTTGAACAAATGATCTTTGAGTCATTTATCTCCACTCCCTTTAATCTAAATGCATAACCGCGTCCCCAACATGACTATGCTCATATAGTAGTTTGTCTTTCCTATTTTCTGATTTAAAACATACCCCTGAAAACCCAAATTGGGTCAAAAGAGGGAGCCGTGCTTCTAAAATTTGAAGGAGAATTGTTTCCTCCAACTGTTAGTTGCATGTTTGTCTTTTGTTTTGGGCATATTGAGTCATCTTCAAAGTTATCTAAGGACAAATCTATTCACTAACATAACTCCATTTGAATTTTTGAAATGTGTCTTCTTCCATCAACCTTTTATTTGAATCTATAATATTATCTTTTAATTAATAATTTAGTGAGATCTTCGCTCTCTGAAAAATAATTTTTATGCCAGAAAATTGTTAGCCTCTTTGCCTGCATTTTTTTCTGTGATGCAGATATTTTCAGCTCAATAGTATCTTCTTAGATGTTTTTCAACTTTTATTCATATTTTTTTCTCCTTATCCTTATCTCTTCTTTTTTGGCCCTTATTTCATGGATTGTCTGCAATTGATATAAATAAATAGAAAATTACAAACAAATATAAGCAGTGACATTTTTAGATTTTAGTAAAATTTCTGATAATTCATAAATAAATTTAGCATTTGCAGTAAATTTTAATAATATATTTTTTATTAGGTATAATTTATATTAATTTTATTATTTTTTATTTCAGATTTCTTTATGCACAACATTAGTGATCTACTTTGTAAGTTGTACAAGTTAATTTTCCTCCCCGGAAAATCAAATCTCCTATGGGCTCAGTGTTGCATGCACAAAAGCTTGCCATTGCTAGTATATACTCATTTCATTAAAAAAAAAGCATACAAGATTTGATACAAAATGGTATGACTGAAAAAAATCAGATTTGCATAACAAAGTGTGTTTCACTGTTTTTTTTTCAATATTACAGAAGTGGATTATAAAAATCAGACAAATAGAAATCATTGAAAATATGGGAAGGTGGGGTTCCATGGGAGGGCTACAACTCTATTTTTTAGATAGAGGAGGTCCTATGAGAATTTTTTTGGGGGGCTACAAGATTATTTGACATCTTTTCCTGCAAAATAGGAACCCCTCTTTTTTAGATCTCTGAATTTGAGCGGGTGAAAATGGAGTGGCACTGAAAATTGCCCCACCTACTTAGGAGAAATTTCTGCCCCATGTCAAATATCTACACATTTTATACAAAATATTATAAAATAAAAAATTTAATTATGATTGTAATAAAATTATCACACAATAAATTTAAAATATCTTAAACTGATCTTCACTCATAGAACCACCAGCTTCAACTGAAACTATGTAACTTTAAGGAAGTCCCCTCTATAGAATCCCAGCCTAATATGCAAATTTTATTTATATCCAAAAGGAGCTATTTTAAGATAATTGTCAGAGATACAAAATGCCTCAGGCTGATAATCAAATATTACATTCCCTATAATGATAAAGAAGGATATACTAGTGCGATAGACATTACCAGAAGCATCAGATCTTCGGCCCAACTGCATTTTGACATGTCTAATGCTTTTTCTTTACACCTGCTACGTATTTCACAAGATAGGACACCTGTCCTAGTTTATCTCGATTCTTCATGCAAAGGTGATGACCATATGTCTATCAGCTATTCCATCCATTTTTACCCCTTTAAATTGAGACTACAAGACATTTCATGGCTTTGTTCGATGTCTGATAAATGCAAGACTCAACAGATATCCACTTTTTAGTGACACAGGTACTAAAGTTTAAATTTCAGTTTGAATTCCTGCAGTCTATACTGATTTCTCTTTGAAATTTTGTGTCATTGTGAGCTTAGGAGATAACAATCTCATAACATCTAAATGGGGTTTCCATAGAAATATAAGAGATTACAGAGTTTAGATTCATGGAGTATATAAACTTTTTAGACATACTTTTGGATTATACAAGCTGTAAGATCGTTGGGTTGCCAGAATTTAAATGGGTATCTCAATCTGTAGACAGAATGATTGCTAGCTTGTTTGATATAGTTAGGGTTCTGGCATACACTGATAGTGTTCAATTGATTGGATTGGCTACTTTAGGGTTAAATATTTTGACATAATTTTTCTGTAGGTTCAGTTGATTGGTAAATTTAATCTTTGTCGGTGTATGAAGGCAAGCTAGCTGTGAGCAACATTGTTTTATTCAAGGAAGGTTAAGTTAGTGAACAATTCAATATGGCACAGGAACAAGTGTTCAGGTTGGTTTGTCCTGCTCTGAGAGAGGATGGAAGAATACCCAGAAAGTATACTGGAGATGCTCAGGGACCAAAGAAGGATATTTCACCACCACTTGAGTGGTATGGAGTTCCAGAAGGCACAGTCAGTTTAGCTCTTATCATGCAGGATCCTGATGCACCTGACCCAAATGATCCCATTGTTCCATGGACTAACTGGTATGTTCCTATACTCCATGCTTTGTCTGAATTTTGGTCTTCAGGGCTTCTGCTTAATTTTGTCATTTTAGCTCTTTTTGCAGCTAACTATTGGGCTTGGCGATTGCAGGGTTGTGATTAACATACCCCCCACACTTAAGAGTAAGGCTCAAATTTTCTTATTATGACTTAGTATTGAAGTAGAGTGACTTGAACAGTCAATGTCTGTCTACTCATTTGCTAATTGCGACTATGAAAGCTTTCCAGTTTATTACCAACATATTTGGGTGATTGTGAATATGGAAGCCTTCTAGTTTATTACCAACATATTTGGGTGATTGTGTTTATGGCCATTTAGCTCAACAAGCTTTTACATGTTTAGTGTTGAGTAAATCCACTTTAAAAATGATTTCTTAATTCAAGATTTTATGAATTAAGACTGGAAATGTGTATCACATTTTCAAATATGATTGAAAATTATTGATTAAAATGTTGTTTGATTGTCATGATCTTATTTTTCATGTACTCAATGTGTATCATATTATCAACTTTGATTGAATATCATCGATTAAATTTTTCTTTCTGTCATGATCTAGTATTTCACGTAGTCAAGTAGGTAATAGTATTTGTTTAGTTTTCTCCAATTGATGGCGCTGAAAAAACAGTGTGTTTGATGAATTGCTATTTGCAAAAAATGGGGTTTTCAGGTCTCCCAGAAGACTTCTCTCCCAAACATTATGGGCAAGACAGTGAGTATGCAACTATAAAAGAGGGTGTCAATGATTGGAAAATTCCTGGTTACAGAGGGCCCAATGCACCTGCTGGAGATCAGCGGTATGTGATAAGCCTGTATGCACTGGATGACACTTTAAATGTTGGCAATAAGGTTGGTATTGGTATTCAAAGCCTGGAGCCCTTCATTTATTTTTTCGGTTTAAATTACACTGCTGGCTAGCTTTTACTAGCAGCTTCTTTAGTATCATTTTACAACACCCACTCCTTAAGGGTGGAAGTATCCATTTAAATGTATGGACCATAATGGTTTTTATAGGAATAACCTAAATCATCTTAGGTCAAATTTGGATTGTTGATTGGTGGCCTTACGCTTATGTTTCGGTTTGAAGTACACTGCTAGCTACCTTTTAGTATCAGCTTGTTTAGTATCACACAACTCCCACTCCCTAAGGGTGGAAGTATCCATTAAAATTTAAAATGTATGCACTATAATGGTTTTATCGGAACAACCTAAATCATCTTTGGCGAAAATGGCTTGTTGATTGCAGCCTTTACAATTTTGTTTTGGTTTGAAGTACACTACTAGGGCCAAATGGGCTTTTGAATGGGTGTATGTGTTGGCCCAAATGGGCTTGTTAATTGGATGACTGTCTTAGGTCAGTTTGGTTGCTTCTTGTTTAGTATTGCACAACTCCCAATCCCTAAGAGTGGAAGTATCCATTAAAATCTGTGCACCCCAATGGTTTAGAGGAACAGCCTAAATCATCTTGGGCCAAATGGAATTCCTGACTAAATGACTGGCTAGGAGTAAATTGGTTGATTCTTGTTTATTGTTACACAACTCCAACTCCCACTCCCTAAGGGTGCAAGTATCCATTAAAATAAATGCACCACAATGTTTTTAGAGGAGCAATCTAAGTCATCTTGGGCCAAATGGGCTTGTTGATTGGGTGACTGTCTTTGGCCGAATGGGCTTGCTGATTGGATGACTGTCTAAAGCCAACTTGCTGATTAGAGGACTGTCCAAGGCCAAATTGGTTGATTCTTGTTTGGTATTACACAACTCCTACTCGTAAGGGTGCAAGTATCTTGGGCCAAATGGGCTTGTTGATTGGGTGACTGTATTGGGCCAAATAGGCTTGTTGATTGGATGACTGTCTTGGGTCAAATTGGTTGGTTCTTAATGTCAAGAGTGTATCACTCTGGTTTAATGAGGATCTAATATTGGAATGTAATCCTCAATCTAACAGAATGAAATGAAATTAACATTGCAGGTGACGAAGGATAAGGTGGTGGAGGCAGTGGATGGCCATATACTTGGAGTTGCAGAGCTAGTAGGGCACTATAAAAAAGAAAGGTTTACAACAGGTCGTGATTGTTACATGCCTGTTGGTGCTCCTGAACCCTGTGGCCCTGGCCGTCCAGATGTGATCAAATTTCCTAGGAGAGGAAATAAAACCCATCCAATTTACAGAGGTGGAGCTCCTGATCGTTTGAACAAGTAGATATACTTTGATGGGTGCCCCAAGAGCAGATGTTATAAAACTGGATAAATGGAGAGAGTTGTATATAGTTTGTGGAAATTTTCACGTGTTGTTAAATCCTACATTTGACTGTTTCATAATGTAATTTCACAATAGCATTCACCAGAGTTTTTTTGTATTTATCCCTTATATATTTTTAAATGTTATAATTTCATCTAGTACTCACCACAGTACTTGTAATTATAAGTGTTCTAATTTGATACGAGTATAGAACTCGATGCTTTCTGTCTTCTTATTATTTTTCAAATTATGTTTTAATGCTGATAATAAATATAAGGATTCAAAAATTTGTTTCATGAAAAAATGTGCTCATTTCACAATTTAACATATTTGAAAAATAGTAAAGGATAAAGAAGAAGAAAGGTGAGACGAGAAGATATTTTAAGGGCATTATAAAGGCCAACCAGTAGAGGAATCGAGGAAAACCGAGGAAAAGAGAAAGAAGTCAAGTAAGTATAGGGATAGCCTAAATTAGCTTGGGTCAAATTGGATTGTTGATTGGTGGTCTTACACTTGCGTTTTATTTTGAAGTACACTGCTAGGTACCTTTTAATATCAGCTTGTTTGGTATTACATAACTCCCACTCCCTAAGGGTGGAAGTATCAATTAAAATGTATGCACCACAATGGTTTCATAGGAAACAACCTAAATCATCTTGGGCCAAAATGGCTTGTTGATTGGAGTCTTTATAATTATGTTTTGGTTTGAAGTACACTGCTGGCTACCTTTCAGTGTCAGGTTGTTTAGTATTACACAACTCCCACTCTCTAAGGGTGAAGTGTCCATTAAAAGGTTGGAGAAACAACCTAAATCATTTTGGGCCAAATGGGCTTTTTGAATGGGTGTATGTGTTGGCTGAAATGGGCTTGTTGATTGGATGACTGTCTTAGGTCAAATTGGTTGATTCTTCTTTAGTTTTGCACAACTCCCACTCCCTAAGAGTGGAAATATCCATTGAAATCTGTGCACCACAATGCTTGAGAGGAACATCCTAAATCATCTTGGGCGAAATGGGCTTCCTGACTAAATGATTGTCTAGGGCCAAATTGGCTGATTCTTGTTCATTGTTACACAACTCCCACTCCCTAAGGATGCAAGTATCCACTAAAATGTACGCACTACAATACACAGTCTTGGGCCAAATGGGCTTGCTGATTAGATGACTGTCTTAAGGCCAAATTGGTTGATTCTTGTTTAGTATTACACAACTCCCACTCCCTAAGGGTGCGAGTATCCATTAAAATGTATGCGCCACAATGTTTTTAAGGAGCAACCTAAATCATCTTGGGTCAAATGAGCTTGTTGATTGGGTGTCTGTCTTTGGCGAAATGGGCTTGCTGATTGGATGACTGTCTCAGACTTATTGGATGACTGTTTAAAGCCATTTGGGTGCAAGTATCCATTAAAATGTATGCACTACAATGCACTGTCTTGGGCCAAATGGGCTTGCTGATTAGATGACTGTCTTAAGACCAAATTGGTTGATTCTAGTTTAGTATTACACAACTCCCACTCCCGAAGGGTGCAAGTATCCATTAAAATGTATGCACCACAATGTTTTTAGAGGAGCAACCTTAATCATCTTGGGCCAAATGGGGCTTGTTGATTGGGTGACTGTCTTTGGCCTAATGGGCTTGCTGATTGGATGACTGTCTAAAGCCAACTTGCTGATTGGTCTGTCCAAGGCCAAATTGTTTGATTCTTGTTTGGTATTACACAACTCCTGCTCGTAAGGGTGCAAGTGTCCATTAAAATGTATGCACCACTATGCTTTTAGAGGAACAACCTCAATCATCTTGGGGCCAAATGCACGCTTTTAGAGGAACAACCTCAATCATCTTGGGCCAAATGGTCTTGTTGATTGGGTGACTGTATTGGGCCAAACGGGCTTGTTGATTGGATGACTGTCTTGGGTCAAATTGGTTGATTCTTAATGTCAAGAGTGTATCTACTCTGGTTTAATGAGGATCTAGTATTGGAATGTAATCCTCAATCTAATAGAATGAAATGAAATTAACATTGCAGGTGACGAAGGATAAGGTGTTGGAGACAGTGGATGGCCATATACTTGGAGTTGCAGAGCTAGTAGGGCACTATAAAAAAGAAGGTTTATAACAGGCCGTGATTGTTACATGCCTGTTGGTGCTCCTGCACCCTGTGGCCCTGGCCGTCCAGATGTGATCAAATTTCCTAGGAGAGGAAATAAAACCCATCCAATTTACAGAGGTGGAGCTCCTGATCGTTTGAACAAGTAGATATACTTTGGTGGGTGCCCCAAGAACAGATGTTATAAAACTGAATAAATGGAGAGAGTTGTATATAGTTTGTGGAAATTTTCATGTGTTGTTAAATCCTACATATGACTGTTTCATATGCTAATTCACATTAGCATTCACCAGAGTTTTTTTTGTATTTATCCCTTATATATTTTTCAATGTTATAATTTCATCTAGTACTCACCACAGTACTTGTAATTATCAGTGTTCTAATTTGATACGAGTATAGAACTCGATGCTTTCTGTCTTCTTATTATTTTTCAAAATTATGTTTTAATACTGATAATAAATATAAGGATTCAAAAATTTGTTTCATGAAAAAAATTCGTTCATTTCACAATTTAACTTAATTGAAAAATAGTATAAGGATAAAGAAAGAAGAATGATGAGACAAAAATGAGGAACCAAAGATAGAAGAGTAGCAAACTAAAATTCCCCCCCAGTAGAAGGGATAAGAATGAAGCATTTGTTTGTTTAGAGCCATCATAGAGAAGAAATGTGGTAAGGTAAGGGAGAGCCAAATAAAACTCCGTGAGTTTGTGGGAAATTTGAGAGATGAGGCCCTTAAAAGATATTTGAAAGTATTGGCTAAAGCATGATATAAATCAATAATATAAAAGAGCAATTTGAAAGTGTCACTAAAATGAGGGAGATGATCCAAAATAGGAAACTTGAAGAACCATTGATTAGAAAAATAAAAGGTAGACTGCGACTTGTTTGAAATACTACTAAGAATTAGCACAAGGAGAGCTCTTAATATCATAAACATGGAGAAAATGAAAATTGAGGTGCAACTCTATATATGAAGAAAAATAAAGGAAAAAAATACCAAAAAAAAAATGGCCGGATAAAAAATAAGAAATTATTAGTTATAGGTATTGGCTATAGGAGAGAACAATCAACAATCAAGCTATATATCTTGTTCGTACTATAAGTTTTGTGAAAATAAGAAGTTGTACTATTATGAAAATGGTGGATCTGTAGAACATTTAAAGGTTTGAAGTGTGTATTTTGTAGAATTTATTCATGAAATCAATATTCTAAAGAGGTAGATCTTGTAGAACTTTAGAACATTCTAAAGTTCTAAAGAGGTACATTCTAAAGTTTTAAAGATCTACATTCTAAAGTTTTAAAGTTCTAAAGATCTACATTCTAAAGTTTTAAAGATCTACATAATAGGTAGATTTTGTAGAACATTCTAAAGTTCTAAAGAGGTATGTAAGAGGTAGATCTTGTAGAAGATAAAGAAGTTTGAAGGTTTGAAAAGTGTATTTTGTAGATCTTGTAGAACATAAAGTTTGAAGGTTTGAAAAGTGTATTTTGTAGATTTTGTGATGAATTTTGATGAATTAGGTGACTATGAAATCAATATTTTAAATTTTTAAAATTAAATTTTATAGAATTTTTGATATGTTGGATGATCATGAGGTCAATTATTAAAAGGTAAGGTATATCTTGTAGGACATTTTTTAAAAGTAGATTTGTAGAATATTCTAAAAAGTATGAAGAGTATATTTTGTAGAATGTGTGATGAATTGGATGATTATAAAATTAATTATAATAAAAGATTTCTAAGAAGTTTGAAGAATATATTTTGTAGAGTTTGTGATGAATTGAATGATTATAAAATTAATTACTAAAAGATATATCTTGGTCATTTTAAAAGATATATCTTGGATGACCATGAAACCAATTCTTGAAAGGTAGATGTTGTAGAACATTCTTAAAAAGTTTGAAGAGTCTATTTTGTAGAATATTTAAAAAAGTTTGTTTAAGTATATTTTGTAGAATAGATTTTGAAGAGTCCATTTTGTAGAATATTTTAAAAAGTTTGTTTAAGTATATTTTGTAGAATAGATTTTGAAGAGTCCATTTTGTAGAATATTTTAAAAAGTTTGTTTAAGTATATTTTGTAGAAGGTTCTAAAAAAGTTTGAAGAAATGTTTATTTGAAGAATTGTTTAGAATTTATGATTTCTCCCTCCTATTGGATTTCTAATTAAAAATATTATATAAAGAAATCTGTATTTAATAAAGAGATTTTTAGAAGACGATCGTAGTACTTTAATTAAGGATATTTAAGAAAAATTTCAATTAATGGAATTTAAAATGTGGATGTAATAAAGATAAATTTTTAGAAGTTGTTAGTAGTATCTAATTAAAAATATTTATGAAAAGATGTACATAGTGAAGGAGATTTTTAATTAAGATTATTTAAGAAAATACCTATGTGATAAAGATCAATGTTTAGAAGTTGTTAGTACTATAATTAAGGATATATAAGAAAGGATGTATGTAATAAAGGTAGGATTTGGGAAGTTGTTACTACTACTCTAATAAAGGTAGATAAATTGGATGACCATGAAGAACACCTTAAACCTAGATATAATAATGGAACCTTCTACTGAATAGAATTATTCTATGATAAGTCACAATGATTTTGTCAACCTTTAATGATAAGTGATGTAAACATCAACAATGAAGAGACTACAAAATTATAATAGATTAATAATTATTGGGGAGAAAGGATTATGAAAACTTCTTCCCTAGGACTTTTATAGACATTTATAGATCTAAAAGGTATAAATAACAGGCAAGATAGTGAAAACATAGTTGAAAGAAAATTCAAAACCTATAAGAAAAATATACTACCACTTGAATCATAATGTGCAACTTAATAATAAGATTAGACAAGATGCAAGCGTATGAATGATAAATTGTATAGATGACTTAAATTGGGTAAGTCTAGAATGGTGGTTTGAAACAAGAAGACTGGTGAGATTTAAATTTTGTCTTGTTTTGAGCATAAACTTCATTGTCGAACTTTAAAACCTTATAACTATTTTTCTAAGTAATTGTAGACAAAATTGATTTATCAATTAATATAAAGTAATTATTGAAAATAATACTAATAATTAATCACAATATGAAATAATTATAATTACTAAGTTATTATAATAATTATAGTATCTAAAATTATTTTGTTTATTCAAAAATAGAATAATAGATTATAGTACATTAAATATGGTTTAGATGGACCATCTTAAATGGTTAAAATTGTATAATATTATTGTTTTAAATTATCTCAATTCCATGTTATAATGTACATATATTGATAAATTTGATTGCCAATGGGATTCTTGTTGTAAAAGTAGGATGCAATTCTCTTTTTAGATGGGTAGGGATTGATGGTGGTTGAAGTTTCCTTAGAGGTAAGAAAACTAGATTAGATAAAGATTGAGGAACCAAGATGATTGGACCGTGATTAGGGGATGGGCTTGATAGGGAATTTCAGATCTTGAGATGGCGAGTGATCACAAAAGGGATTGTTTGGGATTTTTAGATCTTGATGTAGTCAAGGATGGAGAAGCCTCAAGGAGATCGGTCCAAACCTTGTAACTAATACAACACAATGGAGAAACAAGAAAAAATAGAAGTAAAATGAGAGATTCGACCTTTTAATATCATCGAGAAACTACTTACAAAATATCTTTTACATGCAATCTTACATGCCTAATTACACTCAAAACCTTTACAATCCTAGCCAATCTACAACAAATAATCCATAAGATCATTCCCCAACCTCTTCCTCATGTGCGTAGGAACAAGTCCATAGCTTATATAGAAATTTACACCATCGGTCATCCCATAAAATAAATACATTTCCCAATAATTTAGAAAACATGTTTCAACAAGTAGGTTAGGACCCAAATCCTTAGGAACAACCTCTAGAAAGGATTAAGAGATGCGATCACACAATAATGTCAGCCTCCAATACAATAAAGATCTGGCACGATCGCACATGGAAATTTACCAACTAGTAGATCATAAAAATGATCGGAAACCATAATGACCAACTAGGAAATGAAGAACAAGATAGCCCCACAAAGAATCTATCATAACTCACACGTGATGAATCCAAATGAGGTGTGATCATAGGATAATCTCTAGGTCGATGCCAAGAACATCTTGTAGCAATTGAAACCCAAAAGAACAAGCACAGATCAACTATTGACCAAAACACCAGGCTGATCAAACAAGACAACATGAAAACAAACATTTTTTTTGGTTGATAAAAGATTGCCAAGATCCTAAGATGCTCCTACATTAGAAACCCTAAGTAAAATAAAATGTTCCATAAGAGAAACTTATGAACATTTAACAAGGCATGGCATTTAAATCACATGCTTATTTTTTATCCAAGCATCCTCTTCTTCTGTAACTCTCCACCTCTATACCTCTATGCTCTCCTTTGTCAAATCCATCAACTTACTTCCCTCTATACTCACTCTATCAAATCTCTTATCAAAATTCAGGGCTCATATTACTACCTCTTCCCTTTTGCATAACTGCACTACCTCAGTTAGAAACCTTCATCTGTTCAACAACCATGGTCCTCTACAACTTTACTTTACTTTTCATACAATCAGATACCAAATTTTCTTCATCAAATCTAGATTCAAGATCCTTCTTCCAATCTATACTAACCTTTGTAGTCTACTTCTTTGAACAATACCTCTTCTCCATACTCAAATTCCTTACACTTTTCCCTTTTGCTTTCGTCAAAGGAACTAGAGTAAAATTTTGTCCATCCTTCTCTATTGTGACCAAATTCCTCCTACAATCATGAATACATTCTCTATCATATTTCCAAGGTCTTCCCAATAGAACATGACAAGGACTCATAGATACTACACCACATAACACTTCATCTCTGTAAGGTCCAATGCTGAAGTTAACCAAACATTTCTCTTTCACCTCCACCATGTGTTCATCTAAAAACTAGTTTATCCCATAAGGAAAAGGATGTTTAAGCCTCTTTAATCCAATCTTTTGCACCATCTCTTCTGATACTAAAGTATTAGTAATACCACTATCCATAACAACCTTACAACATTTACCTCCTAATTTGCAAATAGTCCTAAACAAATTCCTCCTTTGTAGAGGTTTAGCTTCCTTCTTACTCAACATGACTCTCCTAAGAATAAGAGACTCTTATCTCAGGTTCCGCTTCATTAACCAAAAATTCATCAGTAATTTGTTCCTCACGTGCAACAAGATTCTATTTTCTATTGTTCTTACTAGATCCTTCAGTACATTGACAAGCCCTATGTCATATGCCACCACATCCAAAACAAGTACCATTGAACTCCTTGCTACCATTCCCTCTTCTAGGTATCCTCTAATCAAATTCAATTTCAATGGTTTTCTTCTTCTTGTCATTCCTACTAACTTTCTTCTCTCTTCCTCTAGGGTTACTTCTTCTCTTAAACTTATCTTCCACCCTTAATGCATACTGATAAGCATCCTCAATAGTACTAATCCTTAACATACTCAACTCATCCTAAATATTAAATCTTGGACCATTAACATATCTAGCCACCTTATCCTTAGATACTTGTGACCAGATCTGATAGTCATCTTATAGAATTATTTGGTGTATTCTTCCACACTCATGTCTTTCTTCCTCAAGTTCTACAATTTCTTAAAAAACACTAAATCATAATCCTTAGGGATGAATTTTCATTTTAACCTAGAAACCATCACCCTCCATCTAGTGATTTTTGTCTCACCATGCCCCTCTCCTTCTTTCTTTAATTACTTCCACCATAAGGTAGCATGACCCTTAAACTTAGTATGTTTTAACCTAACCCTCTGTGGATCTCTAACATCTTCAAGCTCAAAGTAATCTTCTAATTATACATCCCAGTCTATCAAATCCATAGGATGCAATGAACTGGTGAAAGTAGAAACATCCATCCTATGACCTTACTAACTTGTGTCATAACTATCAACAATCTTCTTCATTTGTAGGGATCTCAACATCTAAAACCTCAAGATATTCAACAACCTCCTCATATTCCTCTCTAGTTTTAGGATTCCTTTTCAATCCAATCAACACATTTCTAATCTCATTCCTCATCTCAACTCTAAATTCTTCCATCATTTGATCTAATCTTCTAGGGTTCATCCTTCTAGGTGACATATTTCCAATCCTTGAGTGCAACTTCCTCTCCCATTGGTAATTTATTACAAGATAATCCTCCAACAAATTATCAATAGACACACAAGAAACCTACCCCAAATCAATATGTCTTCAACTCTTCAACAACCAATAGAAAACCCTTCCTCCCCACCTTGTGTAAGTACTCTATGATTGCAAGTCAGATCTTCACTCTGCCACCTCATGATCAATAGGTCCAAGGATTTACATGCCAGGAACTCAGATCTACCAACTCAAGAATCTCTACCGCATTTAACCTCAACCTTATTCAAGACTTTCACTCTGATACCACCTGATGCAGTCAAGGATGGAGAAACCTCAAGGAGATTGGTCCAAACCTTACATCAAATACAACACAATGGAAGAAACTATTAGAATAATTGAGAAGGGGGCTGAATTAGTTAGATCAGTTATCCTACAGTCTCAAATACAAAGATGTACCTTATCAAATAATTCCAACAAATTATGCAGCTCGGTAACATAAAATTCAATTTGGCTGTTCACTTTACCGATTACCAGTAAATAACTAACTGTGATTATCAACCAAATCAATTATGCAATATGTAAAGTATGATAGAAAAACAATCATCAAAAATAACACATAACATAATGATTTAACATGGAAACCCTTTTAAGGGAAAAACCACTTAGAATTGGTAACCCAAAATAATTCACTCTTCTAAAGTGAGCTCGGTGAAGAGCCAACCCTGTTAAAGGTTACAAACACACTGTTAAGTGTGACCTGGTTAGAGAATTTAACACTAACAGTTAACTTTTGACCAGCATTCACTATGGGGTCAACAAGATAAAAATGTACATTCTCTGAATGACATAGGGCAAAATATAAGACTGTTAAGTCCACTTAGTTAAGAGATTTTCTAAATCAATGGTTAAACTGATACAATACTATCTAATTCAAATACAACTCAATTGTAGATATTCAGATCTATGCTAAGCCCATACAAATCCTCTGATCAATAATCAAATTCACTTCATCAATATTCTTCAACTTACTTTCACTCGGTAAATGGTTCTCTGACACTCGGTTAACTTTGTAGTTTGGTTCTTTCAATAACCAATTTGATCAGGCATGCATGAATATTCTTCATGTGATATCTCTACAATTTTCTTCTTCGGGTATGTTTCAATAATGAAACTCATATCTCTTAAATAGACAAGTCAACCATTTTCATATCAGCCATTAGATTTTGCTGCTTAATCTCCTTTGTCCATTTTGCCTCTTAAACCTTCCTCGACAAATGTGTCATTAACACATTTCAATCTCATCCTTTAGATCTCTGAATTTTGTTAGTCGTGGATCTCATAAAAAACTTCATCCTTAATCTCGAAATCATAACAATTCCATCTCATCAAATTTCAGTCGGCTATTCTTTGCATTTAATGTTTTCATCCATTCTCAGTTAATATAGAAAAGTGTTGGTGATAACTAGTTAGACTACCTTGGTTGATACTGTCAGTCGGTATACACTGCACTAGCTCGGTGTATACAGAAATAAACAATTACCGACCATATTGACATGTTCAATTTCAAATCTATTCCTCATAATAGATTAATGTAACATGCTCAAGTCAACAATATAAAGCCATAGACTCATCAATAAGTTACCCAATGTTTACCTTATCCTTATCTATCATATCCATCTTTTTCTCATGTAGATATCTCAATTCTTCATCTTTTCTTCCTCTATTAGTTTTTCAGATGTTTGTAACTAACATGATAAGTACTATCAAGACTAGTTGACATCAATGACAACATATTGACTAATTTAATCATCTTACATATCATTTTAGTACTCGGTGATCTCTAGAATCACTACTTCTTCAGTTCATTCAAATATTCAATCAATTATAGTTCATCAATCTCTCCCTTTGGCATTGATGGCAACACAAGCAATATAAAATATGCCATACACATACCAAACATGTATTCTACAACTATGCAAGAAAAATGTTGTAGGTCGGTAAGCTCAAATTTAATATGTTTAATCACTACAAAACATAACAACATTACAAGTATATACTCTCCCCGTGGATTTGATCTTTTCATCTCTCAGATTCCCTTTGTTCTCAACAACAAATATTCAAGTCTCTCCCTTTCTGTGTGTTCTCAGTAACTGATTTTCCATATCCATTCTCTCTCCCTTTGACAACAATGCCAAAGAAAATATAAACAAATAAATAAATAAACAAACATACAGCTCTACAGTAGCCAAGTACTTCTCTATTGTTCAGTTCATATCATGTACCTTCAGTGTACAGATAAACAAATTTTTGTTCCAACTTCTACAATCTTTCACAACCTTAGACAAAATCCAAAGTGTGAGCTATGTGCATCAACATGAATGATATTCTAATAAGTGTAGGTTGATGCAACCTCCAGATCACATCAATGACCGGTAGACAGGGGATGGACCCCAAGTCTAGTTCTCAAATATTCAAAAGTGTCCTTCGATAATGGTTTAGTAAAGATGTCAGCAAGTTGTTCCATAGATGTTACAAATTCCATTTGTACTTTCTTCTCTTGAACTTGTTCTCTTAAGTAGTGATACTTAATAGATATATGATTTGTCTTTGAATGCATCAGAAGATTCTTAGAAATATTTATAGCACTAGTGTTGTCACATTATATAATCACCGAGTCAGTGATTACCTCATTCATTCCTTCCAATACTTGTCTGATCCAAGCTATATTTGAACAATTTGCAGCAGTAGCAACATACTCTGCTTCAACAATGGACTGAGAAATGCATGCTTGTTTCTTGCTAATCCAAGTCACAAGCCTTTCCTCTATAAAGAATGCTCCACTGGTTGTGGTCTTCTGCTCATCTATGTTTCCAGCCCAATCTACATCAGTGTAAACTTTTAGTTCAAATTTTCTTTCCAATGTGTACCATAATCCATACTCCTCTATTTTCTTCAAGTATCTCAAGATTCTCTTTACAACAACCATATGTGAATCTTTAGGATTGGCAGAAAATCTTGCCACAATCCCCACTGCATGTGCAATATCAGGCCTACTATGTACAACATACATCAATTTACCAATCATAGATTGGTAAAGAGTCTGATTTACCTCAGTAGATTCATCATCCTTTGTCAATTTATAACCAGTTACCATCGGTGTTCCCACAGGTTTAGCATCTTCCATGCCAAAAGTTTTCAATACTTCTTTAATATATTTTGATTGTGTGATGAAAATCCCCTTTTTTTGTTGTATAATCTGCAAACCTAGAAAGAATTTAATCTCTCCAAACATAGACATCTCAAATTCCTTTCTCATTTCATCAGCAAAAGATTTAGAAATATGATCTTGTCCACCAAAGATTATATCATCAACAAATATTGCAGCAATCAAAATGTTATCATCAGAATCTCCTTTCATATACATATTATTGTTTTCACTAGTTCTTACAAAGCCAATACTTATAAGATAAGAATTTAATCTTTCATACCATGCCCTCAGTGCTTTCTTCAGTCCATATAAAACTTTGAGTAGTCTACATACCATGTCTTTTTGATTCGGATCAACAAACCCTTTAGGTTGTTCTATGTAGACCTCCTCCTAAAGTATTCCCTTCAAAAATGTTGATTTTGTATCCATTTGATATACCTTAAATCCCTTATGTGCAGCATACACAAGCAATATTTTAACTCCTTCCAATCTAGCAACAGGTGCAAAGGTTTCACCATAATCAATACCTTCTTCTTGTGCATATCCCTTGCAAACAAGTCCCGCCTTATTCCTTGTAACTTCTCCATTCTCATTCAGCTTATTCTTAAAAATCCACTTAGTACCGATAACATTTTTATCTTTTGATCTAGGCACTAAGGTCCATGTCTTATTCTTTTCAATTTGTTCAATCTCCTCATTCATAGCATTTATCCATTCCTCATTTTCAAGTGCATCCCTAACATTCTTCAGTTCAAACTCACAAACTAAGCATGTGTTATGTCTTAACTTACTTTGAATCAACATGCCAACTTGCTTATCTCCAATGATTTGGTTCTCAAGATGATGTCTTCTGAAAAATCTTGCTAGAACTTGATCTCTCCTCTACTGATACAATTTCCTATTCGGGTGCTTCTTCCTAATTCTCAGTTTCCATTTCCTGATTCGCAGTTTCATTTTCCTGATGTTCGGTAGACTCAGCCTACAACTTCAGTAGATACTCTGGATCTTCAACATAAGTGAACCTACCATAGTCTTCTGACTCCTTCATGCTTTCTACATCATTCTTGTCAGCAAACTCATCAACTTTTACATTAGCACTTTCTATCATCTTATTAGTAACTTTGTTCAGACATTTATAAGCTTTACTTTTAGTAGAATATCCTAAGAATATTCCTTTATCACCTTTAGAGTCAAATTCTCCATTTCTATCATCTTTCAGAATATAATACTTGCTACCAAAAATTGTGAAATAACTTACACTCAGTGTGTATCCAAACCATAACTCATAGGGTGTCTTGTTTGTGTCTTTATTTAGTTGAACTCAGTTCAGGACATATACATCTATGCTAACTACCTCTCTCCAATATATTTGTGCAACATTCTTCTCTATCATCAATTTTCTAGCACAATCAACAATAGATCTATTTCTCCTTCCAACAATTCCATTATGCTATGGTGTTCTAGGTGCAGAAACCTGCCTTTTTATACCATGCTCATTATAGAAGTTAGTGAATTCATAAAAAACAAACTCACCTCCTCTATTAGACCTTAAGCATTTCAATTCTTTTTCGGTTTCTTTTTCTACTTTATCCTTATACCATTTAAACAGTTTGAATGCCTCAGATTTCTCTTTCAAGAACATAACTGTCATCAATCTAGTATAGTCATCAACAAAAAAAATAAAGTATCTATCTCCATAGTAGCTATGAGTTCTCATGGGACCACATAAGTTGGTGTGAACCAACTCCAATATTCCTTTAGATGAGTAGTCCTTACTTTTAAAACTAGATTTTTTCATCTTTCCTTTTTGACATTGATGTCACATAACATGATCAGGTTTGGTTAGACTAGGCAATCCTATAACTTTTCTCTTTTTACTGATCTTAATCATGTTATCAAAATTTACATGACATAACCTCTTATTCCATAACCATGCAACTTCATTTTTCACCAGCAAACAAGAAGTCTCAGCATTGTCAAGATAAAATAAGTTACCTTTTGATTGTCCTCTTGTTCGACAAGCTTTCCATTTTCATCATAGATCTTTACCTTCTTGCTTTCAAATGCCACTCAGTGACCTAAGTTATTAAGTTGTGCCACACTCAAAAATTTTTAATTTAGTCCTTTTACCCAGTATGCATTATCACATCTAATTCTATCATTCAATAGAATAGATCCTTTTCCTTTAACCATGCAAGTTGTGTCATTTTCCATTTTTATTGATCCTCCATTATAGTGCTCAAGATGGTCAAACTTATCTTCATCACCAATCATGTGATGTGTACATCCACTATCAATGATCCAAGTATCATTTTTACTAACTTTAGAAATGAGTGTTGTTTCTACATACCTTTCCTCCTCTTCAGAATCATCTTTGATTGCAACAAACACTACCTCTATATCATCATCATCATCATCATTAGTGTCGGTGTCGGTGTCATCTTCTTCAACAAGATAGCATGCCTTTTTTCCCTTATCTTTGTGATCTCGGTCATCTCTTTTGTTGTGTTAGTAACCTCTATTGTTCCTTCTTCCATAGCTTCCATCACCAGATCGGTCTCAGTCTTTATCTTCCTCTTTCTTGTTGGGACATCTAGCAGCAATATGGCCAACTTCTTTACAATTAAAAAAAGCTAAAGGTAACTTTCCCTTATATCTACCTTTACCTTTTTGTAGTCTTCGAGCCATAAGAGCTTCAAGTTCATCAAACTCATCATTAGTATTACTATCACTTTCATTCCTTATATTATGCTTACTGCTAGATTTACCAATCTTCAGAGAAGACATAAAAGAAGACTCAACACTCAGTACCACACTATTATCAAAATTATTCAGCTCAAAAGTTGTTAATTTCCCAATCAGACTATCAAGAGTAAGAGTGCTACCAGGTGCATATCTCATTTCATGAATAACAAATATTCTGATTGCATAAGTAGGCAACAAGGTTCTTAGTATTTTACTTACCACTATATCTTTAGAAATGATATCACTAGCTCCTCGGATAGCATTGACTACCTCTTTGATTCAGTTTGTGTACTGTGTGATATTTTCTCCTTCCTTCATTTTCATGTCATCAAATCTACCTCTCATGCTTTCAACTTTGGCTCTCATCACATTTGCATCACCACCATAAACTAGAGCAAGTTTATCTCACATTTTCTTTGTAGTAGTGAAATCCTTGACATCCACAAATTCAGCATCAGATAGAGCAACAAAAATATCGATCATAGTAATATTATGTTCATGTCAATCTCTCAACTGATCAAGAGTCAAAGGACCAACCATCGGTTGTATGTAGCCATTGTTAAGTAAAGGTATAGAAAATTCTCCACTTCCAGATATGTGAAGTCTCATCTGACTTTTCCATGTAGTAAAATTGTCCTTGTTCAGCTTCAACACTTCCCTCTTATACATATTGTAATCTTTTTGCTGAAGTCCTTAAATTTTTTTTTCAAGAAACCAGTATGCTTTGATACCAATTGTTAAAACAACTAAGAGGGGGGTGAATTAGTTAGATAAGTTATCCTACAATCCCAAATACAATGATGTACCTTATCAAATAATTCCAATAAATTATGCAACTTGGTAACATAAAATATCAATATGTCTGTTCACTTTACCAATTACCAGTAAATACCTAACAATGATTACCGACCAAATCAATTATGCAGTATGTAAAATATGAGGGCAAAATAATAATCACAAATAAAAAATAACACAATGATTTAACATGGAAACCCTGTTAAGGGAAAAACCACCTGGGACTGGTAACCCAAAGTAATTCACTCTTCTGAAGTGAGCTCAGTGAAGAGCCAACCCTGTTAAAGGTTACAAACACACTATTAAGGGTGACCTGGTTAGAGGATTTAAAACTAACAGTTTACTTTTGACCAGCATTTACTATGAGATCAACAAGATAACAATGTACATTCTCTGAATGACATAGGAAAAAATATAAGACTGTTAAGTTCACTCGATTAAGAGATTTTTTGAATCAATGGTTAAATTGATACAACATGATCTGATTCAAATACAACTCAATTGTAGATATTCAGATCTATGCTAAGCCCATACAAATCCTCTGATCAATAATCAAATTCACTTCATCAATATTCTTCAACTTACTTTCACTCGATAAATGGTTCTCTGACACTCGATTAACTCTGTAGTTCAGTTATTTCAATAACCAGTCTGATTAGGCATGCATGTATAGTCTTCACGCGATACCTTTGCAGTCTTCTTCTTCTGGCATATTTCAATAATGAAACTCATATCTCTTAAATAGACAGGTAAACCTTTTTCATATATGCCATTAGATTTTGCTGCTTAATCTCCTTTGTCCATTTTGCCTCTTAAACCTTCCTCAGTAGATGTTTCATTAACATGTTTCAATCTCATCCTTTAGATCTTCTCAAAATTTTTCCAGCTGTGGATCTCATAACAAACTTCATCCTTAATCTCAAAATCATAACAATTCCATCTCATCAAATTTCAGTCGACTATTCTTTGCATTTAATGTTTTCATCCATTCTCGGTTAATATAGAAATGCATCGGTGATAACTAGTTAGACTATCTCGGTTGATACTGTCAATCGGTATACACTGCACTGGCTTGGTGTATACAAAACTCTTCAATTATCGACCACATTGACATGTTCAATTTCAAATCTCTTCCTCATAATAGATTAATGTAACATGCTCAAGTCAACAATATAAAGCCATAGACTCATCAATAAGTTACCCAATGTTTACCTTATCCTTATCTATCATATCCATCTTTTTCTCATGTAGATATCTCAATTCTTCATCTTTTCTTCCTCTAATAGTTTTTCAAATGTTCGTAACTAACATGATAAGTACTGTCAAGACTAGTTGACATCAATGACAACATATTGACTAATTTAATCATCTTACATATCATTTTAGTACTCGGTGATCTCTAGAATCACTATTTCTTCAGTTCATTCAAATATTCAATCAGTTGTAGTTCATTAGAAACAAGACATAATAGATGTAAAATGAGGAGATTCAATCTTTTATTATCATCAAGAAACTACTTACAATAGATCTACAAGATGCAGTTTTACAAGCCAAGCATACATGCCTGATTAAACCCAAAACCCTGAGAATCCTAGCCAAGCTATGCCAAATAATCTATGGGATCATTCTCCAACCTCTTCCTTATGTACTTAGGAACAATTCCATAGCTAGCAATTTACACCATCGGTCAGTCCAGAAAACATTACATTTCCCAATAATTGATAAAATGTGTTACAACAAATAGGTGAGGACCCAAACACTTAGGAACAACCTCCAATGAAAGGATTAAGAGATGTGATCACACAATAATATCAGATTTCAGCACAACAAAGATCTGGCATGATTGCACATGGAAAAACCAACTGGTAGATCATAAAAATGATTGGAAACCATAATGACCAACTGGGAAATGAAGAATAGGATAGTCCTGCAAAGAATCTATCATAACTCATGCATGATGAATCCAAATGAGGTGTGATCATATGATAATATCCATAATGATGCCAAGAACATGTTGTAGCGATCAAAAACCAAAAGAACAAGCACATATCGACAACTAACCAAAACACCAGGCTGATCAAACAAGACAATAAGAAAACAAATATTTTTTTTGGTTAATGAAATATTGCCAAGATCCTAAGATGCTCCTACATCAGATCTTGATTTGGATGTAGGAATGCATGTGTATGCTTTAGCACAAGACCTTGGCATAGTCAGATATTCTAAGATGAAGAATGGGTGGTACTTTTTATTGCTACTAATTAGTGCATGTATATAATCTTTGAGTTTTACACACTTGTAAGTGAAGAATCTTCAATGTTTATGGATATGAAATTTTATAAATGTGAGGTTCTTGATATATTTGACATTGATGAATATATAGTAAAAAATACACATTGATGGAATAGGATTATCAAATTGGCAAAGTTTCATTACTTTGTAACTTAGGATTCTTTGTAAATTGTCACTGGAGAAAATACTTGATGATTTTTTTTTCTTTTATTGGTTCTTATATTGAGATGCATTGAACTATGAAAGTTTTTGGGACGAGGGTGTGACATATGAAGTGGAAGATACAAAGTGTTCATGAGCAGTGGGGATTTGTGGTATGGGTGGAAAATGAGAATATTGGTTCAGGGAGTTGGTTCCCTTGTCAAAAGTGGTATGAGGATAACTAACATCTATGAATTTATAATTGTTGGGATATCTTGTGTCATTCAATTCTTTGTCTTAGGTAAGCGAAGCATGTGGAAATATTTCCTATGACAATACTAATGATGGATTGAGGAAATTTGTTAGATCTACATGATTCTCCTCATTGCAATTTTCATTATGTTCAAAGCTCGATCATATCAATTATCATCATCAAAATAAAATTGGTTTGTGATTATGATTTGGATGGGGATTAGATTTCATGAGGTGATATGAATTTTGGATTCAATATTTTTTTGATATAGAATGATTTTGAGATTGGTTTTATAAGATCATATTTTGGATAAGTTTGGATTTGGGGATTAGAAGGGTTCACTTAGATGAGGATATAATTGGTTGGGATTGTATTAGACAAAAGATCAAGGATCAATGCCTTAGGATGATTTAAATTGATTAAGATAGGTAATGTTCTTAAGCATGGATTGATTTGAGTTTTTGGATTGCTATGCTTAGGTGGTAAAAGTTCCTAAGAAATTTTGATTCAATTTGATTTTGGATTGCTAGCTTAAGGTTGGATAAGCTCTTAAGAAATATTTATTAGGGTTTGATTGTTGATCTTGAGGACTTTATCTTTGATTTGGTTAAAAATTAGATGGGTTGGATTAGAGAATGGTTAAATATTAGTGTGATTGGAGAGGGTTGGGTTACCTAGGGTTTTAGGTTTTTACTTGACTTGGATTTGATCACCCAAGATTTTGGATTATGATGAAATTTTATATTTATGGTTTGGATGAGGTGGGTTAGGATAGCTAATTAAAATGAAATGATTAGATGAGGGGGGTGCAGGTGTCACCCTTGGTTTTCTTTTGATTTATAATAGGTTTTTTTGGAGTTTCATCTCGGTTTCACCATATCTTAGTATTATTTTTATATTTGATTATTGACATGGTGAAAAAGTTTGAAGTTTAATGGGATTGGGGGTAAGTGCACATGAAAATGAGGGATCACAATGGTCTATTAAGTGGTCTCCTTTTTAAAAAAACAAAGAGAAAGTGATCTTAGATGAGAAACTAAAGATAGTTATGCTTAAAATTTGAAGATGACATATAAGAAATAGATTCAAATTGCTCTTGTACACTCAAAATGTGCACTTCTCTAAGTCATTACTTCCTAGAGAATCCATGGATTGGAAACCTTGAGAAAGAGACCTAGAGCTCCCTAGGCATGGAGTCACAAGGGTGTTTAGAATGCTCTCAGCTAGAGCTATTAAGCTAATAACCTTGCTAGTAAACCACACAATGGGAGATTCAAAGAGACAAGGGAAAGAATGCCAATATCTTCAAGAATCAAGATGAAAATGCAATGCAATGCTATGCTAGAAATGAAGATACAAGAATGAAACTATGATATGAAAATGAAAGTATTACAAGCCTTACTAATTAAGCTATGTGAGCTAAGCTAGGAACATGAAAGGAAAGTAAACTAAAATGCCATGAAAGCTAAGCTAAATGCAAGAATGAAAGTTAGAATGCAAGAAGATCTTAAAAGCTCCAAAATCACCAAGAAATCCTGCAACATAAGATTAGTATAAAAGAATTCGATTCTAGAATGAGAAGAGAGCTCTTCTTTTAAAGGAATTGAAAGGGAATGGACCATGGAGATTAAGAGGCAAAATATTTGATCAAGGGTGGAGTTTGAAAGAGGAGCAATCCATGTGCACAAGTCTTCTCCAATGAGAGTGAAGTGTTGACTTTTGAGCCTCATGTGAGACAAAAAGGCCTTTTCTCCTTTTTATAAAATAAGAATAATACTTTATTTGTGCAACTTAGGATAAGAGGAAAGTGAGAGCTTTTTTATTTAATAAAAGGGGAGGGAATTCCTTTTAATTAAATAAAGACTTAGGATAAAATGGTTAGCCCATAGAATATAATTGAATAAATGATAGAATTAGGATTTGATCAAGGAAATTGATTTAATTTGAAAATATTGAGAATATTGATTCAGGAAATTGATAAATTACAAGAATGGGGTCCAAAGTTTATGCGACCATTTTAGGGTGCATACATTTGCCCCTCTTTGACTAATGTGAGATCGATTTAGGATCACATGTAGTCAAAGAATGGAATTGAAGTGTGACATCGATTTGGGATCACAAAACAACCCAGATGTGTGTTCGATGGATGGGAACACATCAGGACAAAGATAAGCTGAAAAAGACAAGGCCAACACCCCTGTAAATAGGTGATTGTCAAGTCTCAAATAAGAGATAAGAATCTCAAGGTTCGATTGATAAGCTAAATCAAGGATTGAAGTTTGATAGGTACTGTCCCCTTGGAATCAAAATCGAAAGGAGAAATAGTAAATTGATAAGTGTGATCAAATCACTAGAAATCATAATCGAAGGTGAAAGATGATAGAATAACCATCAAGTAGTGAAGATATGCCTCAATTTGACTAGGTTTGACTGAGAAAGATATAGGATAAAAATGAAGTCAAACCTCAGAGAGATGAAGCGAATGAAAATGAATGAAAGAATAGAAGGTTGAAAGAGATGGAGATGAAGATGCCCCAACAAGGATCGAAGGATCAGGCCTCAAATGGTTAGCCAATTGGACGGAAGAAGGGGAAATTTTGAAATGTGATTTTGACTATCAAGATGAACTTGGATTTCAATTTTGATCCTGAGAATGGATCTAGGGCGTCGAAATTAGCTAGGGGTGCAATTTTGGTGAAATTTTGAGATGTTTTGAAAATTGGTCAAAAAGTCAAAATGCTATATAAGGGGTAAAAAGGTCATTTTCAAATTCATTTGTCTTTTGTGATATTGAGAACTTTGATAGCTTAGAGAGAGATTATGGCTCAGAAGGTAGTGATTTTGGTCCACACACATTGATTTGAGTGCGGTCGGTTGCACAACCAGCCTCCTCACTATGGTGCCCTGGTAAGTTTTCAGAAAAAACTAGTCTTTTGAGTCATTTATGGAATTTATAACATGTTTTTAATGTTTCCAAATTATATGCATGTGAAATATCGTACGATAGTTTTAAAGTATCACACACCTTTGATACTCTTTATTGTGTGATAGTTCATGGGTCCACAAAGTGTCGCACAACCATTCAATCCAGTATCGCACGATACTGGATGAAACATCGTGCGATATTGTGTGAACTATCGTATAGGAAAAGAGTATCACATTGCTATTGAGGAAAGTATTTCACGATACTATATCAAAAAATAGTATCGCAGTAGTATAATAAGAAATATCACATGGTTTTAATTTGAACAATATGACATGGGTCTAGACAATTTTTGTGTTTGATATTCCTTGTATTGATTTTAAACATCCATTATGATATGTTCTAACATCTGGGTTATGGGTTATGGATTGTAGGAGGCCTTTCTAGTGCTCATTCTTAGAGCACCGAGAGTGACCAGGCTACGTTGTGTTAGGGATCTAGACACTCCTGGTAGAGATGATCTGATCAGCATAGGATTTTGGTTCTTGTTAGATATGCCCCATATTCAGGCAGATCATAGGTTGCTAATAGTAATGGCTGAGAGATGGCATAGTGAGCACAATACCTTCCATCTGTCGACTGGAGAGATGTCAATCACATTAGAGGATGTCTATCAGATCGTACAGATACCCAGCTATGGAGATCCAGTAAGTATAATCATGTTTATAAATGTTCATAAATGTAATGTTTCCATATGATGAAAACTGACATGATTTTTTTTGTTGGCACAGGTATACTATGATTAGACTCTGACAGAGGGGTGAGAGGGCATCTAGGATCTGTTTTAAGATGTGACCATCATTGATAGACATCTCAACTAGGACTGGCTAGTAGAGGAGTATGGTCATGATTATCCAGTTCCATGTATTGTGTGCTCGATAGTAGCATAGGCCTTGGTTACCAACAGGAGCCAGAGAGGGTTCCCACTAGGTTGGGGTAGGTTAGTGGTAGATTTGGTAGCACATCCGAGGTGGATGGCATGGGGCTTGGCTATCTTAGCATATATGTACCATGAGCTGCATGAGATAGTGTACAAGGATAGTAGGACTTGGGCATGTGGGGCCATTCTCACATAGATATGGGCATGAGAGCACATAGCCTTCGTGTGACCATGAGTACAGCCTTGGGAGTGGAGACGCCCCTATATCTATAGGTATATAGGTTTCATTAGCCAGCCCCATAGCGGAGACCTCACTTACTATAGGATGCTTCTAGATGAGCTCACCACCTTTCAGTGGAGACCATACCAATAGTGTGAGTAGTGGAGTGACAGGGATCGGGAGCTTGGATATATGTTGTATAGTTAGCCACTACTTGATCAACATTCAGAGATTGTTGAGCGGTTTGTGATCTCTCAGGTGTGGAGGCAGTTTGGACGGTAGCAGAGGGCACCCACGAAGACTACCACATATGCCCGGTGCAGGGAGGATGAGGGATTGGGGTGGTTGCCAATGTTGGACTACCAGCAGGTAGTATAGGAGATTATAGGTCTACGCAAGGAGCCCTGGGACTATCTACCTGATATGGTAGATGCAGGAGTTGATGTAGCTTATAGGGTAGAGTGTAGGAGATGACCATTCCCTAGATTCATGGTTCTAGATGCAGACCTATAGGTATAGGGGGGAGATGGGGATGATGATGATGGGGAGATGGAGGAGGGGGAGGAGGGAGTAGAGTAAAGAGAGGACAAGGATCCATATTAGGTGGCCAAAGATAGTCATGAAGATAGGTGTCAAATGATGAGAAGGAGAAGGATGCGGTAAGATTAGTTCACCAGCGAGTGGATGTAGGATAGGATTAGCCTACAGAGAGGGGAGGAGAGGATCTCCATGCTTGGATTTAGGTATTGGAGACTGAGGTACAGTAGCTGAGGACCACTATTGCTATATGGGACCAATAGCTCCTAGATGCATGAGCTGAGGTAGAGCGGTGGGATAGATTAGCATGAGAGGATGCCACAAAGATCCGAAGAGAGGTAGCACGGGCAGCCTATTACCATGGTCTATACATAGTAGCCATACCTGAGGGACAAAGGGCACCACTCTAATCTGAGAGGGCAGGGAGATTAGATATGGCAGGTGATGGGATGGGTCCACCAGCTCCACCACCACCACCATGTGATGGGGTGAGTCAGTCCTATGTCTAGGGCTTAGATGTACAGTTGTATCTTGAGACTTTGATCCAGATTTTGGGATCTCATTGTACTTGTATCATGACATATATATGAGATTACTAGATTTTTGATTTATCTTGTGTACTTGTCTCACTTGTGATGGATCTTTCAATATATTGTCTTGCTATATTTCTCAAATGTATAATTTATGCTTATATATGCTCATGTTTAGTCTCTCTCATAGATGTATGTTTAGTTCTCATATGTATGATATAGACTCATGTTCTAGAAATGATCTCTTTATGATATAGATATGATGACAAGATTAACCCCTTGTGATGATAGGAAAAGGATGTGATGTAAAAGAAAAGGAGCGAAAGACATGATCGAGAAGAAGCAAAAAAGTGAGCACAGTTGACTGACAAGTCCACGAAAGATGAAAGGAGAGTTCTCTCCATATGCAAGATGCAAAACTAAACTAACATGAACTTAAGAATGCAAGCTACTATGAAAAGTGGTTTACCCTCAAGGTTACAAAGCCATTAGACTCTAATAATCATCATCGAGCTTTATTGGTAGCGTCGCAAGATCATACAATACACACTAGTATAACTATGTGAATCTGAATATGATCTATATCAGATAGGTATGTGGGAATCCTACCTAAGCATCAAAGACATGTAAGTCAAGATGACTAGCACAGTGAGGTTCCCTAAGTTTAGTGTAGCAAGATTATGCTTACATCGAGACACAAGAAAGTCAAGATGACTATAAGCATGCACTTGTGAAAAAAATAGTCAAGGATAATACGTTGTAGATCCTAGTGTCAAGTGGAACAAGCATAGATGCTCATGATAGTTAATATCAACAAAATATACCCACATTCAGAAAACAAATAAAACATGTCCTCGTGCCCCCAGTCTTCTAGTCATGCATCATCAAAAAATATTAGGGAGAGAACACTCATCAAAGAAATCATCATAGACAACACACCAAGAAATAAAGTCAAACAGGTGTCAGCGAGTCAAGTGTTTAAGTGCATGTGTGTAGGTCATAGAATCAAACTTTGAGTATTGCATCTGCCAGTGGAAAATATCATATCATGGTAGACTGTGGGTAGGATATCTGATAAGTGTTAAGAAACACTTGACACTAAGGCAGTGTTGAAAAACACAATTGGGGTGGTGTTGAAAAACACCGTTTGCAAGGTGTCCTAAAGACTGACACATCCAAGAGAACAAAGCTAACACAGTTATGCCCCCTAAACAAAGACAAAGACCAATTCCAAACCAAGGAAACAAGGACAAGGCATGATGGAGAAAGGCTAAGTGTCGAGGATGTGTGCTAAGAAACAAGGGTGCAAAGGCCTCAAGTAGCGCCTGTTTCTAGGTTTTCACCACTTGACAAATTTTTTGATTTTTTCAATTTTTTTGTATTTTTGCTACTAAGGTGCCTATTTCTAGGTTTTCACCAAGGCACTTTTTTTTTTTTTTTGTATTTTTCAAGACTTTATATGCTTTTTAGGATTTTTTCAGCATCATATATGAATTTTTTTGGAATTTTTTCAGGATCCATAAATATGTACAAAGGATGCCCCCAGGAAGGAACATGCATCATGGATAGAACTTCTTCAAGTGCAAGATATTGATAGGATCAGGGAGCTACTCTCCCTCTTCAGTAGATAATAGATAAGCACCTGTCCCAAAAGCCGTAGTAATGATGTAAGGTCCAAGCCAATTAGGTTCAAATTTTCCCTTTTGATCTCTATGTTGTTGGTTCTTAGGATTTTCACATAGGACAAGATCTCCAACTTGGAATTCTCTAGGGTGAACCTTTTTGTTGAAAGCTTTGGACATACGCTTTTGATAGACCCTCATATGGTCAAATGATGCTTTACGCTTCTCATCTAGAAGTTCTAGCTCTTGGAGTCTCATGGCACGGTAGTCTTCATCTGTAACTAGACCTTTGAGGGAAACTCTAAGTGAAGGAATCTCAACCTCTAAAGGTAACACTGCTTCAACACCATAGGTAAGGGCAAAAGGAGTAGCCCCTGTAGGAGTATGGATACTCATTCTATAAGCCCACAAAGCTAGATTTATCTATAAATGCCAATCTCTACCATTCTTATGAACTATTCTATGGAGGATTTTAAGAATGGTTTTATTCGAAGCCTCTGCTTGACCATTTCCTTGCGGGAAGTAAATGGAGGACCAATGTTGTTTGATTTTGAATTGTTTGCAGAGTTGCTTAAGGTCCTTATTTTTAAAATGACCTCCATTGTTAATGATTATCTTAGAAGGCACTCCATATCGATAGATGATATGGTTCAAGATGAATAACGAAACTATCTTGCTCGAGGCAACAGAAAGTGGGACAACTTCTACCCATTTAGTAAAGTAGTTAGTAGTAGTGATGATAAATTTTTGTCCACCTAATGAGTTGGGATGGATCTTCCCAACAAGATCAAAGGCCCAGTTCTGAAATGGCCAATGAGATATAGAAGGAATAAGCTCCCTACCTGGAGTATGTATCAGGTGACCATGTTTTTGATACTTTTCATAGGATTTTGCAAAAGCTACTACATCCATCTGCATGGTAGGCCAATACTACCCTACCCTAAGAAAACTTTGGGCCATGACAAGACCATTGGAATGTCCCCCACAGATGCCATCGTGAATGTCTATCAGATTCTTCATTTTCTAAGCATCTAAGAAGCGTCCCATCTAAACCCCTCCTATACAAATCACCAGAGATAAGGGAATGGTGAGAGGTGTTCTAGGTAAGGTTTCTTCATTCAGAGCAGTTAAAATTATCAGGGATAATGCCATCACAGAAGTATGAGTAAATGACACCATATCGGGATGAGTCAAAACCAACAAGGGTATAGATGACATGGATTTCTTGGGAGTCATAGATAGGATAATATACCTCTTCCACTAGGTATTCAAATCTGGACTCATATTGCTCTAATTGGAGAAGTGAAGCAAGTGTAGCTATAGCATCAACTACTTTATTTTATGCTCGAGGGATTTGCCGAAATGTGATGAATGTGAAATATCATCTTAATGAATAAACCATTTTCTTATAAGGTACCAGTTTCTCATCTTTTGTTTGATATTCTTCATTAACCTGGTTGATTATCAGCTGGAAATCCCCATAGATATGTAGCTCTATGATTCTCCATTCTATAGCCATCTTGAGCCCATTTGTCAAAGCTTCATACTTGGCAATGTTGTTTGTACATGGGAACAATAGCTTGTAGGACTTAGGAATTGTGTACCCATGAGGAGAAACAAAAAACACACCGGCTCCAAAACCATTTTGCATAAAAGAGCCATCAAAGAACATCTTCCATGTTCTGTCAGTCATGTACATGAGATGCTCATTTGGAAAGGCAACTTGAATAGGTACACTATCTTGAATTGGGAAGTCAGCCAATTGATCAGCTATGGCTTGTCCTTTTATAGCTTTACGCTCAACGTATTCTATGTCAAATTCTAAAAGAATCATCATCCATTTAGTAAGTCTACCTGTGAGGGAAGCCTTGCCGAGTAGATACTTGAGAGGATCATTTTTTTCTATGAGGTGTATTGTGTGTGCAAGCATGTAATGTCGCAAATTTTGGGAAGAAAACACCACTGCAAGACAAGCTTATTCAATATTGGTGTAATTACCTCATATAAAACAAGTGTACGACTGATGTAATATATGGCTCTTTCTTTCCCATTTTCATCAAGTTGAGCTAGTAATGCCCCCAAGGAAGATTTTGTTGTTGAAACATATAGAATGAGTGGTTTTCCTGGGATAGGAAGCATTAAAATAGGAGGATTTGCCAAGTATTGTTTGATTTGGTCCATGCTTTTTTGACAATCCTCATTCCAGATGCATTTAACTCCCTTATGCAAGTTCTTATTGAGAGGTTGAGCTCTATCAGCCAGTTGTGAAATGAACCTTCGTATAGATTGAAGACGTCCCTGAAGACTCCTCATTTGATTGATGTGAGGATGCATTTTCCTCAATTTTTGTTTGACTGGTTTTACACCTAGAGCTATGGACAAGTGATGCATAATGAGATTAGTGTCCAACCCTAGCATGTCTGAGTAAGTCCAAGAAAAATTTATTTTCTTCCTCTGTAAGAACTTAGTATATGCTTCCCTTTCTAGAGGTGACAAGGACTGAGCCAAGTGCACTATATGCGGAGCTTCATCTGTACCCAAGTTGACTGATTGAGTTGGCTCTACAAGCACTGAAGATCTTTCTTGAAAGTAACTCATGAGACGATCAAGTACCTCATCCTTAGGTGCCTCAGAGAGGTTTTCACCCTTGGATACATCATTTATTTTTACTATTTTTAGTTCTGACACTGCTACACAGTGGTTTTTGCCATCAAAACTCTTATTCTTTTTTTCTTTTCTTTTTATTTTTTGACTAAGGTACTTGATGTATGGCTTTGTCATGCTAGTAGTTGGTTCACTGGTGGAAGAGACTACATGTTACATTGCATTCAGGTAACAAGTTATCTCATAGTCATTTTGAAATGTCAAGAGCTCAGGTTCTTGATATCGTTGGGACCAATCAATGAGATGAGGGTTAGCAAGAGGTAAGTCAATGGCAGGTTCAAGATTGTGAATATGAATGGCATCATCTTTGGTGACCAAAGAGTCAGAGTCTGTCAACTATTCTTCTAAGTTACCTAAATCAAGAATCATCCTACCAAGGGAAGAATCATCACTAGGGCAACACATGGGTTCTAGTCCTCTAATCCTACACATGACTCATTAGCTACCTCAGGATGAGAACTATAAGTATGGACAACATCAACGTCCATGTCAACTGTGGAAGAATTAGAGAGAGACTCCCATTCATATTTGTGTGAATCCGTATCTAAATCCTGACTGGGATGTTTACACCATGCATGTTTACAATGCCTTGAGGTCGAGGCTTTAATGTCACCAAGGGTAACACCTTCTTGAACACCACCCATGTACTGATGTTCTTGGACAGGACCTCCAATAGTGGATTCTTCTTGCTCTAGGCTTGAAATGGTTGTATGGACAACTGGATTGTTTGAATCTCTCTAAAGGAGATTGGTGGAAGCGACCCAATCTTCACACCTATCTTGTTGATTTGTCAAATTTAGCATGTATCTCAACTCATCTTCACTATCCGAATCATCAGGGATAGGAGCAGTTTTCTTGTCATGAATTTTAAACCCTAGACCAACTGTCTTCTTAGAGTTGCATCCAAAAAGAGCATGATCGAGAGGTTCAACCCTAGCATCCAATCTGTGACTGAGAGGACCATGTACTGGATAGCCCATATTTTTGAGAAAAGTGTACCCTCTTCCATATGCCTTAGGAGAGGGTGAGAAGTTCTCATTGTGCATGTATTTTTCATATTTATAAATCTAATCTCTAACAACCACCTCTTCCTTCTCATCTTTGATAGGGACTGAGGACTCTACAAAAGTGCCAAATAAAGTCATGGCTGAAGAGGAGGGTTTCACCTCTTGGGAAGCTTGCCATAAGACCTAGGTGAAACTGGTAGCTTTGTAAAGGAGTTAAGTTGATACCACCCCATACCAAGGTCTATTGATTTTAATTTATCTTTGCACTATGCTAGAGTTTCATTGAAATACTTTGTTTCTCTGTTGATGGGAACATGAGTCCCTACTGAAATGGAGTTAACAGATAAGGTGCTATCCCCAGGTATACAAATTTCTATTCCATTATAGGGGAACTTAACACACTAGTGGTAGGTGGATGACACTGCTTGCATCTCATGTATCCATGGCCTACCAAGTAAGATGGTGTATGCTAAAGGACCTGCATCAACAATTTGAAACAAAATGTCCTTCTCCACAGGGCCAATCCTGATAGGAAGAATGACCAACCCCTTAGAACTCCTTTTTGCCTCATCATAGGCTTTTATTGTGATCTTCTTTTGGGTGTCTATGACCTCTTCTGAGTAACCCAATGTTTTCAATAGACTTAGGGAACAAATATTGAGCCCATCACCCCCATCAATCAACACACGCCTAACACAGGTTTTGTGGATCATGACTTCTATATGGAGGGCGAGATTATGTGAATGGCTCAAAGCTTTGTCATCGTCTTCTAAAAAAGTGAGGTAGTGTGGGCTAGCAATATGATTGACCATGCTTTGGAATTGATCAACATCTATGTTGGTAGGGACATTTTTTGTGTGCAAGGCATCCTCAAGGACATGCTTATGTCTTGGGGACAATTCTAGGAGCTCAAAGATTGAGATTTGAGCCGAGGTTCTCTATAATTGGTCAACAAGATTATAGCTCATTTCAGGGTTAACTGCTGATTTTGTGGTGACATTATTAGATGCCACTTGCTTTGGTTTACTGGATTGGTTGGAACTAGGACCTCTAATAACCATAGGACCTTGGCTTCTCATGACAACATTAAGAGCTTGGGATGACCTTTGAGAGTGAGGACCCCTTAGCACCACCACATGTTCTTCATCAAATATAGGAGGAGAGCCCACATCATAACCATAAGGATCCTTGTCCCTCATCATGCTGACATTTTCCTCCACAAATTCAAGCATATTGACCACATTTTCCATAGTTGTGTAGGTGTAGTTTATCTCAGCCTTGCCACTCTTTGGTTTAGAGGTTTCCCCCTTCTCATATTTAGGAAAAGGTTCCTTGAAAGCCTTGTGATCAGAATTAGTGTTAAACCATCCACCTTAAGTTTTCCACTCTCAACAAGATCTTGGATAATATGCTTTAGTTTCCAACAATGTTCAATGTCATGTCCAATACCATTGTGGAATTTGCAGAAAGCCTTCTCATCCCACCAATGTGGTTTAACATTAGGAATATGGTGCTTTGTTGGATCTTGAGGATGTGCAAGATTGTTGGCAATGAGCATTTTGAAGACATCTTCATGGGAATCACCAAGCTTTGAAAATTGATGCCTTTCTTTCCTAGGCTTTTCTTGGCACCTTGGATTATGTTCTTGTTGGTTGGATGTGTTGAGCTTAATTGCTTGAACAACACTAGATAAGTGAAGAACACCTTGATCCTTAGGTTGAGAAGAGTCCACCACTCCATCGTTAACCACTTGCTTGTTCTTATTCTAGTGCAATTTTTTCTCTTTATCCTTATTAGCATTGTTGTTATTTTGACCATTATTGTTATTTTTGTTGTTGGTCAAAATTCCTTTCTCTTTCAACACGTCCTCAATTCTACATGCGGTTTCAACCATGGTGTCAAAGGAGTCAAAGACCATTTTACTCACTTCATACCACATCTCAGGAATCAGGTTGCTAATAAGAATGTCAATCTTCTCCTTTTCAGGAATGGTCCTAGAGTATCAAGAACATTGACATCTCCATCTTTGCAAGAAAACCACAAATGACTCCCCTTGATTTTGTTTCAAGTTACATAGGTCTAACATGGTGATAGATCTCAAAAGATTGTAGGTGAAGTGTTGGAAAAATCTATGAACAAGTTCTTTGAAAGTCTTGACAGGGGGAGTTATGTTGGTAAACCACTCCATTGCTTGACCTTTGAGACTCCTTGGGAATAACCTCATGAGATAGGAGTCATCTTGGTGGAACTCAAAGCTCATAATGTAGAATTGGCACACATGGTCATGTGGATCCCCATTACCATCATACTTGTCATATTGGGGGATTTCCATCTTCCTAGGAAAATCCTTCATGCTCACACTCCTATCAAAAGGATTAGGATAGATTGAGTCAAGTGAAAAGGAACCCTTAGGTGCTAACACATTTTCCATCATACGCTTGAGTTTCTTGATCTCCTCTTCTTGAGATGGTCCTTGCTTCTCAATCTTTCTATCCACATCAAAGTTGTAAGGAACTCTGGCACCCTTCTTGATCAAGCTCTCTAGGAACTTATCCTTGTTTTGCTCTAGATACCTCTCCACATACTGTTGGAAGAGTTGTTCTTGTTGCATCCTCATGAAGTCTTGAGCATCAAAACTTGAGCTAATTTGCCATGTTGGGAGCCATGATGAGCTCATTGGGAGGGTTGTCTTGAGTTCCTAGGAGGTGTTTGTCTACTATAGTGAGCATGTTGTGAAGTCCTTCTTCCTCTAGGACTAGGAGATCTTGAAGGTGTTCTTGAACACCTTCTACTTCGTGGGGTTCCTGAAGGAGTAGATGGTGGAGAGTTTTTTCCACTGTTGATACCCCTGTTGTTGAATTGGGCATTGAGTTGTTGGGCTAAAAGCCTATCTTGTTCTTCTTGAGAGGCTTTCCTTTCCAATTCTAACAAGGCTTGTTGCTCCACCTCTAGGAGTCTAAACCTCTCTTCTTTTACGGCTTGTTCATCCAAAAAGGCTTTCTTTTCACGTTCAATTCTTTTAAGCCTTTCACTCATATACCTTGAGGTTGTTTGGAGTGGAGAGTTTGGTCTTGAATGTTTGAACAAGTCATTGGTAAACACTGCATTCACATGTGCATCACAAGGTTCATTGTTTTGGTCTTCATGTTGTGACCGTTCATCTTGGTGAGCTCATCTCTGATACCTTTTAGCCCTTTGATGGGCATCTAAATATCTGGTATTGATAGGGTGTGATTCTGGTTGATTGTCATCACCAAATAGCATGTTGTCCCTATGTCTCTGAAATATGTCATCAAGATTTTGATCCATTGCTTCTTTCTCCTTTCTAGTCATGGTGTAACTCATGTCCATATCTGATTGAGAAGGTGCTAAGGATGTGCTCAACTCCTAGGATTTCTCTTAGGGTCAAACCAATCTTCTGGGGTACTCCTAGGGGATTGATCAAAGATGGGATCTTTTCCCTTACGCTTTTGATGAGTTTGGACTAAGGGTAACTAGTCAAAGACAACTTAAGGTCATTTTCCTTGATTGATTTGGTACCTTGTCGTAATCGACATGAAAGAAAAGACCCTTGGTGATAAGATGACCCTACAAAATGTCGATACCAAACTAGGATATTAAAAGCATTCAATTGTCCAAAAGAGAGATGGTAAGATAGAAAATTGCAAAAGGTGTAAACCAACACTGTCACAGAGGTGCCCAATCAAAGGTTAAGTATCCTAGCACATATGGATCAGGAGGATGATTTACCCAAATTATATAATTGAAATTGATTTTTGATGGAAGTGAATTGGAAAAGAGACTACTAAGACTCTCCAAGTGTGTTACTGAAGAATCTAAAGGTTTACTTTTTCAACAAGGATGACTTTTAACTTACCGATTCCAAGCAAGTTCAGTTGTGAAATCAAAGAATACTAATTCAAGGGGTCCAAACATAGGAACCCAAGGTACAAATAGGCTTCCAACTACAAGGTAAGAGACCTACTAAAATTTGGATCGACCAAAGGAAGACTGAAAATGACACAAATCAAACAGATAACAAGATTACTATGTGCGATAGTTCACAGGGTATTGGGATGATACAATATGTCTAGATGATATTTCACACTAAGGTCATGCGACAGTTTCCAAGCAATAGGTGCGATATTTTCCAGGCAAGTTGTGCGATGGAAGAGCAGCAACAAAGTATCACATGATAAAACTCAGACCAGTGTGCGATGATTGTTCAGTAATGTACGATTCTTGACCAGTGAGTGTAAAAATTTTAGTTTTTTGAGGCAATTCGTCTAAAGTCTCAGTTTTATGGTTCAATTTCTTGACTCCAAACATAGTAATAGTAGAGAACAGACAGGTTTGCAAATAGTAAGTGATCAAACATGTCATAAAACACTTAAATCAAGGGCAAAGGTAACCTTGTCAAGACAAGCACTTGCAATATCAAAGTGAAAAATCCTATGAATGCTACTGTGATGTTTGATGTTCGAGAACATTTACACGGGTAGATCATAATGAAGACAAATCAAGCACTTACTAGCCTAGAAAGACAAAGGCTCAATACTTAACAACTTGGCCCACACTTGATGTCCTATCACCTCACACAAAGTGGTTTCCCACAATAGATGTTGGCTTTGTCATGGAAGTGCCAATGACACAACCAAAGGAACACAGATGGTGAGTAATCTTGGGGTGATCCAGGTTAGTCCACTAGGATCAATCCTTGCACCAAGATGCTAATTGGAAAAATTGGGTAGCTTCTATCTATGGTTCGTAGTAAGGGCTTCCATTCTTAATACCCCTCTTGCTCCTCGAAGGGACTCCTTACCTTGCGGCAAGTAACGGACCTCACGGCCATAAGAGTACCTTAAGCATTCTTGCTTAGCACTTTCCTCATGGTCACAATCCCACAAGTACTCACACTAAACAAAGACAAGTACTATGTCTACCAAGGTTTTGTGTTCTTGATAGCCTTGATTTTATAGTGGGTCGGAATAGCTCGGTATTAGCTTGTCCCCACTTGGGTCATTCCTCTTGATTGCTCAAGAGTAGGCCCGCTAAAGAATTCTAAAACTAAACAAGAAGTGGATTAACCTTTGAGGGTCATGATTTCTAGTTCACCTCAAGGGTGAAGAGCATACTCTCCTATCTCAAAAATTTCTCCCAAACACACCAAGCAAAGTTCAATTAGCTCTCTTGCTTTCAAAATCTAAAGGTGGGTCAAGATTTTTGGTTCATCGAAAGGGTGAAGAGCATACTCTCCTACCACCAAAAGACTCCTACAACAAGATATTAAGTGCCTAAGAAAGAAACAACTAGTATATGCCACACTTAAAAATGAAAGCAATGAATAAGCACTTGATTGTTTTTATGCTTTGGATAGCCCTGTAAGAAAAGTTAGTAGCCCTTGTGCATTTGAAGCTTTGATATGCGTTCTTTTTGGCAAATATTTAAACAATGAGGGCACACCTACAAACACAACTTGTTAGCCCCACAAAGGTTAGCAGATTAAAATCAAGTATAATCTGCAAATTAAACTCTGCCATAACACAATAAATCAAGACCAGCAAGCAAACAAATCCGAATCATGCAAGGAAGAACCAAAATCACTCACTACTAGGCCTATGCGATAGTTCTATTAGAAAATAAATCGTAGGATACTTCATAGTATACTAGTGAGATACTTCTTTCCTAAATGATATTTCACACTACCTGCATGCGACAGAGTATAAATCACCAGTGCAACAGAATCTTGTATAAGCATACGATACTTTTATTGGAAAAGTATCGCACAGGTATATAATAAACTATCGTACGATACTGGAAGACTGTTGTACGATACTCTGTTAGAAAAATGCAGAAAATAGCCGAGAAAAATAAGAAAAATATGATGAAAAATTAGCTAAAATGCATGAAAAGAAAGGACAAAATAGAGCTGTTCTGCCCCACGGTGGGTGCAAAAAATGTACACTCAAAATGTGCACTTCTCTAAGTCATTACTTCCAAGAGAATCCATGGATTGGAAACCTTGAGAAAGTGACCTAGAGCTCCCTAGGCATGGAGTCACAAGGGTGTTTAGAATGCTCTCAGCTAGAGCTATTAAGCCAATAACCTTGCTAGTAAACCACGCAATGGGAGATTCAAAGAGACAAGGGCAAGAATGTCAATATCTTCAAGAATCAAGATGAAAATGCAATGCAATGCTATGCTAGAAATGAAGATGCAAGAATGAAACTATGCTATGAAAATGAAAGTATTACAAGCCTTACTAATTAAGCTATGTGAGCTAAGCTAGGAACATGAAAGAAAAGTAAACTAAAATGCCATGAAAGCTAAGCTAAATGCAAGAATGAAAGCTAGAATGCAAGAAGAACTTCAAAGCTCCAAAATCACCAAGAAATCCTGCAGCATAAGATTAGTATGAAAGAATTGGATTCTAGAATGAGAAGAGAGCTCTTTTTTTAAAGGAATTGAAAGGGAATGGACCATGAAGATTAAGAGGCAAAAGATTTGATCAAGGGTGGAGTTTGAAAGAGGAGCAATCCATGTGCACAAGTCTCCTCCAATGAGAGTGAAGTGTTGACTTTTGAGCCTCATGTGAGACAAAAAGGCATTTTCTCCTTTTTATAAAATAAGAATAATGGTTTATTTGTGCAACTTAGGATAAGAGGAAAGTGGGGGCTTTTTTATTTAATAAAAGGGGAGGAAATTTATTTTAATTAAATAAAGACTTAGGATAAAATGGTTAGCCCATAAAATATAATCGAATAAATGATAGAATTAGGATTTGATCAAGAAATTGATTTAATTTGAAAATATTGAGAATATTGATTCAGGAAATTGATAAATTGCAAGAAAGGGGCCCAAATAATCTGGAAAGTAATGATTTTTTTTTTTAATGTGTATATAATAGATACTTGATTTTAAAAATATAAGTTATTTCAAATTCTAATGAATGAATGAAAAATGATTTACAAAAAAATTATAGATAGGTTTTTGACCAAAAAAGAAGACACCATCAAAAGAAATTAATGGCCAAAACCTTAACATAATTGAAATGTATAAAAAGAATATATGATTAGAAAGCTAAGACAAATGTAAACATTAGTGTATTATTTTTAAGTTAACATTGAAATATGTACAAACCTAATAGCGAGATGCTTGAGATTTATTTGGTTTTTTATAATCTACAAAAAATCATCTTTAGTCACTGGCATGCAAGTCCAAACCTTTGGGATAGATGCCTAAGGAAAACCTAAATATAATCTAAAGGGTTAAAAATACCCAAAGCAAATAAAAATGTAAGAATATTATAATGCATTCACGTTTATGTGAAGTAAAAATGAAACCAAGTAAGAAGAAATAATTAGATATTAAAAATAAGAGTGCGAAATAAAGATATTAAGAGATGGATAGAGGAAGATATATAATGATATATCTTTCTTCCATCTCTATCTCCATCTATATATCATTTTATCTCTTCATCTATATATCTACCTCCCTCCATCTTCATCTCTACCTCTATATTTATCTCTTTTGCTCTATCACCCCTCTCCTTCAGATGCAGGAGCTTTTAGTGGCTTTTTAAGATTTTAGTATTTTTTTTTTAAGTTATGTTTCTTTAAAATAACTTTGATATCTTGTTTCCAATTTCAAAAGTTAGTTGAGAGTTAATCTTATCTTAGTTTTAGGAAGCTTCACAGAAAAATTCATCTTTTTAGGAGGTCTTTTAAAAATTACCAAAAATGGTAAATAATTGTTTTTGTGAAGAAACTGCTGAAAAAAGTAATTTCAGATTTGTACTTAAATTAGTATTATTTCTCATGGTAGCAGAAACATAGTATTTCGAAGAATAATAAAGAAGAATTTTAATTCTAAAAATATTCTATGTTTTTTCCTCTCTTATGTGTATGTTAATTATAAAAGGAATCTCAACTGCATCATCTGGTATCAGAGCTCAAAAGGTCTAGGCAAGAGAGTTTAGTGTTTGTGTTTTTGCAGGATGAAAAGAGAACTTGGTTGCCAAAAGACTAGGTAGAGAAGAGAAAAGACCTAGGTGAGGCAAAGACAAAGTGGAAGCAAGGTTAAAGGGACTCACTTGAAGAGATGAATTTTTTGAAGAGGTGCTTGCAGAGTGAGGACTCACTAAATAAGAAACAAGAAAAACAAGAGAAGAAGAAAGACGCAATTATGAAGAAGAGGGAAGATGACAAGGAAAGTTAAGAACATTTTAAGGAGGTACAAAGGTTGGATCAAGCCTTAAAAGAATTGGTGATAAGATTTTTTCTAGAAATGCAAAAATAGTACCTTCTAGTTAAGAAGAAGATCACATGGCCCATTAGAAAGATTATTCAAAAGAGGAAAATGAAAGAAAAGACACATACAATACAGGAAGAGGTAGAAAATGAAATGGTGAGTATACCTATGACTTTTTTGACATCAAGAATTGAAGAAGACAAGGTAAACATAGTTGCAGATGAGTCTTCCTGACATTTTCAATTATTTGAATATGATGTTCAAACCGAGAAAGTGAAAATTACTATTGATAATAAGGTTGATAGTGAAGATGTTGCCGGTTTGTTTGTTAATGAGACATATGCAGATTTGTAAAAGTATTATGAAAATTATAATGGAGAATATGATGAAGACATAAATAATGATTTTATTGAAGTATATGCACAAGAAATAGAATTTTGGAATCTAAAAAGTTGAGCTAGCATTGAATAGGATATGGGTTAAGAAAAAAAAGGGAAGAAGGATCCAGGGATAGTTGCAAAGATGAAGGACAAATTGTCAAAGAATTGGAAGACCATGAAAAATGAGTAGACTTGCATTTAAGAGGGCTTCAATTTTCTCTTCTCCGAGTCAATATGACAGATATCTGATATAATGGGAAGGATTATATCTAAACAAGAAACATGCACTAGAAAATAACTTGCAAGAGTTGCGTTCTTTTCAACTAGAGGAGAATGATGCAGGAGCTTTTAGTGGCTTTTTAAGATTTTAGTGCTTCTTTTAGTTTTTTAAAAACGTTATGTTTATTTTAAAATAACTTCAAATTCTTGTTTCCAATTTCAAAGGTTAGTTGGTAGTTAATCTTATCTTAGTTTTAGGAAGCTTCATGGAAAAAATGATCATTTTAGGAGTTGTTTTAAAAATTACCAAAAATGTCAAAAAACTATTTTTGTGAAGAAACTACCAAAAAAGGTAATTTCAAATGTAGTACCCACCCGTAGTTTGCTTTTAGTTTTCTTTCAGTTTTCAGTGCCACTCTTTTAGGCCACATTTCATGTGTGCAGATATTATTATTTTAGTGGATGTTGATGATTTGGATTTTGATTATTCTTTGTTTTTCATGTGATTGCATAATTAGGTGATGAAATATTATGATGCAATATTTTATGTTTTATTTGGTTTATGATGTACTTATCCCATACTTGCATGTGTATGGTGATTATGTGTATGTACGTGCTTAATGTGTTTGTATGATAGAGGACGGAGGCATAGTTACTTGCATAGTCGAGATCCACACGACCGACAGTACCCTATCATTATCTGCTATATATATACATATATATATTGGATGTACATACTTCATCTTGTGATGACATGTTTGTAGGTACAGGGCATCATCTTGCCTGAATTCGCAGGAGTGAGCATGCCCATAAACATTCATCTTAATGGTAAAGAGGGGAGATAATACACAAACCCAAAACCTTAACCTAAACATGTTTGTCTTAAGATTGGATATGTATCTGCTGACTACCTTACCCAAATTTGTCTAGGTGACATGAATTCGTGGATCCCATCCTTGAGTATGTTTGGTTTATTTGTTGATCTTAGTTTATTGCTTCTTGTTTGTGTGTGATTTTTCTATGATTATGGAATTTAATATTATAGTTGAAAAATAATATTAATTTTAATATTTATGCTTATGTGAGGATAATTAATTAAAGATCAAATATTAGATATTTGGATTTAATTAATTAATTGTGTGAAATTAGAATTGATTATGTTCCATTAAATGATTAAATATTTAATTGCATGTTTGAATTGTGCTTTAAGTATTTAATTTAATTAATGTGAATTTTTATTATATGCATGTGCTTTTATTAAGTTGAATGTAATTTGTTTTCAAAAGGTAACAACTTGTCTTTAGGAGTTTAACTTGTGTTGTGCAAAATAAAAGATATTTTTATTTAATAATTAGGATTTTCTTTCAAATTTGTGAGTTGGAGTTTGAATAGGAGTTATCTAATGAGTCATTTAGGATTTGCATAAAACGAGTTGAATCCCTATTAGGGGGAAAGACATTCATTTGGAGTATACAAACACACAGGTTTTTGGAGAATTGTGGAGAGAGCTTGATTTTGAAGTTTTGAGATTTCTTGGGTGTTTTTGCATTGCTTAGAATTTGTGAAAGACTGTTGTGCATTTGGTTCTTGGATTGTTTTCTGGGTGGATTCAGATCTATAGGATTGAGTTCATACTTTGGAGGATCTAAAATTTTCTCCTTCTCAAAGGCATCATTTTTACAATTTCTTGCATTGGATTTGAGGTAGGGTTTGAGAAATCCTCTTTGTGAATTTGTTGTGCAATTTTCAGTATTTTATCATGCCTGGATAGTTTCATTTGATTTATTAGATCTGTTTTTCTTTGTTGGTGATTTTGGGTATTAGAGAACCCTTAGATATATTATTCTATGATTTTATTCAGACTTGACATAGTAGGGTTATGTTGTCAAATTTTTGTGAGAAAATTCTTCTTTAAACTCTTAGAAAACCAAAAAATTAAATTGGCTATAGTGTAAACTATTGAGCTATTAAATTAAATTAATGGGTTTGTGAGAAAAAACCCAATCTGAATAGAAAAAATAGCATTATGAAAAAAATATGTATTTTCTATTAAAAAATGATAGTAAAAAAATACCAGAAAAAGACAAAAAGCACACAGGCCAATAAGAATTAAAAAAAAAACAAGTATTTGTGCATAAAAGTAAAAAAGGTAGATCATTTCATTTTCTGAAAAATTATGCTTTTGTTGTTCTTTTCCATTTTCAGAAAATGCTATAAAAAAAAAAACAGGTCTGTGTAAAAAAAAAGGGATCTTTAAAAATACATATATTACTTTTTTAGAAAAAAAAAATCCATTTTCTTTGTAATGGGTTTTATTTGGGTTTTTATTAAAAAAAAAAAAAAGTTAGGGGGGGGGGGGGGGGGGGTGCGGGGGGGGGGGGGGGGGGGGGGTGGGCGGGCCTACCAAACCCCCTACCCCCCCTTTCTAACTTCGTGCTGCAACACAGGTTGTAGACCGTGCAGCACATGACCTGCAGGCGTCGTACAATGCACGACACTACAGCATGGCTATAGCAGGCGCTGCAACAAGCGTCGTGGGTGTGGGCCCACGAGCCCCCCCACTTGCCTTACCTTTTTCATTTATTTTAAAATGTTTTTTTTGTATTATTTAAAATATGTTATATTTTTATTTAAATATGTTTATTTTAGTTTATTTCAAATTAGTTAAAATATAATGTTTAAATTATAATTTTTAATTATAAGTTTAATTTATATAAAATTTAATTTATATATAATTAAGTTTTTAAACAAGATTGTTTATTATTTATTGTTTTATTTCTAAAAGAGATTTGTTTATTGAAATATTTAATAAACCTTGGTTATGGTATTTCAAATAATAACAATTTTATAAATTGGTTATTATTATATTTATAGGAAGTTATTATAAATTTAGACTTAATTATAAGTTTAAATTATGCTTAATATTTTAGAATTGTTATTTAATTTAAATTGGTTTTAAATTATTTAGTTGATTTTAGAATTGTAATGTCATCTCAATTTAGGCATTTTATACTCTATGCATTTCAAAATGGATTATTTAATTTAATGGGAATTAAATTATATAGTCTATTTTAGAATCAAATTGGCTTATTGATTTGGATATAGGTTATTTGATTAGCACAGGTTTAGTTATTTAATTTAATCTGAATCGATCAAATGAGAGATTTATTATTAAGATAGATTTGTATCTTAATGCATATTTTTGGTTAGATATAATTTATCTAAGATGCATGTTTCAAAGCCTGGATACTCTTATGTACACTGAAATCTGTTGTTTTCTTTAATTTAATATGTTACTTCATTCTTTTCCTATTGATGTACTATGCTATTTTATGGGCATTAGACGACCTAGGGAAAGTACAGAGACTGGGGATTGTTTTCTATGTTCATGCTTTTTGTTTATGTTTGGCGTGAGTGTTATGTGATTTATTTCCTTATTGGACTGTATAGGCTCATGATGTACTATATTTCTATGATTATGTATCTGTAGTCTTTCCTGATTCCTGTGTTGCTTTTGGATGTGGGACTACTTGATTTTATATCTATGTTAGATCTAGGAGAGATATATGAGCCTAGGGTAGTTTACCTAGATATGTAGTAGGGGGTGGCTTGCAATAAGCACCAGGCCCCACAAGTGGTTGCCAGGATCACTTATTGCTAGTATATGTAATCAAGTGATAACCTAATAAAAATTAAGGGGAAATAAATGAACTTAATAAGATATGTTCCTCACCCATGCTTGAGTGCTAGTACAGACTAAGATGGTAATGGAGATGATGCTAGCTGCCTTGAGAGGTGTGTATAGCATAGTTAATGGCTTTGTCTGTACGAGAAGTCATTGATCCATGTATGGTCACTTGAGTGCTAGGATCCAGAGAGATTACCAGGACAAAACTCAAGGGTTAGATGTACATTATGACACCTACCTATGCATAGTCTAGATATTTTACATGTGTCGGTTGCCTCTGGATTAGCGAGTCTTACTTGTCACTATACTTTTGTTTACATTGAGTAGAGATCTTTCAAGATCCTCTTGCTTAGTGGTTTTATCCTTGCTTTGGTATTGGTTATCCGAGTGAGGTTGGTTTTTATCTCCTCATCACGGTGGGGTAGACCTTTGTGGTTCTACACAGACGGGTGGTAGTGAATCTTTACCATTTGAGATTCAACATCTTGGTGCCGGTGCTTGATGGTGCTTCTACAGTTGGATTCCTTCTGATGCTTCATTATTGTTTCTTTACTTATCTTCATTATTTGTAATCCTATATTAGAGTATCGCATGTGATACCTAATCTAGACATTGTATTATTATGGTTAGATTGATTACCACATACCCTGTAGCATGCACAGTGGATGTGAGTTTATGTAGATATCAGGCATGTCCATGAGATTTGTATTTATTATTATATGATGTAATTGTAATATTTATGTTATGGAATCTTTTGTTGATGTTAGTTAGTTGTGTTTTGTTCTTAAGTAACTCTACATCAAGGGACCATCGAGTTTTGTAATCTGTGATGGTTGTTGTATTAATGTCAGTAAATGGTAATTGCTTCTGCACTGATGTTTATCTTGTATGTTAACTTTAGAAAAAATAAATTTGTTCACCAAACTTAGTATCATGTTCTAGGTTAACCTCTTTTGGGTTCCCTGGTGGGATGTTACATCAGATTTGTACTTAAATTAGTGTTTTTTCTCATTGTAGAAACAACATAGTAGTTGGAAGAATAATAAAGAAGGATTGTAATTCTAAAAATATTCTATGTTTTTTCCTCTCTTATTTTTATGTTAATTATAAAAGGAATCCTGGTTGCATCACCTTCATTGACCTCTATATTTACATCTCTATTTTACTCTTTATCCCTCTCCATATTTATCCTTCTCTCTATCTTTAGGATCAACATTAGGTGTAAGTGTGGATACAATTTCTTAAGTGATGATGGTGTAACCGCATCATTAGGAATGATTCACATATTTTATTTTTCAATTAAATAGCAAAAATTGATTTGGATTATTATCCACATGTACTACAATTCTATTTGTTGTTATTAAACTTCAATAGGTGATAAAACAAGGAAGTAATCAAACCCATTACATGGATCCATGGGCAACCCAAAAGTAAATATACACCAACAATATGAGAATCACATGAAATATATAGTAAGGATTTGACCAATAACCCAAAGTAATCTCACCTCACATTGTCAAATCCTTTTATTACATTGTATGAAATATTTGTAAAATCAATGAAATGACACATACAACATCCAAATATGGTTTAATATAGTTATTCGAACTAAGTCAACTATTGAACAAATTTGTATATCTCTGTTGTTGGTTATAATTTATAATAGTGTGTGTCATTGAACAACTTGGGGACTTGAAAACTCATGAGATACTTGAGTGAGATTGTAGAATGTCTCTATAAAAAAGTTCAAGGATTCCTGATACTTGTATACGATTAGTTTCATATTGGTATATTGTTGGTGAATAGATTTGTCTTTCAACAAAAACCTTTCAAATGACTCTTGAATGCCCAAATAAGAAGACACAATCAACAACCAACAGTTGGGTCATTTGTAATTAAAATATGCAAATGCCCTTTGAATTTTGGTATGAAGGTACAACTCCCTCTGTTTGATATGCAATGAATCTTATATCACTGATATGTTTTTCACCAGAAAACATCAAAGGCATCAACATCTACCCATAGACATGATGTAGATGTGCAGAGATTTAAATACCTAAGAAAAATAAATATGAGAGGCTGATGCAAAGCCCACTTCTCTCACACTCACAACTCATAACTTATTAAATCAAGAAACATGTATTCTTTCCAAACATAGCCTAATTTAGAAAACAAAGTTTCAGAATCAAGCACATACATAGCTGAATGAATAAAATATGACACTGAAAAAGATTTCAATGAGACAAAGATCAATTAAATCTGAAGAAACAATAATAAATTCAAAGAATCATAAACTATTTCTTCATTATTTCAATATCTAAGATGAGCTTTACATTACATCTGCATAGAAAGAAAAACATGCTTTCTATCTTTTATCAGAAAACTAAAAAAAACTCTCCCTTCTATAGCACACAAGCTACCAAAAAGAGAGCCTTTGATTACAATATTCGAACTACAACCCTTCCCCCTTCCAAGAGCACAAAGACTTTTTTTGAAAAGCAGAAGAACCCCCTTCCTCCAATGTTTTCTACAATAAATAATCTTTCCCGAACCTTTTTTAGTTGCTGTAACTAATTCTTGAAAATATTATTAATTAATCTTTTCTTTTTCTTTTCTCTTCCATATTCCTTTCAATGACTTCTTCCTTTTTTTATTTCTCTTTATTAAGCCCAATGTTTTTTTATCTACATTATAGATATAAGTCTAATAATGAACATATATAACATATCAAAATGTAGATGTAAATATCTTTTGACATGTGGCATATGAATACATCGGAGATAAATAAAAATATTTTTGATGCTGGGTGGATTTTTCATGACAGTCAAATTGGGTCTTGGTGCGGGGGCCATAACTATTTATTCCACTGTTGGATTTCCTTCATTTTTGGATATGTTGTTGAATTCCTAATTTCACACAACTTGACTAGAGAGATCGAGAAAATTATATCCAAGGCAAAAGATATTGAGGTCTGAGTGGAGGTATATAAAACTATCAGAACAATCAAACTTGTTGTCCAAACTCCAACATTTATAAAGTGTTCTCCAATGGTTTCCATTAACATTTAATCATTCAAAATTGAAACCATATTACTTTAATTTCCTCATTGAAGAGTATAAAAATTTCTCACTGCTTCTTATAAAGGATGTGGAAATGCAATGTTTCTTCACATGCTACAACAAAAGATCTTCACATGAATGCCACAATTTGTAGTATGAGCCTTGACTTCGAAAGAATGTAACCTAACTTTTGTTGTAGATGCTATATCTTCTTACTGTAGGTTTGATAGTAATCATGGAACTGGAAACTTTATCTGAATAGATTATGATTAGAAACCCTTTATTTAAAATCTTCCCCTAATATTAAACCTCTGAGCCTGTTGAACCTATGTGAACCTGCATGAGCCTGCTTGAACCAATTGTACCTTGCTGCACTACTTTGCCCTCGGATGAAGTGGATAAATCCTATTATACCTTACCAATATAGAATTAACCACATTGGATCTTAACATTTGAATGAAATCAAACTTTGGAGAATCATGCTGAACCAAATTGAGCATAAAACTTTGCAATCTGTAGTCTTAGATTTTTCCATCAAACATGTAGAACCTCATGAGCTGCACTTTTTAAATAAAAAATTGAATTGAATCTTTGAGCCTCTTTGAACTACTTTGAACCAAGTTTCAAAATGGTTCAAAGTGGTTCATGAGAGATGAATGACTACTAACACTTGGTCAAAGAGAGCCAACTAGACCAAAGCAAATTTTAAATGTCGCAATAGTTAACTCAAGGACAAAGTCATCTTGAAAGACCTTTGGATGCAAACTTTTGAAAAAGGAGTAAGGTGGACAATGATCAAATATATCAAAGGGTCAAGGAAACTTTTAACACGGTGACTCAAATAGACCCTAACATATATTAATCTATTGAACTTGTTATATTTTCAAAATATCTTGATATAATTTGGATGTATTAGTGACATCCTAGGGAGATTTTTGGAAGGCTATTCTTAAGTTAATCAATTAAATTGTATCCTTTGGGTGATTTCCAATCAACTTAGGAAAAGAAGGAAATATTGAAGTGCTAAATAGAAAAATGATCTTTTAAATACGTAATTTTTTATCCTCTGACCATCCTTTCATAAGTATGTGTTACTAAATGATATGTGAAAATAGTAGATGCTATAAAGTAGGAGAGTTGTGACAAGGTAAATCGAGTATGTTATGCAGTACAACATAGAGAAAATATGAAACCATCTAATTAACAAAACCCTAAGTATATTAACAAGGTAAGCCCTTAAGTGGTAATGAAAACATAGTAAAATAAAGTTAGGCAATTTGATGTAAAACTTTCCATAAGTTGTCAATATTATATAAAAAATATGTAAGAATAGAATCTTTAGAAAATTAAATATAGTTTTTAAGATACTAGTTATTTTTGAAAATAAATTAATCTATATGGCAGAATTCTCTGAAATTTCATTGTAGTAGTATGAAAATTTCAAGAAAAGGATAAAAAGTAGGTGTATGTCTAACCACCCTAACCACAATCAAATGATAATATATTTTTATAAGATTATAGATATAAGTAGAGGACTCATGTCTAGATGTGACACATTTTTTGTAATTTTTTTCCAAGTAAATGAATAGTTATGCATTTTTTACTACAACTTTTTTAGAATATAAAAACTCCTATTGTTTGACCACCATAACTTGGTCAAAGCTTTATAAATTTCAAATTCTTTTTAATCCTAGAGTCTGCAAAGCATATAATGTGACACATATTTTGGATTCAAAAAATGTTATATCATTGGAAAGTTGTAGATGTTTTTCAAGTAGCCTATCAAGAAGGACTTTAGACATAATTTATCTATAAAATAAATAATAATAATTTTTTAAACTCAAATTAAGGAAGAATTATATTAGTGGAAAGAAGAGAATCTCCTTAAGAAACCTTTTCATTTCATAAATTTATTAGGTTAAAAAAGTTATTGGCTACATGGTCAAAGTCAAGAATGATGCAGTTAAGGATGGAAAACCCTACAAAAGATCATTCTAACCTTGCATCCAACACAAACACAATAGAAACAATAGCCAAGGTAGAAAAGAAATGAAAGATCAACCTTCAATTATTATGAGAAAATCAATTACAACTGATCTGCAACATGCAATCTCACATGCCAAGCATACATGCCTGATTATGATAAAAAATCCCTTCTAACCCTAGCCAAACTATGACCAAATAATCTAATGAAAAATACCTTATCCCTTAGGAATAAGTCCATAAGCTTATATAGCCATTACAATCATCGGTTGACCCAAAAAATATTAGATTTTCCAAGAATAGAGAAAACATAATATGATAATTAGGTCGGCTCCCAAATCCCTAGGAACAACCCCCAATGAATAAACTAATAGATGTGATCATATAAGTAAGTTGGCCTCAAATGTAATAATGTGCAGACATGATCACAACTAGAAAATCCAATTGGAAGATAAGAAAATTGATCGGTGAACACCAAGACTAACCGAGAAAATGAAGAAAAGGATAGTCTTGAATGAATCTACAATAACTCCCGTGTGATGACTCCAAATGAGGTACTTTCATAGGATAAGGTTCATGATGAATCCACTAACACATTGTAGAAACCACAACTCATAACAATAAGTACAAATTGACTGCAGTAAGAACTCATGATTGATCAACATGAAACTAAACATATTTTTGGTTGATGCAAGATTTCTTAGATCTTAAGATGCTCCTACATCAAAGAAACACAAGGAAATCTCATAAACACATTTTTTATGTTGACTTTCTAGGTTTGGCATCCCCAAGCCAAATCCCATAGCAATCATGAGGAAAATCCCAAGGTTTCAAATTTGTGCCAGAGGTATAATATATATTAGATACATGTTGGATACCTAATGTTTGTACTATATTCATATACTACATAACTTACATACTATATCATACTGTATAATATACAATATATTATATTAGAATATATAATATTATAAAATATTATACAATTATATATAATATATAATAAACTGAATTATTATATTACTATTATGTATCATATTTAAAATAAATATGTTCTATATTTTATTTAATGTAGAGATCTTATATTAAATATTCTCTCAAGCTCTCTCTCTACCTTTCCCTATCACCTTGTATAATATGTATTAAATTAATTATAAATACATACATGCATTATATGATAGACCACCAAGTTATACATACAGTAGAATCCTAAAATCTAATCCTTAGTCTAAACCTGATTCGCACAACCCGAAAGGATGAAGGGATGAAAATGAAAGATGTAGCTAAAGGGGCAATTTAGGGTATTCCTTATGCAGATAGAAATGTATGAGAGAGGAATGGAAGAGACCTGGTGCTATAACTAAGAAATGATTACTTGAATGATACAATATCAGATCTAATGCATGAAGGAAAGTGATAAAAGGGAATGGAGAAAGATGAATATGTACTCACATTGAGGTTTAGTAAAGGCTACAACTTCAGATCTGTAAAAAGCCTTTTCACACTTTACTGAAACTGGGAATAGATTGAGATCAAGAATCCTAAAGGTGGGAACTTTCTGTCATGAAAATTTGAAGGTTGTAGAAACTAGTTGAAAATGATGCAACTTATACTAGTATAGGTCAAAAATGGTGTGACCTATACCCGGGAGGGATGAATCTGAAGGTCTCAAGACTATGACTAAAGCTGCAATTGTAGATCTATAATTTTGAATCTGAGACTCCACAAATCTGCACCTGCACACCAAAGAGAAGGGGAAATTATTTGGGGAAGGGGATTTCCTTGGTCAAACCCTTATTTAGGACTTAACCTTGAATTGAAATAAAGAAAATGCTATCATAAAGTAGAGATTAATGAAGTATATAATACCATGTAGATGCAATTATGCTTAGTATGTGATCAAGTATGTTGATGCAATAACCTTGACTCAACACAAAAACCAAAAAAAAATTATGTAAGACAAAACGTCATGTAATAGATGCTTGTAATCTTCCTCAATCTTAAAAGGAAGAAGGAGACTTGAATGGATGAATGAATATCTCCTCCTTGTTGTCAATTTGGCTAGGTAGGATATCATTATGTTGTCATTATGACAATATTTATTCAGTATCAAGACAACATGATTCAAGGATAAAGTTTTGGGATGATAACTTAAGAAAATTCTCTAAGTATAACAAGATTTATCTATTAGCATAGAGACTATTTGTATTAGTGAGGTTCACAAAAGTATTTCTAGAAAAAGTGAACTTGAGTATAGATTGTATGAAGTATGTAAAAGCTACAACTAAGAGTGGGAGACTATATGACCTGTACGAACATAGTTATTATTGTTTTAGAAAAAACAATGTTGAGCCGATAGAACAAAGCAGCAACAAGTAAATGAATATTTTGGGTTAAGGGTTGTTTTTTCAAAATAATGACTTAACTAGTTAGGGATGACATCCTAGATGTTAACCCTTAGTCAATAAGAAGTAAAGTTATGTTTTGGAAATGTGTAAGCTGACTGAAAAGCTATGTTTGTGATAGCTTGTACAAAGGAAAGTAATTTGTAATATGAAGTTGCAATAATTTTAAGATGTATGATGATGAATTTTATTATGCATGGTATTGATGTATTATGCAAAATCTGATGTATGATCATATCAGTGTGAGTTGATGACAAGTTTTGAGAAGAGCTTAAAAGACAGATCAAAATATTGAAGATATTTAGCAGTAGTAAAAGGTTTTGGTATACTATCTTTTGTATTGAAGATTATCATTGTGCATTGCATGTTTGGGTAGTGGGCTCATCCTGCATACATTCATATTTTTTAATGTATGGATGTAATAGGGTTGAGGTTTCTAATAAGGCCTAAGTCCTATAACAAGGACCAAGACACTATATGGATGTAATAGACTCCTCACAGGGTCAATATCTTTCACATGATACTTTTGATTAGTGGATCATTTGTGGGTACCATCCCCACTAGGATTTTCCCTTGGCAAGGGTTTCCTCGATAAAAAATATGGTGTTACAAGTTCTATTGTTTTATGGTAGTGTTTGTTGTTTAGTTTAGTTTCTTATGCAAGTTAAAAGTTAATTAATAATATCCACACTTGGTAAAAATTTTTTGAAATACTGATTCACCCCCCCTCTTAGTATTTCCTATTTATAACAATTGGTATCAAAGAATAGTTACTCAAAGAAGGTTTAACAACTTGAGTAAGATCTATATGGATATGGATCAGCTGCAGAAGAATCTAGAAGCTCTTGAGCGGATTGATATTCTTACTGAAGAAAGAGATACTATGAAGAATAAATATGAAAGCACAAAAGACTACATTGAGAAATTGAACGACAAGATAAAAGAGCTTGAATCAAAGAAAGAGCCTGTAAATTAGATCAAGGAAAATGATGAAGTTTCTAGACTAAAGAAGGAGAATGAGATCCTGAAGCATGAATTAAAGATTGTAGATCTAAAGTTAAATTTAAAAGATGATTACTACAAAGTTGAGTTAGATTTGAAATCAGAAAATGTAGATTTCAGGTCTAACATTACCAAAGTGACATCTGATCTTGAGTCTACAAAGTTGTAGTATGCTGAACTTGAGAAGTATAATACTATTGTGACAGGAGAACTAACCTAGTCTAAGAAACACCTTGAGAAATTGTATTCCAATAGTGAAATGATTGATGAAAAGATTTCTTTTTAGAGACATTATTATGATAAAAATGGTCTTAGATATCTTAAAGAAAAATTTTCAAAGAAAATTGAAGAATGTAAAGAACCAGATCCCACAATTCAACAGCCTGAGAACAAGGAAGAAGAAAAACAAAACAAAATTGTGTCTAACCAACCTAAAGATGTACCTAAGCAACCTCAGCAAGTTGAATCACCTAAAAAAGTGTGAAATAAATTCAAAAGTAGATGTTATGCATGCAATTCATTTGGATACATGAAAAGGTATTGTGGAGGTAAGCAATTCAAATCTATCACTAATTATTTCTATAATTGTCATGGTTTTGGTCATAGAGCTATTGATTGTAAGAAACCTAGATATAATAATAGTAATAAAAATAGTAGAATGTTTAGAGGTACTAACCCTAAAAATAAGAGACCTATTGAAGAAACCAATGTTATAAGAAATGGAGTTATGTACTTTAAGTGCAACAAATTTGGACATATTGCTAGAGATTGCAAATCATAGATCAATCAATCAGGACCTAGATATGGAAACAATGCTATAGTTTGTCAGATTTGTAACAACATCAGACACACAACAAGATATTGCAGAATGAAAAATATGAGGAATCATAATCCTAGAAGAAATATGAACTACACCAGAAGAAATATGGATAACAACGATAGTCAGAAGGGAAATAGTAGTAACATGGAAGAAGTTATATTTGTCAAAGCTATAGATCTAGAAAGTCCATCCATAGTATCAGGAAGTTAGTCAGGTGAAGCATTTGAAAGTAAGTTGGAATTAGTTCTAAACCCATCTCAAACTGATTAAGCATCAAATTTCATCAATTAAGTGATAGATCAAGCATCAAAATAGTATAGTAGATAGCAAAATTTGAATCAGGTCTTGTGAAGTTAGTATGTGATAGTAAATGATGTAAGGAAGCTATGGTTAAGAGAGAATAATATTTTGAGCATGTATGAACGTGCACAAAGTGAAATAATTTTACTGACAGATAGAGACAACTTTTTGACATGATCACACTTATGCAATTAATGTGACGACAATGTTTTGAAGGATTTAATGAGAAAAAGAAGACTACTAGACAACATTCGATCATTTATGAGATTACAAGAGTTTTAGAGAGCGAGTCAAAGAAGATTCAAAGCATTTTGAAGCATTTGAAGATAGATTTCATCAAAACAACGCAAGAAGCCCTAAATCGTGACATTGAGGTATTTTCACTAAGAGCTTACTTTGAAGCTACTACTTTTAGTATAATTATGGATACAACCCTAGTTCACAATATTAAGAATACCCCTAGACCTAAGGTGAGAAGGGAGACAATCAAACCTATAGAGGATGACCCTAGTTTGGCTTTGTCTTCTACACCAAATGGAGTTTTGCATTTGGAATTAGATATAAAGAGTTATTTAAGATGAAAGTTTGAGACTTTAGGAGAAAACAATATAACTAAGGAGTATGATAAACTTTACAATCACGATATGTCTTACAAACAAGGTAACAATCATTTAGGTCAAATAGACATTGTGAAGTATATGTTTCATTATGAGTTTCAGAATGAAGAGTGGAAGAAGATCATACTGAGTAGAATTCATGATGGGAAATTTTAGTTAGATGACAGAGTGATAGAAATCACAATAGACCTAATTCATGAAGTGACAGGTTTTTCCAACCAAGGTGTAATCCCACCGAATGAGAAAAATGTGAAGAAAAAAGTTATAGAAAACACCAAGTTTGTATACAATGGAAGAGGAATTGTGATAACTAAGATTGAATAGAATGATGTAAGATATTTTTGTAAGATAATGGCTACTAAACTATGTGCTACTTCTAGAGAAGGTGACACAGTAGCAGGAATGGTACATGCAGTCTACTTGATGTGCATTGAGAAATTTCAAGTTGATATGTGTGAAATTCTGAGGATAAAACTTATTGAAAACCGTGAAAAGATCAAGAATTCCACCCTTTATGGTTGAGAAGTACAAGGATGGTTTATGTTTTCTAGTTTACACATATTTTACTTATATATAAGCAGTGGAACCTAGAGTTGAATTTACAGACCCACTCGATTATGAAGTATCAGAAGAAGCTATTGAAGGTTATGCAAGAAGAATTATCAAATCCATATTAGATTCCAAGAGTCCTAGATTTAGAACATTTGAAGAAATATCAAACACAACATATCAGACTTAGTTACAGAAGATAGAAAAGAAAAGAGTGGACACAATAGTAAAGAAGATTCTAAAAGAAAAAGGAATGACAAAAGATGAATTTAAAGAAACCAAATAAACAACATCAGCAATGAGAGATATTGGACAAAAGGAAGCATTAGCAATACCACCATTGGCAACCAAAGAAACCTCTATACCAATTATTCAGAATATTGATGAGGACATTATAGAGATAAGTGAGATGAGCATATCATGTGCTAAAACACCAATAACAACTACAAGAAAGTTAAAAAGATTTACTTCCACCACTACACCTGCACCCCAACAAAAAGCTAAGAGAGTCAAAAAAATGGCTAGTGGATCAGGATAGAGACAGAAAACCATTTTCATTCCCGTGGAAAGGAAAATAGTACAAGAAGAGGAATCCACACCTACTAAGAGAATGAGAGGTCAAGAGAAAGGCCAGACACAAGCAGAAGAAGAGGTAGGAAACAACAAAAAAGAGTAATGGAAGCCCAAGATAGAGAAAGTTAACCCTTTGATTATCAATAATGGAGATTTCACTAAGTTGAACAAGTACTATCAGATGTACAATAACTTTGAAAAGATAAATTGTGAGAATGTAATTTTCAGACATATTATCCTTGTAGATAAGAAGTTTGAGAACATAAAAGATAAGATTTCAAATAAATTATATGATAGACCGATAAATAGAAAAAAGAGAGAAATTGAATAAGATAAGAATATTAGAGAAATATTTGTGAGAAATACTTGTGAAGTCAAGAATGAGGATCATTTCAAGGAAACTATGAAGAGTCTTGGTACACTGTCTATACTATATAGCTTTCTTGCACTAAACTTGGCTAGGAACCTCCTAACTCCCAATCCACCAAGATCCCAATCACTTCTAGGATATTCTAAGTCCCCTCCTATTTGGTTTAGGACTTCTCAATGTCTACATGCAAGGTGACATTCTTCTAGTGCTTCACTAGGGTATCTACCTTTGATTGCATTCATCTTCTCTTCTCCATTAGCTCTCCTTTCATGGCCTTTTTGGCTATGGTAAATGAACATGGTGTTTTGCAAGGACTCCTATGTTCCATTAAACCTTCTTGGCTTAGTCTTGACCCCTTTTTTTACAGAGGTATCAAGATCTAGATTACCGATCTCCACTTTTTGTCTCAAAAGGCCTATTAGGCCTAATAGCCCTCAACTAGGTCTTCCTGACTGGTTTTTGGCTGTTTGAGAAAAATTCCTCTGAAAAAACCACCAAATAAATTATGGATTCCAATACCCTTTTCAGAGTTATCAAGGATTTTGTGGGTCTCTCCTCCTCAAGTGATCTGTACATGCCCTTCCTATATTTATGGGATGCAGGGGATAATTTGGGCTTCATGAACCAGTCAGACTTTCTTGTCTTCAAAGTCTCCTTGGTCAGATTGTTCAAACCCCAATCTCCTTGGAGGGTCTTTTTATGAGTCCAAAGACTCTCTCCATGCAATCAAATTAGTTCCAACATTGAACCAGTGCATCAACACATGCAATAACAACTAAAATCTCCTTAACCGACTTGACTGTGCTCGCCTAGGGCTTGCTTACATTCATGGCCAATGTATCTTCCAAGCCTTCTCCATTAGTATGTACACTATACAAAGGATCCCATAACATGTCCCAAATCCCTGTGATGATTGCATGATAGGGATTCATGTGGGAGCCATGGAAACACACCTCAGTCCTTTTTAGGCCAGTGACTGGCTACTTCACAAAACAATAAGTAAAACTTGAAAGAAATGAGAGGAAAGAACTCCTAAGCTAAGGAAATGAAAAAAAAGTAATCTATATAAAATATTCCAATGCCAAATCTCAAGATTCAATCATTCTTCATACTTTGCATTGATTTCATAAAAGGTTGTGTTCACAAAAACTAGGGTACAGTGACCTTTATAAAACTTGTAAAAACTTCTAATAAGCTCTATCCTCAGGATTTGGGCTCAAAAGGTATTAAATACCTTGACCCAATGTGGACAAGTGGTCAGAAAACTGACCATGCCCTAAAAACCGCCTTGTCTTCACCTAGACAAATGTTGTCATGCAACATTTTAAAGTTGCAAATGTTGTCATGACAACATTTTTACAACTTTTGGATTTCTTGCTCTCCTTAGGTCCAATGACCTGAAAACCTTCTCAAATGGTGGAAAAACCTTATAAAAACTATTTTTGGTTTATTTCCACATTCTCTCATCATAAATGAGTCCTTTGGCACAAATCCCAATGCCCAGCCAAAAATAGATCTTAAGAGCACTAACTAACTCTTAGACCTAGACCAAGGTACTAGATTGGACTAAGACACGTCTAGACCTCCTAAGCACACCAACAAGATCCTACCTAAGACCTCTAACTATCTTGACCTAGCTAGGGCCAGTACAAGCCAAAAATGAGTAGGACCTTAGCCAAGACCCTAGGTGCTCTTGCACCATACACATCTAAGGAAGAAAAGAACTATTTTGATTATGGGAGGAAACTATGAGTAGATAAACAAGGAAACATAGGAAGAAGTTATAAGAGTACTTACATCAACACTAGCAGAAACACTGAGTGAGTTAGAATAGGACACCCTAGCCATAGTAACAGTTACACAGACAAAGGAAGCATCACCTATGGAAGAGACATTGCATACTAGAGTTACTCCACCAACAATATTAATTAATGATGAAACTATGGAAGTAGAAGGCACAAGCATCAACATTGATAAGGAAGAAGATCCTTTCAAGGGCCAAGGAGAGGATGTTGGCAATTTGGAAGCTATGGTGAACTACTCTAGTTCTGATAATGAGGAAGAAGAAAAGGAAGAAGAATCAGAAACATTGGAAAATACATGAATGAAGATTGATGTTGAGTTATAGAAGAAATGGAAGATAGTTGAGCAAGAAGTTACTTTAACCTTGCCTAGGTTGAAGCATATTGTAACTGAACAAGAAGCACCAATTGATAAAGGAGAAAAAGAGGTACAAAGAAAAAGGAAAGAACTAAAGCCTACAAAGATAGCACCACAACATACACAATTGGACACACTACAAAAGGATTCATCAACAAGTACATCAAAATCACCTATTGAATCAGTTTTAGAAAATTTGGGAACAAGAGTTGATGATGATGATCAAATAGAACTAATCTCATCTTTGTACAAAATCATTGGGAAGAACAAGAAAGTAAAAAGTTTGGAGGGATCACTACTTGAGGTAAATGATAAGCTACAAAATGTTATATCCCCATAGATTAGTGAAGTTGATCCGTAAGATAAGGCTAAGGAAGTGATGAAAGATTTTGATAATGATTTTACTACACTATAAAATATTGCAACAGTTAAAGCACAAATACTTCATGATGCACAGTTATTTCAAATAATTTTTCAAAATATTAAGAATGATTTAGATAACCTTGATATTTGTATTAAGGAGTCGAGGAAATTTTTGGAAAGAGGAAAAATGTTGTATGGTTAGTGTGCCTTTTCACACAATAACATCTTAGACATCATAGAGAATATGAAGAATAAAGAGAAACAATTACAAGACATATTGAATGAATTGCAAAATCCAAACATGAAGATCACAGATATTGAGAAGAAGATAAGCAAGATTCATGATGAGATAAGTCTATTGGAGAATGAAAAAGAAAGGAAATTGAAGAGATTTTCAATACTTAGAGAACATTTGACATTGAAAATCAGTAATGTGTAGAATCAATTGGAAGAATGTCTTTCCTCAAAGACATTGTTGGAGTAATTTCTAGGTTTCTTGAGAAGTGCCTTTTCTTGTTCTTATTGACATCCAGAATGTGCCTGTGTCTCCTCTATTTTGTGTGCCTATAAGATTTTTCTGAAAGATGTCTGAATCTCAAGATTACCATGTGCAAAAAGTGTATGCATTTCTTTGACCTAGGTCTTGTTTGCCTTTGGTAGGGTTATATTTTGAAAATGTTCTTAATTGTGCCCTAGATTTTATGTTTTCAATTTACTTTTTCGAGCACTTAAGTTCTTAATGTGCACATGGTTATTATTTTACCTTTGAAATCTCTTAATCTCACAAATAAGATGTCAAGTCTTATTTGATTCAGAGAATATGCGACATGACTAAGAGTTCAACTTGTTTTTTGTTATCGCTTGGTCTCCAAATGGTTTGCGGTTAGTTGATATATTTGGTGATTCAGAGACATAGATTTCTCCACATCCTATGATTCTTGATAATCTTCTCTAAATATTCAGTGATCCAGCACAACGATTATCTCTCATTCTCACAATTTCAAGGAAAATTTATGAAGTATTCATCGATTCAGCGGTCACCGTTTATACAAATCTTGATCGATGACTGTTGTTGAATCTCAAGTTAAAGGTTTTAGTTAGTGAAGGATTCAAGGATTTAGAAAAGACAGTTGTCACTTGATCTCTTAATTTTGATGGTTAGTGACTTAGCATCTAGCGATTCAATGAAAGGGGTTATCTCCTAGTCTCCAGGTCTAGCAGTTAAGCCTATAAACATTTAGCAATGTAGCGATGAGGTTACAAGAAGATGACATTTTATTCAGTCATGTGATCTCTAAATAGGTGAGGGTTAAGACAATTTTTTTAGCGACCTAGCGAATAAGGTGTTCTCTTAATCTCATGATGATGGCAGTTAAAGATAAAATATTGGGAGATCCAAAAAACAAAGGCTAAAGGTAATAAGATGACAATTATCTCCTATTCTCATAAAGTGACGGTCAAACCTTGAAACATTTGGAGATTTAGCAGTGACCGTGGATGATAATAAAGATCAATGGTTGGCATTTAATCTCAGGAAAAAACCAAGGTTAAGTAAGACATCTAGTGACTTGGAGATAAAGGCTACCTCTCATTCTCTGAATGGAACTAGGGTTAATAATAATGTCATGAGATTATGAGACCGCTTCAGACGTTGAATCTCGTGATTGAACATGAGTTAAGGAAAATGTCTAGAGATTGGGAGGTGCAATGGTCGTTGAATCTTGCAATACAACTAAGGTTAAGGAAAAGATTAAGAGATCATAAGAATTGTTTTAGTCGCTTGTTCTTGAGATGTAACCCTAGGCAAGATGAGTATTATGAGATTTAGAGATTCTCTCTAGCTGCTAGATCTTGCGATCAAACTAAGGCTAAGAAAAGTATTTGGAGATCATGAGGTGTCTTCATTCGCTGAATCTCTAAATGATGTGAGGTTAAGTTCTCATAAGCAATAAAGAAAAAGGCAGTTCTGAGATGGAAAAAGTAACAAGCTAGCCAATCATATTTCAAGTGAGGGTTTTTATCAATTTTTTAGGGCTTTTAAAGCATAAAATTGTAATCATTGGTTTTTTGCTTTCTTTCCAAGATTTAAATGTACCTTGTCAACATCTCACCTTATGACTAGCCTGGATTTGAATTTGGTGTCACATAGAAGTGAATGCTGAGATGACTTAGGGAGGATTTTCTATGATTTCTATGAATTCATTAATCAAAGATATATAGACAAGACATTCCTACATTTACACTTATCAGTTTTCAGAGAGACATTGTGAAGTTAGATCTATTGCAGTGTGTAATTGCAAAGAGAAAATTTGTAGAGCCAAGCATCATTTAGAATTGCAAAGCTGAGTCAACTTGAGTCCAATCGAGCCTCATCTAGTGAAGGAGAAAAGGAACAAGGAGATGAGCAGAAGGGGAAGCCCAATTTTTCTAAAGAATTTATCATGTTTCTCTTGGGTTCTAATGAAATTAAAAAGTTCAATGATGAAGTCTTCACTAATGATATGTCAAAGTGTAGGCATCTAGTTACCCCTTCCCACTCTGGTTTTATGTTGTTCAATTATTTCTATAATAACCATTTTAGACCAATCCCAATATGCAATGCATGGACATTAGGCATGGCTAAGCTCATAGTTCCTGATGTTTTTCTAGATGTTGACCTTATGTTTGAATTAGCTAGGAATTGTGATCATGTCTCCAAAACAATTAGAGAAAGTGACCAGTCATCCTTAGTTACTCTTGATAGGGGGTCCTTTATGAAAGTTTTCAGCTTGTACTCCTACTCATCTATAGAGATTGACCTAAAGAAGGAGAAGGAAAAGTACACAAGCCAGGTGGATCTTGTGAATACCTAAATTGCCCATTAAATGCCTAGGACTAGTAAATATGTTGCCAATATCCCTAGCCACATGAAAGATCCCTATGAGTTTAAAGCCCTCCATTTTTACATAAAATATCTATCATATGGACTATGTCATGTTTTGGGGGCGGATGAAGATGAAGAAAGGTAGCCAGCTAATCTATTGATGATGATCCTGGATATACATAACTCACATGCCAATATGGATTATGATTACATTTAATATGTAATTGACAGGATGCATGAGGGTTTGGTAAGCATTAGAGAGGGTAAGAAGCCAATCAAATTCATCCACTACTCTTTTTTGATGCACATGATCCTATATTTTAATGTTGATAATATGGATGTACACATGTTGAGACCAAGAACAATGAAGGAGGGACAACCAAATCAAGTGCAATTATGGTTAAGGGTGTGGAATTACACCTCTAATGAAAATGAATTCAGTGGTTTCCAAAATTGGATAGTCCATCCAATCCTGAACTTGATGGGGAAAAACATCACAAGGCTTCCAATTAGATTGCTTAGGCTTCTTAGGCCTAAAGATTATGTTTGAAAATGGAAAATGGACCATACCTAGGGTGATTTTTATTTAGGTCAGACTTACACATTGATTAGAGTCTATGGTTTCCCATAACCCCCTCACATACTTCCATAATATTTTCCACCATGGGTTTCTGACTTGGAATTTATCTGGCAATTGATATGGACTGACAAATAGCACCTGGCTCTGCATAGGAAGGGAACTTTTTCTCCTCGACAGTTTAAATTGCCAAGTTTTCTAATTGGGAAAAGAGAATTGCCACAACTCAACATGTGGCTAAATCATTTCAAGATGGCCTCAACTGCCTATAGATATGTGGATTCAGAGGTCTTCATAAAGAATGCTAGGAAATTTCTCATCCCCAACATTGGTGCTAGTAAAGACCATGAAGGATGTGATCAGGAATTTGTTGGATAAAGGTGAGATTGGACGCAGGCTCACCAAGTTCTATGACCTTTCGAACGTGGAAGCTCAGTTGAAGAAGGTTGGAATTTACTTTGGAGGGTTTTTCCTAGGCCTCCCTTACCTGAATAGAATTAGTAGAATGATAGGGATGTATGAAACTCTATCCAATCAGTTGGAAGCTCAGCTTGAAGAGAAGCTAGAGGTGAAAAAGGATTACTCCTCTTCATAATATGAGGAAGACACTGAGGGCTCATATGAGGAAGATAGCCCTCCCCAAGAAAATGAACCTCCTGCCAGTGATCAAGGACAAGATGCTCCTAAGGCAGAAGATACACCTGAACCTCCTCAAAAGAAGTAGAGACTTGAGGAAGGAGAGCCCTCAAAAGGGAAAAAACCAAAGAAACAAATTGACAGAGTTGCTACCCTAGTGCTTGGTGATAGGGCCTATTATCACCACATGAGGAAAATCATTAGAGAAGGAAAGAAGGTAGCTACTCAAGAAGAAGCTGAATTTCCCCTCTTGTGTTGCAAGGATGCACGAAAAATATACCAATAAGAACTAATAAGTGATGATCAATTCATCAAAGGAGAAAAATTCAAGAATTTCTTAATATGGAGGAAACAACAAGAGATAAACAATCAAGTGACTAAAGGTACCAACCCAAATAATGAGGCCTTAAAGGCCCTAGCTTCATATAATCCTAAATCAGAGACAATTTCTATTGATGAAGCAAGACAAGTGATCAAATCTAGTGGAATGCTACTATTACCAGGGTGGGACCTGACCTGTGCATTCATTATTGACCAAATAAGGAGGCAACCAAAGGGAATTTTTTCTTATGAGGCCCAGATAAATGAAATGATCAGGGGGTGTGGTTATGACACTAGGTCTCAAACTTTGGCAATATGGTCTCTTGCCCCCAGGACTCAAAAGCCTTCTCTTGTTATCATTGAAGAGAAAATGGAGGGAAATAAAATCATTTGGACAATCTAGAACACCAATGACCTTGAGGTGTCAAAAGTAGCGACTCATTTTTCTCACTTAAATGAGACCAAGACTACTCAATTCTCCAATAGATATGGAAAGATGTTCGACAAGGCCATTCTTTTGGCTAAGGACAAAGAGAAGGGGCTCATGAAAATCAAGGTGTTGGAGGATGAACTCAAATAAATAAAGATCAAACTTGAAGAGGCATCTAAGGAAACCCCTCCACCAGTTTTAGAAATTGAAGCTATAAAGCTTCCAAAGGCCGAGGTACCTGATGTGGCATCAGATAAGTCATATAAAGACAAGCTGGAGGTGTCCCTCAATGCCCTGTTTGACATCTTGCAACATACATTTGAATTAATAAAGGGGAAGATGAACTTAGTCCATAGTTCATACATCATGTTGCAAAAGATAAGTGAAAATGTAAAGGATGCTATGGCTACCTTGGAGCCATTGTTTAGCATATGGTCTAGTAGAAGGGCCCTTTTTGAGAAAATTGAGATTCTAAAGCCACATAGGCCTGATATCCTAGAATTAGTCGGTGAAGTGCGAGAGAAAATTGAGCTTATCGGTGCAACTTGGGCCTTTTTCAAGGGCAAGGCCAATCAGGTCAAAGCTAAGATGGAGACATTCAACCTTGATTTCAACAAGTATCTACCTCCAATTCACAAGGATGATAGCAACATCATAGATGTTGAGGAGTGGAAATCAGGTGTGGATCAATTGTTGACTAGACATGATGCCTTCCTAAATGATGATTGAACCTTAGACATGGGCATGTTCAACAACACTCTGGATGATATCTTTACAGTGGAAAATGATTGTACCAAATTTGTTGGTGATACCAAGGCTATAACTGATTCTATGTGGGATAAGAAAGTAAAGCTATTGCAGATTTTGAAGGTGTATACCTGGCCTACCGAGGAAGAGGTTGCATCATGGGATAGAAGCAAAAAACCCAAGAAGAAGAAGCTGGATGCCATTGATTTAGAGGAAATGGAAGAGGAGTGAGTTACACATGGCACCTGATCCTTGAGCACAGGGAGGATAACTATCATAAAGGGAATAATTTATGTTAGCCGGTAGGTAGTCATTATTCATATAGCAACTTTTAGCAGTTACTTTGAATATCTACAGATAGAGGTGCCACCTGTGAAGATTCACTAGGATTGGAAACATATTTCTGTGTTTGCTTTCCTTTTTTGTTCATAATGTAATTTGTTTTGTCTTTTAGTGTCTGCCACTATCATAGCCATCTGAAGCTTGTTGCATCCTTAACGATTCCAAGATGGGTAGTGATATAAATAGAAAGTTTTTTCTTTTGAAAAGGGGGTGAAATACATTTGTAAAGAGAGTTTTTGCATTGGTACTTTTGTTTTAAGAATTACTATTTTTGAGTGTATTGATATAGAAAAAATATCAATAAAAATATATTGAAACTCCTTTGCATATATTTTGTTGTCTTTATGTATGAATCTTGAGTTCTTTGTGTATTAAATTTGTAAGGCATCTTTGATTCATCATCTACAAGGTACATAGTGAGGTTAATCTTAAGTTTCTTTCAAGGGAAGGGAAAGTCTTAAGGGAGGTTTTAGGGAATTCATAGTTTGTGCAAGAATTTGATGATAGTATATGTCAATGAGAGGATAATTTGTAAGTTATCTTATCTTGGTTTTAGGGATATTTGATTTGAGGGATTTTTTGTAGATGTATGCTTTTGAATCTTATGCCCTAGGATTTGGAACTAGTATTTTCTTAATTTACATTTCTTACCATCAACAATATAAAATAACAATTTATCTTTAAGTTCATGATGAAAGAATTATATGTTTATATATGTATCAAGTATATAGATAATTATTGTGATTCTAAAAAATTGAATTTAATAGGTACACCCACCTGAGCTTGAAGATCAAAGTGAAGGATCTAAATCCTTAATACCTTAGTGTTTAATGTTGTTAGATGCATCTATTGGGACCATAAGAGTTATGTATCAGGGTTTTCTGATTTGTATTCATCATCTACAACTTTAAGCACTCACAAAATTGGCAACTCCGCTGGGGATTTGGTATTTTTACAATAGGCTTGTGACAACTTTTTGTTAACTATCTATTATTTTATTTGAAGACTAGTTTACAAAATTTATCCTGACGTATTTTGTGTTGACTCTGAAATCTATGTTTACTAGTTGTCGATTCAGCATAAAGAAATTTGTGTAAGTATCTTTTCAAAATTACCATGAGTCGACAAAGATATACTAGGTTGTATTATAGGGATCACCTAGAAAGTAATGTAGGTGATGAATTTCCCACACCTAGTAGAAAGCAATGGTCTACAAGAGGCCTGTTTAACCAAAATTCTCTGAGACCTTCTAAAGAGTGAGTTTCAACACCTATTCCTAAGGAGGCCTCTTGTTCTTCTAAAAATCCTGAGCCTCTTAGGAGAATAAATCCTACTGCAATTAATCCTTCTCGGGAAGATGAATTCATAGGTGTAGGGTTTTTCCCTTCACATGAAAGTCTAGACCAACAAGGAGAAGCTTCTGCTCCTGAGACTACTTCTTATGATTATGAGAAATTGCGTGATGAGGTTATAGCTCTAAGGAAAAGGGAGCATGAGCAATTTTTGGAGATTGCTAATAAAAGAAAGGATCGAGAGCATAAAATTTATGAGTTACTCATGGAAAGATAAGAAATCATGAGAAATACAAAGAACAATGAGCTTAAAGCTAAAAGTCTAAATCAGGAATTTAGGGGGCTAGAAAGGGATTTTTTGGTGATATGGGAGCTTTGAGACAACAAGTTGGTAATAATAAGCCAGATCCTAAGAAGGATGAGTTTGATGGTGAAGGCCTAGTTCTAAGACAGTTGCATCCATCAGAAATTAAGAGAAATGAAAATCTCAAAAATAACATAAGGGATGCATCAGACAAAGGAAAACAAAAGGTGGTTGGAATAAGCATAAATGAACCCAAATAGAGTAAGGCTATTCTTGATGATGTATCTTAGGCTAACTTAGAATCAGAATAGGCTAGAAAGGCCAAAGAAGACTTGGCTATCCAATTAGAGAAGATAGAATTGGAGCCTTATGTAGATGAGATGGAGAAGAAAATTTCTTTCCTACATGCTAACATGAATACAACTTCCAATAGCTCAATCCCTATTACTATTGGGGTAGTATCAAAAAACCAACCATGTGGTCCAATGTCAATTTTCCAAGCTTCAGGCTCTAAACAAGTGGTCCAAGGACCAATTCACAATGTCAATTCAATAGTTCCATTAGCTGGTGTTCCCATGGGAAGTGTGTTGTGTCAAACTACTGGAGGTGGTGGAGCCCAGGCTTCACAAAATTTTCAGAGGAGGCCAGTTCATCTAGATAGATACCGACCACTATTCTTTGATGGTATCCCTGGTCAACCAAATGCTATCCCAAATGAGGTAAGAGACAAAATCCCTAAGTTCACAGGAAACATTGTTGTCACATGTGAAGAACATCTTAAGTCTTTTACAGATAAGGTAAATGACTATGAAATTGAAAATGAAGATGTTGTAATGAAACTATTTGTTTAGTCATTAATAGAAGACGCTAGGGATTGGTATAGGGGTTTGGCTGAAAATAGTATTACATCATGGGATGAATTTGTTAAAAAATTTAAGGAGAAATATGCTGAGCATGTTAATTCTAGTTATATTCTTAATGAATTTGATAATATAAAAAAGAGTCCCAATGAGAGCATGTTTGAATTCAATAGTAGGTTTCAAAAGGCAATGTATAAATTATTTCAAGTCCTAAGATTAGATGATGAAGTTTGCCTAAGCACATATTTTAATGCTTTGGATGGAAAAATCTCTTATCTCTTGAGAGACAAAAGCCCACGTACTTTGAGAGATTCTTTCAAGTTACCAATAAATATTGAAAGTAATAGGAAAGCATTTGGTCAAATGTACAAAAGGGATGAAGGAAGATGTTGACAAGTTGGAAAGGGTGAGAGAGGTTTTCAGGAAAATAGACCACCATATCAGAGGCAAGAAAGATTCCCTAGGTTGCATGATCAGCCCTACAAGACAAATTGGAAAGATGGGAAGCCTATTTTTGATACTCATGAAACTCAAAAAGGAAGGGATACCCTTGATTGTTTAAATAAGAATGCAACACATAATGTAGAAATTATTCTATGGTGTGTGGCTTGTAGTATACCTCAATCACCTTATCAATGTGTTGTAGCCCATGCTTTGGAAGAAGAGGTAGAAGGCCCACATGCAGGAGACAATCAGGGGTCTAAAAAGCTTGCAATTAACATGTTCACCACTGAGAAAGTGGAAGATTTTTCATCTTCAGAAGATGAAGAAATACTTGTTGATGTTGATTATAAGAGAATAAATTTCCCAAAATATAAGAAACAATTTTTTACCCATTTTGATGAAGATGAATCTGATAATGATGTTTGCAAAACAAGCATGATCAGACCATAGTTAGGTAAATCTCAATGGAGAAAGCACAGTGAAGAAGAAATCAAGACTTTAACTATGGTTGTCATTTCTCAAGCCAAATCCTCATATAACTTGATGAATAGAAGAGTGGATCCTGATCAAGGAGTACCAAGGTCAATTTTTGTTAAAGATGATTCTCAAAATAAGGTTTCTCTAAAACCAAGTGTTATCAAAGGCAAGGGTGGTAACAATAATAAAGAAGAGCCTATTCCTGTTCAAGATACTAAGAAGAATGAGGAAGTTGCCACAGACAAGAGAAACAAAATGGATGGTAGGGAAAAGGATTTGTCTGATCCTTCTACTAAACCCTCAAATCTTGACATGAGACATGCCCTGTCTCAAATGAAGGTATCAATCCCCTTTTTGGAAATATTGAAGATAAAAGAGCACGAGGCAATAGCCTTGGCTTTGATAAATGGACAAGGAGATGTTCCTATTATATCAAAAAGGTGGAAGTCAATGGATGGCCCTAAGATGACCAAGGAAATTTCTAACTTTGTTTGTTGGAAATATTGTAACTCAATAACCATCATAAATTGATCCTTTCTATGTCACTTTGATTGCCAATAACCTTTTGCTAAAAAATTGTATGATAGACTCTAGTGTTGCATCTATTGTGATGCCATATCATCTTATGAAGGAGCTAGGACTACAAGGTTATACATCCAATGGAATATGTTATGCCATGGATAATAGAGTAGTTCTTGTAGTAGGAACCTTAGTGGGAATAGAAGTGAAGATTGTTACATTCCCCGAGGCTACATATAAGATGGATGTAGTTGTAGTTGATACCAAGCATCATTATGGTATGCTGCTATCAAGAAAATGGGAAAGAACAGTGGGAGTGAAACTACAACTAGATATGTCATATGCTACTATACCTATAAATGGCATTAAGGTAAAGTTGTACAAAGAGCCTCACTCTTCTATCATGGTTGAGATTATAGCAGCAGAAGATTTGAATTGATGTGTTGACATTGACATGGAAAATTTCATTATTGAAGAAATTAAGCCACAACTGCAGAATACTGATCCAATTGTTGATGAGTTTTTATTGCAACAAGTTGGATTATGGAAAATGTACTTTGATGGAGGGTTCTCTAAAGAAGGATCAGGAGCTGGTGTGTTGCTTATATCCCCACTAGGTACTAGTTTTAAGTATTCCTTTTTGTTGACCTTCCAATGCATGAATCATATTGCTGAATATGAGGTATTGATGTTGGGATTAAATATTACCAAAAAACATGGTATAAAATGTTTAAAGGTTCATGGAGATTCCCAATTAATCATAGCTCAAATTAGATCCAAGTATGTTGCCAAGGATGACAGACTAAAATTGTATAGATATGTTATCTGGGATAGAATAGAATTATTTAATGCTTTTAATATTCATTGGTTGGAAAGGTCAAATAATATTATGGAAAATTTCCTTGCAAATGTTGTATTGAAGAATAATGATGTCACTCTTACTGGTGTGTCAATGTTAGAAATTAAAAGTAGACCTGCTATGCCTGATAATGTTTATAATTGGCAAGTTTTTGAGGATGATAGTGATATCCTTAGATTTATTCAAGGTTTGGATCAATATGATGGACAACATATTGATTGTGCTGCCTCAAAGGAGGTTGTTGATGGAAAGGAATGTATCCTTGGAAATGAAATTGTTCAGTTAGCTTCTAATCATATTCCTAAGGGGTTAGTTGAACTAGAAGGCATGTTTAGAATAAATGACAACTACATGTCACAAAAATCTAATGCTAAGGTTGAGGATTTAGAAGAAATAAACTTAGGATTAGAGACATCCCCTTAGTTGGTTTACATTGGAAAGAAGCTAAGTAGGGAGGTGCGAATCAATTTGATAAGATTGTTGAAAAGGTATAAGCATGTGTTTTCCTAGTCTTATGATGACCTCAAGGCTTATAGGGAAGATTTATTTCAGCATGAAACCCCCTTAAAAGAGGATTCCAAACCTTTTAGGTAGAAAAAAGGGCCTATCAACCCCTTGTTAGCTACTAAAATGCAAACAAAGTTGACAAAGTTAAGGGATGCAGTCATTATTGAGCCTATAAGGCATTCATCTTGGGTCTCTAACTTGGTGCCAATCAGAAAAAAGAATGGGGATATAATATTATGTGTTGATTTGAGGAACTTGAATGTTGCCTCATTAAAAGATAACTATGGATTGCCTAATATGGAGGCCATGCTTCATAGAGTGACTGGTTGTCAGTTATTATCCATGATGGATGGTTTCTCAGGGTATAACCAGGTGCTGGTCAAAGAATCAAAACAACTTAAAATGACATTTACTACTCCTTGGGGAACTTATGTGTATGTATGCCTTTCAGTTTAAAACATCTTGGAGAAACTTTTCAAAGGGCAATGGATGTATCTTTTAAGGATCTTATCAATGTTCTCATGGTAGTATATCAAGATGATCTGACTGCTTATTCAAAAAAGGCTAATGACCATTGTAGTCATTTAGAGAAGGTTTTGGTCAAAGCATTAGAATTTGGCATATCACTGAATCCTAATAAATGCCAATTTGTTGTTACTGAACGAAAGATATTAGGGGATATAGTGTCCAAAGAAAGAGTAAGAATTGATCCTGAAAGAGTTGAAGCAATTAAAAAGGTCCCTACTCCTAAAAACCTTAAAGATGTACAGTCTTTCCTTGGAAAAATTAATTTTGTTAGGAGATTCATTGCTAATTTTATAGAGATGGTCAAGCCTATAGTCAAGATTTTGAAAAAGGATGTAAAATTTGACTGGAATTAGGAAGCACAAGAGGCTTCTGAGAAGATTAAACAAACAATTCAGGAAGCCCCAGTTTCAATATCTCCTGATTATTCAAAGCCGTTTTCATTGTTTTCTTTTGCATCTTTTCATACTATTGCAGGAGTTTTATTACATAAGGATGGGGAAGGATTTGAGCACCCTATTGCTTTTTTTAGCAAGTCATTATAGTTAGCTGAATTAAATTATGATTTAATGGAAAAATATGCTTATGCATTGGTAAAGGCAGTCAAGGCTTTCAGACCTTATTTAGTGTGTGCCAAGGTTAATGCATATCTCCCTCATGCTGTAGTGAAAGACATTCTGGTTCAGAGTGAGGTTACAAGGAAAAGATGCAAGTAGATTAATAGAATCCAAGAGTTTGATTTGGAGCTTCATATTACAAAAGAAAATATGGACTTGGTCTAGGTAAATGGTGTTACCATGGGTGGAGGAATAGTTACAAACATTGAAATGCAGTCATGGTATACAAATATTGTGCATTTTCTCAAAATGCTAGATGCCCACATGGCCTAAATGACAATCAAAAGAGGAGCCTCAGATTATAGGCTCAGAATCTAAAAAAATATTGAAAGAAATGCACTCTAGACTATGTGGAGGGCATTATTCAGCTAGAGCAACAACTCACAAAATTCTGAGGGCTGGTTATTATCGGCATGTTTTGTTTAAAGATACCCATTCATTTGTTAGAAATTTTGAGCCATGCCAAAGGTTCTCAAATAAGTTAAAATTCTTAGGACCATTATTGTTAAGCCCGGTGGTTGCAGTGGCTCCTTTTCCATGTGGGGTATTGATTTTATTGGTGGATTTGCAGAAAAATCTAGTGGGGGACATAGCTAGATATTGGTTTCTAAGGATTATTTTACTAAGTGGATTGAGGCAACCACAACTAAGAAAGCTACAAGAATAGTGGTAATTGAGTTCTTAATGAATAATGTGGTTACTAGGTTTGATGTTCCTATCAAACTAGTAATGGATAATGCCATGTGTTTTAGGTCAGAAGAATTCATTGATTTCTATTCATAAATGGGCATAATTCTATCATATTCATCCCCATACCACCCATAGGCCAATGGAAAATCATAATCAAGCAACAAGAGCATTTTGTAGATGTTGAAGAAAATATTAGAGAAGAATAAAAGAGCTTGGCATGTAAAATTGAAACTGGCACTATGGGCAGACAGAATTACAGAAAAAAGGGCCACAGATAAATCTCCCTTTGAATTGGTATATGGTATGAAATCAAGATTACCTATTAATAATCTATTACCTGTCTATCAATTTATACAAGATGAGGGTTTGGAAATTTCTGAACCTTTGCAAGACAGAATGGTCCAATTGATTGAAATGGATGAAACAAGAAGAGAGAGTCAGAAATAAAATGTTAGATTACAATGAAAAAATGAAGTATCTTTTTGACAAAAGAGCTAGTATCAGGAAATTCCAGCCTGGTGATTTAGTCCTTCAATGGAATGCCAGGGCTGAAGATAAGGGAAAACATAAGAAGTTTGAATCTTTATGGTTGGGTCCTTATATTATTCATCAGATTCATGGAAAAGATTCCTATTTTTTGAAAAATCTAGATGATGAAGAACATGAATTGCCAGTGCATGGACAATTTCAAAAGTTTTTCTTCAATTGAGTTTCAATATTTTCCATGCATAGTAGTTTTTTAGTATATGTATAGGTGTGTTTTCTTTTGTTGTGTGTTTTGTTTTCGTAGTACGTTAGCATTTTTGTGGTCTGCCACCCAGATATTCTTGGTTTCTTGCTATGAACTTTCTTTCAAGCATCCTCAAATAGAGCCACTATTGGAGTAATTTCTAGGTTTCCTAAGAAGTGCATTTTCTTGTTCTTATTAACATCTAGAATGTACCTATGTCTCCTCTATTTTTTGTTCCTACAAGAGTTTTATGAAAGATGTCTGAATCTCGAGATTACCATGTGCAAAAAGTGTATGCATTTCTTTTCCCTAGGTCTTGTTTGCCTTTGGTAGGGTTATATTTTGAAAATATTCTTAATTGTGCCCTAGATTTTATGTTTTCAAGTTACTTTTCTGGACACATAAGTTCTCAATGTGCACGTGGTTATTATTTTACCTTTGAAATCTCTTAATCTCACAATGAAGATGTCAAGTCTTATTTGATTCAGAGAATAGGAGACACGGCTAAGAGTTTAACTTGTTTTTTGTTATCACTTGGTCTCTAAATGGTTGGTGGTTAGTTGAAATATTTGGTGATTCATTGATGAAGCTTTCTCCACATATTGTGATTCTTGAAAGTCTTCTCTAAACATTCAGTGACCCAGCGTAGCGGTTATCTTCCATTCTCACAGTTTCAAGGAAAATTTATGAAGTATTCAACGATTCAGCAGTCACCATTGATGTAAATCTTGATCGATGGTTGTTGTTGAATGTCAAGTTAAAGGTTGTAGTTAGTGAAGGATTCAGTGATTCGGCAAAGATAGTTGTCTCTTGATCTCTTAATTTTGATGGTTAGTGACTTAGCATCTGGCAATTTAGTGAAAGGGGTTATCTCCAGGTCTTCGGGTCTAGTGGTTAAGACTGTAAACATTTAGCGACTTGGTGATGAGGTTACAAGAAGATGAGAGTCTATTTAGTCGCATGATCTCCAAATAGTTAAGGGTTAAGACAATTTTTTTAGTGACCTAGTGAATAAGGCGTTCTCTTAATCTTGTGATGATGGTGGTTAAAGATAAAACATTGGGAGATCCAGCAAATGAAGGCTAAAATTAATAAGATGACATTTATCTCATATTCTCATAAAGTGACGGTCAAACCTTGAAACATTTGGAGATTTAGCAGTGATCATGGATGATAATAAAGATCAATGGTTGGTGTTTAATCTCAAGAGAAAACCAAGGTTAAGTAAGACATCTAGCAACTTGGAGATAAAGGCTATCTCTCATTCTCTAAATGGAACTAGGGTTAATAATAATGTAATTAGATTATGAGACCTCTTCAGTTGCTGAATCTTGTGATTTAACGTGAGTTAAGGGGAAAATGTCTACAGATTGGGAGGTGCAATGGTCGTTGAATCTCGTAATACAACTAAGATTAAGGAAAAGATTAAGAGATCATGACAATTGTTTGAGTCGCTTGTTCTCGAGATGTAACCCTAGTCAAGATGAGTATTATGAGATTCAAAGATTTTCTTCAGTTGTTGGATCTCGTGATCAAACTAAGGTTAAGAAAAGTATTTGGAGATCATGAGGCACCTTTAGTTGCTAAATCTCTGAATGAGGTGAGGTTAGTTTCTCATAAGAAATAAAGAAAAAGGCAGTTCTGACATGGAAAAGGTACCATGCTGAGATGGAAAAATTAACAAGCTAGCCAATCAGATTTCAAGTGAGGGTTTTTATCAATTTTTGAGGGATTTTAAAGCAAAAAACCATAATCATTGGTTTTTTGCTTTCTTTCAAAGATGTAAATGTACCTTGTCAACATCTCACCTTGTGGCTAGCCTAGATTTGAATTTGGTGTCATGTATAAGTGAATGTTGAGGTGATTTAGGGAGGATTTTCTATGATTTCCATGCATTCATTGATCAGAGATATATAGACAAGACATTCCTGTATTTACACTTATCAGTTTTCAGAGAGCAATTATGAAGTTAGAGCTATTACAGTGTGTAATTGTGAAGAGAAATTTTTTAGAGCCAAGCATCATTAAAAATTGCAAAGATGAGTCAACCTAAGTCCAGTCAAGCCTCATCTAGTGAAGGAGCAAAGAAACAATGAGATGAGAAGAAGGGGAAGCCTAATTTTTTTGAATAATTTATCATGTTTCTCATGGGTTCTAATCAAAACAAGAAGTGAGTGATGAAGTCTTCACTGATGATATGTCAAAGTGTAGGGATCTAGTTACCCCTTCCTGCTCTTGTTTTATATTGTTCAATTATTTCTATAATAACCATTTTAGACCAATCCCAAAATGCAATGCATGGACATTAGGCATGGCCAAGCTCATAGTTCCTGATGTTTTTCTAGATGATGACCTTATGTTTGAATTAGCCAGGAATTATGATCATGTGTCCAAAACAATTAGGAAAAGTGACCACTCATCCCTAGTTACTCTCAATAGGGGGTCCTTTATGAAATATTTCAGCTTGTAGTCCTCGTCATCTATAAAGATTGACCTAAAGAAGGAGATGGAGAAGTATGCAAGCCAAGTGGAGCTTGTGAAAACCCAAATTTCCCGTCACATGCCTAGGACTAGAAAATATGTTGCTCCTCTCCCTAGCCACGTGAAAGCTCCCTATGAGTTTAAAGCCCTCCAATTTTACATGAAATATATAGCATATGGACTATGTTTGGTTTTGGGGGTGGATGGAGATGAAGAAAGGCTTCTAGCTGATCTATTGATGATGATCCTGGATATACATAACTCACATGCCATTACAGATTATGATTACATTCAATATGTAATTGACAAGATGCATGAGGGTTTGGTAAGCATCAGAGAGGGTAAGAAGCCAATCAAATTCATCCACTACTCTCTTTTAATGCACATGATCATGTATTTTAATGTTAATAATATGGATGTGCACATGTTGAGACCAAGAATAATGAAGGAGAGACAACCAAATCCAGTACAATTATGGTTAAGGGTGTGGAATTACAAATCTAATTAATATGAATTTCATGGTTTCCAAAATTGGATAGTCCATCCAATCTTGAACCTGATGGGGACAAACATCACAAGGCTTCTTGTTAGATTGCTTAGGCTTCTTAGGCCTAAAGATTATGTTGACAAATGGAAAAAGGACCATAACTGGGGTCATTTTTATTTGGGTCAGACTTACACATTGATTAGAGTCTATGGTTGCCCATAACCCCCTCACATACTTTTAAAATATGTGCCACCACGGGTTGCCCATTTGGAATTTATGTGGCAATTGATATGGACTAACAAAGAGCACCTGGCTCCACACAGGAAGGGAACTTTCACTCTTCGACAGTTTAAATTTCCAAATTTTCTAATTGGGAAAAGAGAATTGCCACAACTTTGCATGTGGCTAAATCATTTCAAGATGGCCTCAGCTGCCTACAGATATGTGGATTTAGAGGACTTCATAAAGAATATCAAGAAATTTCTCATGCCTAACATTGGTGCTAGTAAAGACCATGAAGGATGTGATGATGAAGATATGATCATGAATTCTCTAGATGAAGATGAGATTGGAATGAGGCTCAACAAGTTCTATGACCTTTTGAACTTGGAAGCTCAGTTGAAGAAGGCTAGAATTTCCTTTGGAGGGTTTTTCCCAGGCCTCCTCTACCTGACAAAAATTAGTAGAATGATAGTGATGTATGAAACCCTATCCAATTAGCTGGAATCTCAGCTTGAAGAGAAGCTAGAGGTGAAAAAGGATTACTCCTCTTCAGAATATGAGGAAGATAGTGAGGGCTCATATGAGGAAGATAGACCTCCCCAAGAAAATTAACCTCCTGTCGGTGATCAAGGACAAGATGATCCTAAGGGAGAAGATACACATGAACTTCCTCAAAAGAAGCAGAGAATTGAGGAAGGAGAGTCCTCAAAAGTGAAAAAACCAAAGAAAGAAACTAATAGAGTTGTTGCCCTAGTATCTGGTGATAGGGCCTATTATCACCACATGAGGAAAAGCATTAGAGAAGGAAAGAAGGTGGCTACTCAAGAAGAAGTTGAATTTCCCCTCTTGTTGTGCAAGGATGAATGGAAAATGTACCAAGAAGAACTAATAAGTGACAAACAATTCATCAAAGGAGAAGAATTCAAACGTTTCTTAATATGGAGGAATCAATGAGAGATAGCCAATCAGGTGATTGAAAGCACCAACCCAAATAATGAGGCCCTAAAGGCCCTAGCTTCATATGATCCTGAATCAGAGATAATTTTTGTTAATGAAGCTAGGCACTTGGTTAAATATAGTGGAATGCTACTAGTACTAGGGTGGGACTGACCTCTACGTTCATTATTGACCAAATAAGGAGGCAACCAGAGGGAAATTTGTCTAATGAGGCCCAGATAGGTGAAATAATAAGTGGGTGTGGTTATGACCCTAGGTCTCAAACTTTGGTAATGTGGTCTCTTGTCCCTAGGACTCAAAATCCTTCTCTTGTTAGAATTGAAGAGAAAATGGATGGAAATAAAATAATATGGATAGTCTAGAACACCAGTGACCTTGAGGTGTCAAAAGTAGTGACTCATTTTGCTCACTTAAATGAGCCCAAGATTGCTGAGTTGTCCAATAGATATGGAAAGCTATTCGATGAGGCCATTCTTTTGGCTAAGGACAAAGAGAAGGGGCTCATGAAAATCAAGGTACTAAAGGATGATCTCAAAGAAATAAAGATCAAACTTGAAGAGGCATCTTAGGCAACCCCTCCATTAGTTTTAGAAATTGAAGCTACACTGCTTCCAGAGGCCGAGGTACTAGATGTGGCAACAGATAAGTCAGATAAACACAAGCTGGAGGTGACCCTCAATTCCTTTTCTAACATCTTGCAACATATATTTGAAGTAATAAAGGGGATGATAGACTTAGTCTGTAATTCATACATTGTGTTGCGAAAGATAAGTGAAAATGTAAAGGATGTTATGGCTACCTTGGAGCCATTGTTTACAATATGGTCTGGTAGAGGGGCCCTTTTTGAGAAACTTGAGATGTTGCAGCCACATAGGTATGATATCCCAGAATCCATCAGTGAAGTGGGAGAGAAAATTGAGCTTATTGGTGTAACTTGGGCCTTTTTCAAGGGCAAGGCTAATCAGGTAAAAGCTAAGATGGAGATGTTTGGCCCTGATTTTAGCAAGTATCTACCTCCAATTCACATGGATGATGGAAACATCATAGATGTTGAGGAGTGGAAATTATGTGTGGATAAATTGTTGACTAGACATGATGCCTTCCTGAATGATGATGACACCTTAGGCATGGGCAGGTTCAACAACACTCTAGATGATATCTTTAAAGTGGAAAATGATTATACTAGATTTGTTGGTGATACCAAGGCTATAACTAATTCTAGTTGGGATATGAAAGTAAAGATATTGCAGAGTTTGAAGATGTATACCTGGCCTACCGAGGAGGAGGTTGCATCATGGGAAAGAAGCACAAAACCCAAGAAGAAAAAGCCAGCTGCCATTGATTTAGAGGCAATGGAAGAGGAGTGAGTTACACATGGCACTTGATCCTTGAGCACAGGGAGGGTAACCATCATAAAGGGAATAATTTATGTTAGGTTGTAGGTGGTCATTATTCATATAGCAACTTTTAGCAGTTACTTTAAATATCTATAGACAAAGGTGCCACTTGTGAAGATTCACTATGATTGGAAACAGATTTTTGGCTTTGCTTTCCTTTTCTGTTCATAATGTAATTTGTTTTGTCTTTTAGTGCCTGTCACTATCCTAGCCATCTAAAGCTTGTTGCATCATTTCCTTAAGGATTCCAAGATGGCTAGTGATATAAATAGCAAGTTTTTTGTTTTGAAAATGGCGTGAAATACATTTGTAAAGGCAGTGTTTGAATTTGTTATTTTGTTCTAAGAATTACTATTTTTAAATGTATTGATACAGAAAAAATATCAATGAAATATACTGAAACTCCTTTGCATATATTTTGTTGTCTTCGTGTATGAATCTTGTGTTATTTGTGTATTAAATTTGTAAGGCATATTTGATACATCATCTACAAGGTAGATAGTGAGGTTAATCTTAAGTTTCTTTCAAGGGAAGGGTAAGTCTTAAGGGAGGTTTTAGGGAATTCATAGTTTGTGCAGGAATTTGATGATAGTATATGTCAATGAGAGGATAATTTGTAAGGCATCTTACCTAGGTTTTGGGGATATTTAATTTGAGAGATTTTTTGTAGATGTATGCTTTTGACTCTTATGCCTTAGGATTTGGCATTGGTATTTTCTTAATTTAGATTTCTTACTATCAACAATATAAAATAACAATTTATCTTTAAGTCTATGTTGAAATAATTATATGTTTATATATGTATCAAGTATATAGATAATTGTTGTGATTCTTTAAAGAATTGAATCTAATAGGTACACCCGCCTAAGCTTGAAGCTCAAAGTGAATAAGGATATAAATTCTTAATACCGTAGTGTTTAATGTTGTTAGATGCATCTATTGGGACCATAAGAGTTATGTATCAGGGTTTTTTGATTTGTATTCATCATCTACAACTTTAAGCACTAATAGACATCATATGGAAAATTCAGTTATCCTAACCTAAGTGTAGTTGAGATAGAATGTTATGGGCTATGTGCACTACTTATTGTATCAGATTTAGTAAAGAATACATGGGATAAGAAGATTGCAAACCTAAAGGTGAACTTTATAGATTGAATTTCAAGCCTTCCAGATCTATAGAATTGAAGAAAAGAGGTATATCAAAATTTTTGACTTGTATATATATTTTCACACCTTTGTCATTGCTGTCAAAGGGGGAGTAATAGTAGGAGAAATTTTTTAATATAAATAAGGTATAGATATATATGGAAAGGATAAAGTATAGTCGAAGGGGGAGTATCCCTATAATGGAATGGTATAAGAAGATATGTCTGATCCATAGACTTTTGCAAATATTTTAATGGCTGTGTAACACAATGTTATAGAATGTTGCAAGTTTGTTTTTGGAGTTTTTGAATTTTGATGTTTTGGGACTTAGCCAATTTTCCCATATGTTTCCATCAATGACAAAGGGGGAGATTGCTGGCAATTTGGCTAGGTAGGATATCATGATGTTGTCATTATGGAAACATATATTCAGTATTAAGACAAAATGATTTGAGTATAAAGTTTTGGGATGATAACTTAAGAAAATTGTCTAAGTATAACAAGATTTATCTGTAAGGATAGAGACTATTTTGATTAGCGAGGTTCACAGAAGTATTTTCAGAACAAGATAACTTGAGTATAGATTTTATGAGGTATGTAAAAGCTATAGCTAGGAGCACGAGATTGTATAACATGTATAGACATAGTTATTATTGTTTTAGCAGAAATAATGTTGAGTTGACAGAACAAAGCAACGACAAGTAAATGAATATTTTGGGCTAAGGGATTATTTTTTTTTTCAAAATAATGACTTAACTACTTAGGGACGACATCCTAGATGTTAACCCTTAGTCATCAAGAAGTAATGTTATGTTTTGGAAACATGTAAGCTGACTGGAAAGCTATGTTTGTGATAGCTTGTATAAAGGAAAGTAATTCATTATATGAAGTTTCAAGACTTGTAATATGTATGATGATGAATTATATTATGTACATTATTGATGTATTATGTGAAATATGATGTATGATCAAAGTAGTGTGTAATACCTCTCCTGTGGTGATACTTAGACTTTTCTGATTTGGACATTTTATTATTATTATGGTCAAGACTATACATTTACATTTATGTTTTGTGGATGATGACATGATGAATATGCTCATTTATGGTTAGTAATTACATGTTTATGAGATTAGAAAATTATCTATTTTTATATGGATCTAACCCAATTATTTGAATCTAACCACTATCATGATGTTTTATGTTTCATGGATGTGTCTGATGTGTTTTTCATGACTCCAGGATGAAGTCGTAGTTACTCACTTAGTTGAGGTCCACATGATGTATCAATCCTGGTCATCTGCTTGCATATATCTGATTTGTATCTCCATATGTATATATATGTATCTCTTCTTGGTGATGCAGGATTGCAGGTACCGGGTGTCGTCTCCACCTGGCTTCACAAGTCTGAGCGATCCCTCAAAATCCTCGATCGTTGTTGTTGTTACGAAGGTATCACCAGGTCCACAGGAAGAAACTTCACCTTTGATCCTTTTATCCTTAGGTGGGAAGTGTCGAGTCAGTCCCTTGTGTGAATGTCTTATGTGGTTTTGTAGTTGATGGAATTGTGGATCTTGTAGCTAGTTCTTGCCTTCGTGATGTGTTCAATTCGTTTAGTAGATCATGGATGTATATTATTGTTCATTTGAGGGTATGATTTAGTAGCGTATCTCATTAGGAGCGATTTTGAGTGCAATTAAATCATGTGGTTTTAATACCCATGATAAGGATTAATTTTATGGTATTTTAATGTCTAAGGAAATATTAATAAATAAAAAAAAGGGTTTTAAATAATAGTGGTAAAATTCTAACCTATGTTAGTGGCTACTTAATATATACATATATATTTTAGAATGGGGATTAAGGTATGAATAAACAATATAGTTTATAATAATGTTATTCTAATGTTTAACATTACTAATAATGTACCTTATTTATGGTATTATTTTATAATACTAATAATGACAAAGAGTCTATAGCAATAAAAATAATAATATGTTTTATAATAATAATATTATGCTTGTAATAATATTTATAATAATAATAATATATGTACACATAGGCATATGGGTGCACACATATGCATATGCATACATATATTTATATATAATTATTACCATGTAATTATTTATTATATTAATAAATAATTAGATCAATTAGCGGTATGGTGAATAGGATTATCCTATTACCATAGTTAAATAATTTAATAAATTGTTTTAAGATTATAATATTTATTTTAATATCCTTAAATTTAGGGACTTAGATTATAGTTTATTTATCCCTTTTCGGGAATGAGTTTTCAAAAACCATCTCTTTAACGGATGGATAGTTGAGATGGTTGCACTGGTTGGATTACCTGTGCAACCACCTCCTCCATCCTATTTACAGGAAAGATTTCCTGTGTAAAAGGAGTTGGGAGAAGAGTTGATTGGGAGAAGAGGATTATTATTATTATTGTAGAAAATTTATCCTGTGAGTTTGGCATTTGGATTGTTACGGGTAGAGGCTGGAAGATTGCAAGCAAAGGGATTCAAAGGAGTGTTGGAAACATTGGAGAGGGTTTGATCTTCCTTCTTCTCCAACTGGTCTTCGCAGGACTCCAGCTTGGAATCCATCTTGAGAAGTAGATTTATTTTGTAGAATGAATGTAAAATCTAGATTTCTTGAAAAGTTTCTGTATATTGTACTATGGTTGCAAAATATATATATGCATTATTGTAGTATTATTATCTTGTGTATATGAATGAACTATTACTCGATGAGATTATGATTGTTTACCTTTTTGTTTAGAATCGAAAACTATATATATATGTTTTATTTTCTATGTATTTAAAATGTGTTTGTGGAAAGTTATTTTACGAACGTTTGTATGTTCACTATGGTGAAACCTCCCTGGGAGGGTAGAAGTGGGTTTGATCTTGCAGGATAGTGTATTTTACTGTCATTGGATGTATTATGAATGCTTCCAGATTTTAGAACTTTTGTTGCAACCTTACTGTTTCATGTCTATTTATGTGCCACCTTTCTTTTCCCAGATCTAGAATATATTTGTTAGATAGATAGGGAGGATTGATGGGCCATTTCTAAAGGGAAACTAGGAGATCTCAAATGGGTTGTGCTCATATTAGGCAACCTTAGTCCCCATAATGCCCAGTTTTACCCGCAAGACAAAGTTGAAAATCATTCTCTGCAGTTCCAGTCGGTTCAGTGTGTTAACCGAGCTAGGTTGGTAGTGTGTTAACCGAATTAGGTCGGTAATGTGTCAACCAAGCTAGGTCGGTAGTGTGTTAACTGAGCTAGGTCGGTAGTGTGCTAACCGAGCCAGGTCAGTTTAGTGTTAACCAGGCCAGGTCAGTAGTGTGTCAACCGAGCAATACTGTGTCAACCGACCAGTCCAGTATAAACCGATAGAGCTAGTATAAACCGAGGAAAATAGGATTCAGACTTTATACAATTATAACATTATAACATTTAAGTATAAGTTTACGTACTTTAATTTCTTATACTTTAAGTTATACTTGTATAAAGGGATTAGGTACCCTTTGAATCCATTGGAATAGGTTTCAGGTTCCTAGGAGTTAAGTCGTAACTTTTAAATTTTAGATTTTTAAATAAATCAGACTTAGTCAATTTTCAAGATTAGCCAGGTTTTAGGTATAGAAAGAAATTTTGTATAAACCTGAAGATTGTTCATTCCTTGTTTAGTGGAGATTATTTTCAGTACATTTAGATGCCTTTATTGAGATAGAATGTTTGTAAGGATTAGTTTAGGGTTTAGAGTCTTCTAAGAGGATCAAGACATTTTAAACATTCTTAAACGTACCTAATTTCTCTAAACATACATAACTATCCTATTATTTTCAATTCTTTGTAGTAGTTCTCAAATGTGTTTATAATATGCTTTTACTATGTGCATGATGTGATTGCGATATGTGGTTTGAGGGTAGAAAACCTAATGACACCTAGTGAGTGGCTCTCAGTGCGGGGCCAGGGCCCTAAGTGGCTAGAACCAGGATAACCGACTGAAGAGTTATTTAACAAGTGAAAACCTAATTAAACTTATGGGAATGGGTTAAAATATTAAAAAGATTAAATATGCCTCGCCCATGCCATTAGCGCTAGTAAAGGCTATGGATGGGAGTGGGAGAAGGTACCTATGCGTAGGTATGATCGAATGATGCTTGTCAGTACGAAAGGCATTCGATCCCGCATGTGCCTACTTGGGGGTCGGGGCCCAGAGTGGCTAGTACCAGGACAACCCAAGGGGTGAGGGCTATGTGATGACACTCACTTAGGTTGTTGCTTAGAGTTTCTACCAAGCCTTAGAACCTTTTGGGAAAGATCTATACTTTGACTCTCTTTTCATTTGCTATTTTGGGAAAGATTACCCAACCCTAGGTTTGGCCTAGCTATTCCTTCTTTGTGGAGCTTGGTGTTTATCTCCTAGCACAGGGGAGTGGGCCTTATAGGTATCCACATGGTTGGGTGGTAAACATTTTTATCAAGGTATATTTTGCAGATACAGTGCTTGAAGATTCATGCTTGCTTATGTACCAATTTTGAAGAATGAAGGCCTTGTGATTATATTTCATGATGCAAAATCTTGTTACCTCTTATCAGGAGTTTAATGCAATGTAATCAATAATGTATTTCAAAATGATGTAATTGGAATGGGTAGACTTAGGAAGAAGGGAAAAGGGAAATGTGAACTTTATGTTTAAGATGTATGTTGGGAAAGAAAGAAAGATTTTGAAAAATTCCAAGTTATGTAGTATGTTTTCATTATTGTTGTTTAAGTGAAGCTTTTGAAAAATAAAATGTAGTATATTTGTAATGTATCAAATGAGTTAGATAAATTCTATTTGATTTAAAAGTTATGATGTTCATAAAAGATTCTTAGGAATATAGATGGTGTTAAGAAGGAAAAAAAAAAAAATTGAAATGAAAGTACTTTGTATTTCATAAAGAATCTTCTAATGAAATGATGTAATTTTCTTGAGAAGTTATCTTGTTGTTAGTTTAATTATGAACTTAAATGAATCATGGATTTAATAAGAAGGGAACCTAGGAGGAATCTAAGTTTAAGTTTTGATTACATAACTCTTTTCAAAGTTCAAAATTTTTCATAAATTTTTACTTAGGTTTTCTTTTGTTAAGAGAATCTTTGTTCTCTTCCCTGGTTCCCTTGCGGGGCATGACATAGTGCGAGTTGATGACAATTTTTGTGAAGAGCTTAAAAGACAGATCATAATATTGAAGCTATTCAATAGTAGTAAAAGGCTTTTGTATGCTATCTTTTGTATTGAAGATTATCATTGTACATTGTATGTTTGGGTAGTGGGCTCATCCTACATACATTCATTTTTTAATACCAACTCCTAACAGGGTTGAGGCTCCTAACAAGGCCTAAGTCCTCTAAAAAGGACTGAGACACTATACAAATGTAATAGACTCCTCATAGGGTCAATATCTTTCACAAGATACTTTTGATTAGTGGATCATTTGTGGGTACCATCCCCACTGGGGTTTTCCATTGGCTGGGGTTTCCTCGATAAAAATATGGTTTTATGAGTTCTATTGGTTTATGGTTGTGTTTGTTATTCAGTTTATTCAGTTTAGTTTCTTATGCAAGTTACAAGTTAATTAATAATATCCATACTTGGGAAAAAGTTTTGAAATACCGATTCACCTCCCTTCTCAGTAATTTCTATTTCTAATACTCCTTTGATGGCCAACTCCTTTATCTCCAATGAAGAAGGAAGATAGATCTATAGGAGGAAATGTATGAACACTTGATGGATGATGTTTGAATTCCTTCAATGAATGCTTGCTTACTTAAGCTCCTTGAATGCACAATAACTTTCTTTATTTCTCAAGAATGAATTAGATGGCTTGTAGATTGTGGATGCGTGATGAGATATGAAAATGAGGGGAAGAGGTCTCCTTTTATAGTGATTTAGATATCAAAATCATAAAGGCCCAACCTCACAAAGCGGGAAATAGAAAAGATTTTACATCGGGCCCTGAAACCAATCAAAATTAACTCTTTGAGGTATAGGTCAACACATGTTTGACCTATACTAGTATAGGTCATCTTATGTTTGACCTATACCTAGAAGGGTTAATTTTGAGGTAGAATGTGTTGGACCCAAGAAGTATTAGGAAGCTTGGGGGAAAATGGAAAGAAAAGAAGGAAAATCAAGTGTAAATACTAAAATGGAGCCAAGAGGGAAATGAATTATGTGAATGGATAGAAAATTGGGAAATTGTGCATAGAAACTAGAGCCAACTTAGAGTTTTGAGCAAGATTAACGGTGAAAAAGGACCTTGATTTAAATAATGTATGCAATTAAGTGTAATATGAGGTCCTGATATAAGGAACACACTAAAGTGGGCTAAAAATGATCCCAAATAAACACAAGCAACAAGTGCTTACTTTTTAGGACTATATAATATATAATGCAATATCTATGTGCATATAAATATTTTAGGTATTAGATATCAGATACTAATATGATATAAGTTACCTTTTCCACAAGGGTGCCAATGGTAAATTTTTGGGTCCCTTATGAATTTTTAGTGACCATGTTAAAAATATCAGATATTGGATTAGTATTAGATATCCAGTAGTAGTCTGATATCCAACGGTTCCTAAATTATTTTACAAGCAAACAACATGAGGTTTTAGATAACAAGAGTCAAAAAAAAAAAATTAACATCTTTTTCACAAATTAGTCATTGGTAATTATTTTTCCTTCTTTTTTGGAGCAATAATGGGGAGAAATAGTTATAAAAAAGAAAAAAGAAAAAAGAGAAAGCTTACAAAAGACCAAACTGAAGCATATAGAAAAAGAGATAGAGAAATTAATGGGAAGAGGAGGCAAGGTATGTCAAATATTAGTGAAGGTGAGGCCTCTGGTCCACTCATAAATGTTATTTCAAGTGAAGAGGAGAATGAATTTGAAAATATTGAGCATGATTTTAAAAATGAGAATGAGAATGTAGAGATTGATATTAAAAATGTTGAACAAGATATTCAAGTTGGTAATGAAAATGTTGAAATTGATATGAGTGATATTCAACATGATATTAAAATTTTAAATGAATATAAGGGAATCAAAATTGAAGGTGAAAATGTTAGAATTGGTAAAAAAAATGAAGTTGATGAACCAAGTGAATGTTATAAAATCCCAAATTGCATGAGAAATGAAGTCCCTTATGTGGAAGAAAGAAAAATGCTAAATTCAAGACCTTCAAGAACCTCAAAATGGTTATTTGAAATCAATGAGAATAATATAAGCAATTTTGAAGTCAAGATATCAACAAGAATTATTTGATTGTGGGCTACACAACTTTTAATGAATATTTAAATAATAAAACATCGATTGAGAAATGTCAAATTTGTGTACAATTGCTAAAGATGCAAAAGATGAGACTTATGCTAGAAAAAATGAAGATTTGTGTAAAAGAAGAGATAGTTTTTTTTTATTGTTGTCAAAAGTATTTTTAATGCTCTCAATTCGATTGGAAAGAATAGAAAGGAAAAGATAAGAGAGTTTCTCAGAGGGTTAATACAACCTTCTTAGTAATTCATCATTTGAGAAAGGCTCACTTTATAAGACAAACTTGTGTTGATTTCAACAAAAATCATAAAACTTTGGATAGAGTACTTGCAAGAAGAGAAAGAGATGACAATCCTCTTCAAAATGGTACATGGGCTTTTGGTTGGAGGCTTCCATGTGTTGAGAAGAAGCAAACTGATAGTGTGAAAGAATAAATTTAGCAATTTTGGCACTATAACTCTAGAGTATCACACAATGTAAAGGATGTCTTGAAGTTAAGAATTAGTGACTGAGACCACACTCTGCATCCTAAATATTTTTTGGAAGTAACTCAAACATGTTCTAAAAATTTTGTGAGACACATCCAACATTGCAAATATCACAAAGGGATTTTGAATCCCTCCAGCCATTTTATTGTGTACCTCTTAAGATTTGAGATATTTGTTGTTGCAAAAACCATGTGGAATTTTCAATGCACCATGAGATATTATGCTACATTCATTCGACTTTGCATACTAATTAAATCTTTTAGGAGTGTGGTACAAACCAACTTCTGAAATCATTGAGAGACTTTCTAGATCAATTTTTATTTCATAGAGATGATGGTTATTTTTTCTATAGAAATAATTTTTTAAACGAGAAGCCCTCACAATGTGGTCGTTTGTCAAAGTTTGTTTCATGTTTTCAAGAGGTTGGCGAACATAAATTTGGAAATAAAATTATTGAGAAAATAATATATGAGTCAGTCAAAATATACTATGAAGAGTGGAGATGAAGGTTCTAGATTTGATTTGGTTACAAAAGAATGTAGTGTTGCTAATTTTATTTCAAATTTTAATGAAAATATTTTCTACAAGTATGCAAGGTATAGTCACAGGTCTTAGTGGTTGGATCAACAATTTAGGATGTGGATGGACCCTTTTCCAATTAACAATAGTATATCAGTGGTTGATTTTGCATAAAACTACACATTACAACTACAATATGAGTTACAAGTTCAGTATTACAATTCCATTTAGAGTGTTATTTTTGTCCACATAACATATAGACAGGCCCTTGATAGTACAAAACATTATAGGAAGATAATCAAACATGCCTAATTTTGTATACATGTATATTTGTATCATTAGGTTATAACGAATAACTAAAATTTTGTGATGATTTTTTTGTGAAAATGATTTTTGATTATACTTTGTTCACAAATGTCACCTTTATGTGTAATGATGATTAAGATTATGTAACTTCATGGATGATTAAGAATACAATTTTCCTACATTTATTATGGCTTCCCCATTTCACAAGAGTTACTTTTTAACATAGAAAAGAACATGTTAGAAACATAATAGTTGTAGCTACAAATAATATAGACATGCTAGATTGAAATAAAGTAAGATTTCCTACATAATATAGACATGTTAGACTAAAATAAACCAATGATGTTGCTATAGTGAATCCCTCTGAAGATTTCCACTATGTTTTCCTAAATTCATCAACATTTTCTCAAGTTTTATCTTATTGAAAATAGAGTTGATATTGTTCTGACTCAAGAAACCAAAATGAAAAAAACAAGTTTAAATGAAAAGATAGTTAAGAGTATTTGGCATCTGGCTCACTTTGTTGTTTCTGATCTTCAGAAGGGCCCTCTAGTGGTCTTTCTATTCCGTGGAACCCTTTACTTCTCAATGGCCACCCTATGGATGTCAACATAAATAGTATTATTCTTCAAATGGAGGACACTAATTATTTGGAAAGATGAAATTTGATGACCATATATGCTCCTAGTAATAGAGTTGGGAGGGCAGAGCTATGCAATGAATTGACAGATTGTATAAATATAATAATAATATTATTGGATGACTGGTGGTGATTTTAATTCTCCTCTTTACTCTTGAGAGAAATAAGGGATCAAGAAGATTTTGCAAATAGTATGTCTGATCTGGTTGACTTCTTTTCTATGGTGGGATTGACTGACTTAGGCTTAAGAGGAACAACGTTCACTTCGACCAATAGCATCAGGGGGAAAAACTAATTCAGGTTAAACTAGATAGATTTTTTATAAGCAATAATTGGAATATTCTCTTAAAGCTATTAGATTTCCACAATCCATAGGAATAATGCTCTTATTTTTGGATTCGATTATGTGATAATTTTAACATCAATGTTTTGAATCACATTCCATGATCCATCATTAGGATGCAAGAGAATAGCAGGAAAAGAAAGAACATCATTAGGAACATTCTCTTTGGGCTCTCTCTGTCTTCGCTGAACCTAGAATTGGGTTGGACCATAATGCCTTGCTTCTCAGCTGGGAGAATAAAGCTTTGAAATGTTCTTTTCCTTTCATGTATGAAATTATGTGGTCTTTTCAACCAGATTTAAAATGCTTGTTAAAGATTGGTGGAATACCCCTTTCAGTGGCACTGCTATATGTATTTTAACTCAGAAATTGAAGAAAGTTGAAGAAATGGTTAAAGGTTGGAATAAAATCTTTTTTGGAAACATCTTTCGGAAGAAAAAAATCCCTCTCTTGAATTGACAGTGATTCGGGATAAAATGGAACAAAGTCTTAATGATGATGATATCTCCTTAAGAGAAAGAGAGTTGAGACAAGTGAGACTCGGTTGATTTAGAATTTTTTTATGTGAAGTACAACATTTTAAACACTATTCATTGTATGAGGACAAACATATTAGAGTGAATCCAAAATGAAAGAAAAAAGTGTAGATTATGCAATTTTCAAATTATTATTATTATTTTATCAGCAAAAGGCCGAAGCAAGAATTTGACTTGCTAAAGATATGTAAAAAACTGCATAAGAACTACAAAAGATTTATATCATCAAAAGACCATTACAAATATAAAACATATAATTTAATGATGTAAAATATACGTATTAATTTTAAAAGTAAGTTTGTATTTGTAAGTAACAAATATGAATATCTTATATCTAAATTACTCTTTTGTACTACACAATGCATCATATATTTTTATTAATATTATAAATACACAATTTTACTATCCAATTTAGCTCATTTAATACATTAACTAATCTTAACCCAAACCATTACCCATAATTGATGTGTGACCTATCTTAATTAGATTAATTCATTCACATCCTACCTTAATATTCATATTAAGTTAATGCCTTCTAGAGCTAGGTCACATATGCAGGTCAGACATAACCTAGTTTAGCCTAGTTTCCCTAATTTGAAATAGGAAATTTTCTAATCCCAATGCTGACTATTCTAGAAATGACTACAATATCTTCAACACCAAAACAAAATAATATAAAATTATATTTGGAACTATGAATTTAAGAAAAAAATTGGGATTAGTAGAGAATACATATGTTCTAATTTAAAAATTGTAATTTCAAAAAGTATAATAATGAAAGCCCTTTTATTTCATAAGATTTAAAGGGGATAGTACTAAATGGTTATATAGAGCGCACACATGGTCAAGCGCTTGCAACTCTAATTCAGTCTCAATTCTACTTCCCAAATTTTTACCTGCTATCAGATTTCAAATATGTAATATAATCAGATTCAATATGGTTCTCGTGTCTGAATTTGCCAAACAGCTAGAATTGACAAGTTTTTAGGGTTGGCACCAACTGGTATTGTACCAGATTTTAAACTTTCCTGAGAGAGTGATTAAATCAGATTGAATATGGATCTTGGGTGCATCAGGCAAACACATACAACTTTCACTTTTTGATTCCTTATTGTTATAATTGGTTGATCTTGATTTTAAAGCTAGATTTAATAAACCCTTGGGTTCTTGACCACCACATGATTGGGTGTGCATTCATGTCCACACCTTTGTGTAACAAGGATGTTGTACCCTATGTTCCATTTGTAGATTAGATCATTCATGTCCACTCTCTTTGACTGTTATGTATGGAAAGATTATAGATTAGATTATGAGATCATAAGTCTATACATCAATATGAATTGGAATGTTTGCAAGTGTCTAGAGGAGAAGATTTGATAATTGAGTATTTCGATTTAATGTATTTTAAAATCATATATGATGATTTCAAATTATTTCATTTTTTGAAGTGGGTTATTAATTAACAAAATTCTTACTTATAACTAAGGTTTCAAGTTTATGTTATGAAATATTATGCCACATTAGCATGCTTCTTATTGGGGGATCCATATAAAACCCAATAAAAAAGGAGATTGATAGTTGTGCATTAAGTTATAATGTGTGTATTGAATCATGTTTTATTGGTGGGTCAATGTGGAATCACATAATCTGTTGCTTTTTAGATCTAGAAAATACATTTAATTCAATTATGATTACTTATGATTGACATTAATAGCTTTAAAGTCACAATTACTAATGTTATACTGCTGAAAATATTGGATATTACATCAATAACTGTTATTACAACTATTGGAACACACTCAACTATTCGCTCATCTCCCGTACACCAAGCACATAAAAGTAGTTGTGGCCATTTGATTGGTGGAAATAATATGATAACAAATAGAACAAAAAAAATCATAAAAGATCCAATTTGAACTATAACTTCCATGTCTAGATCATCTACAAAAACTAATATTCAATCATATTTTTTTTTATGGAGGTTAAGACTTGCGAGAAAAGGTTGCCCAACAAAGGCACAAAGCCCGTGAGCAAACCATCCCAACAAGTGCTACCACAAAGAATTTTTGCTACCCGATATGGGAGCACGAGCCTATAGGCTGAAACCTCTTCGACTAAGAGCTAAGGACTGAGAGGTATCCATTCCACCAAATTTGCCTAGGGCACAATGGCAGCCTCATTTCTTATTATGTCGGAGCCTTGCACTCAGCAAGACTTTGAGATGGTTTGCTTTCCTCAAGGCAGTTCAATTTCTTAAGATGATTCATTCCTCTAAATTCTAAATTTAATGTCAGTATTGGAAGGATGGTGATATGAATTGAATATGATTACATTTTTGTGAGATGTGTTTCTTTCTTAAGGCAATTAAATTTTCTAAGATGTTTCATTCTTCTAAATTTAAAATTTAATATCGATATAGGTTGGTGGAGATCATTCATTATCAAAATGTGTTGAAACTAGATTTAATGAGTCAAGATGTTCTACATATAAGTACTTTTAGTTTTTGAGTTCAATTAGATATCCACCTAGATAACAGGAACAATGAGTTCTAAATGTTTAACGCCTTATATTATGATTTATACAATTTTGTAGTAGAATAATATTATTATGTGTTAATTGAGTGAAAATGACTAACAATACAATGCATAGTTTAGAAATATATAACTTTTTCAGATAAGTAGGGCAGGATGACAAATGTTCAATTGATCATGAGTTAATAATAAATTAAAACAAATGAATTAACTAAGTCAAATAAGACATAAAGATAATGATCAGATAGATATGACACAACTTTCATCAATAAAAGAATGGTGTCACTAGATAATCAAAACCTTTTGATTATTAGAGATAATCCCATGCATCTAACTAGAGTAGACAAAGACCACATATTTTAAATCCAAACGTGTGTGCTATCTTTTGTGCAGGAAAAGATTGATCAAACATACATCGAAATGCATCAAATCAGTTGTCAAAATATTTTCAAGTATTTACTCCACATGCATAGAAAGAGTTTGTAGTCATTTGATTATAATCAGACAATATGACAGCAGATGGTACGCGAAAGAGTTAGAGATTTAATTTGGACTAAAGTTTTCACATCTTGAGAATTTGTAAAAAGTAAAACCAATGTTCAATTAGTTATGTGATCGATTTCATTCATCATGGATGGTATGAATTGAATGTGATTATAGTTTGGATGTTGGTTTCTTTCCTCAAGTAGATTCAGATTCCCAGGCTGTTTCATTCTTCCAAATGTGTTGAAATCAGATTTGATGGTTGAAGATGTTCTCTAATTTTTGAGTTCTCTACTAGTATTCGAAGTATTTGATATTATAAACAATTATAGACATGATTTTTGAAATTTATGATGCTATTGTGCGTAGCTTTTGTAATCAATTGTCAGAGCTTATTTCCTCAATGTTTTGGATCAAACTCTATTATCCGTCATAGAAGAAGAGAGCAAGACAAGAGAAAAGAATGATGAATCATGGAGTTTAACTTGACACGTCAAGGAAATAAACTCATACATTTTATTCGAGAAGCTATGCACAATAACTATAAACAATTGTCTATAGAAATGAGTGTTCCAAGGATAGAAAAATCTTCTGTATTATGATAATTTTGATAATAAATAAAATTAATTTCGAAAGATATTAATGTTAGTCATAAATATAGAAAGTAGAAAAAATTAAAATAATGTTTTTGATTAAGGTAAAAATAGGTTATGAATGGGCCCCGAAACCATATACACTCAATTTTTGAAGGGAACTGTAACCTTAGGAATGATAGGAAGAATTAGAATAGATCTAAATGAAACAGCTGGGGGAAAAAGAAAAAACCTTACAGCACCCCCCAACACATAAAACTAGTAGAACTACCAGCAACACAAAACCAGCAATACAACAACAGCCACACAAAAGATAAATAGAAATGCTCAAGCTGCTAAAGCCAAACATGTAAAGCCAACGCTTTACAACAACACCCAACCTAAGATTTTCCTTTGCCTCTCTTCTTTTGGGAGTGGAGAGTCATATCAAAATGTAGAGGGGACTTTTTATTAAGTTTACCTATTACAGTAGTCCATCCCTCCTCCACCAAAGAAGCTTTTTCCTGCCAATCAGAGGCATGAGAAGATCCAACCACAATAGAACCAGTATGAGAAGTCTGGATAGAACCTACAATGGCCACACAGCCAGTACCAGACTACCTAACACCAAAAGGAATTTTCGAAACAGAACTGGCTGGAAAGATGCCAGCAGACCCAACAGCCTCAGCAGACAAACCAACACCAGTACTACCAGCAGTAGGAACAGAACACCCAGCAAAAAAATTAAAATAATGTTATTATAGGAACTATTATGCAAAATTATGTACCAAAGATCTTTTGAATAACACAATGAGTAATTTACAAATATATAAGTTTTAGGTGAGTGAGTAGGATAAAATATGTTCAGAAGGTAATAAGGCAACTCACAATCAAGAAATGGGTTAGCTAAGTCAAGTAAGACATAGGAGGACATTGATTGCATAGATGTGACGCCCAACATTTATCAATCAAGAATTTATGAGGGAATAGTGGCACTTAATGACCTCAAATCAAAAGTAATATATTTCTATTTATTATCCAAGCAAGAGGAAAAGAATCATTTTGTCTTAAGTTGAACTTATTAATAGATGCAATATTATACTTAGAACATATAATTATCATACATAAAACATAATATTAAATACTAATACATGTGATCACTAAGCATAATTTAAGGAGAAATAAAAAAAGTCATAACAATGAATTCATGGTAGATACCCATGTACAAAGATAGAATCCTCGGCCTATCTCTATCTCAAAGAATTAAAAAAAAGACCCATTTTCCTATTCCTTGACCTCCCCTCCATACAAAATGTATTTTTAAATTGTGGAAAATACAACAGAAATTTCATGAACCTTTCAGCATATGATCTTCATGATCTGCACTCCTATACTATAATCCAAAAAAAACTACAAATATACAACTCACTGCGGTGACAGAAAAACAAGTGGGATCTCTCAAAACTTGGTGAAAGTAGATGACAGACAAAATATACAGTCCTTCAGTACAAATACATGGTAACGAAATGTACAACATTTTGTCATAACTAAAATATGGAGGCTTCCGTGAAGGATACAACAAACAAATGGTGAATTTACAGTTTTGTAGTACAGAGGAGGTGAATGCACTTAATCCCATGTGGATGAATTGTCTGAATCCTTACATTACAGGACTTCATCTCCTCAAACCTTACGTTGTCAAATCCTTATTTACAATGAACTTTAAGAAAGTACATTCGTTTACATTCGCAGCACTTGTGGAAGAATGTATAGAGAAATAGAGATTCTTTCACCTTGAAATCTATGCAGTTTTTACAGCAACCTAGGTAATGGGTTTCAGAATGGGAAAAAATATTGGTTGCTTCAACTAGATTTTATGTTTTTTTAACTATTTGACTTTTAATTTTGAAGAATGGGAAAAAATATTGGTTCCTTCATGTAGATTTTATGTTGGTTAATTATTCAACTTTTAATTTTGAAGTATAATAGGAGGGAGGATTCAGTAGTTGAGTACATTTTAATAGTTTTGATAGCATTTGTTGATTTAATACTCAATATTTTTGGTAATATCATACCAATAGTTGTAATTTTAAAACTATTATTGTTAATAATGACTACTCAAATTGAACGAAATGTATTCCTTAGATCTAAAAAGCAACAAATCATGTGATGTCATATCAGTGCACTAATAAAACATGACTTACCAAACAAGTATTAGCCTCTTTTTGGGGGGGATCTTTTTGGACACCTTTGCAAAAATCATGTTTATGTGGCATTGTATTTGATGATGTGGTCTTGAAACCTTGGTTATAAGTAGGGGACTTACCAAGTAAACTATTGTAAGAATTTGGGAGTGATTTGAAATTTCCTTGTAGGATCTTGAGAGGTGTGAAGTTAAGGTGCTCAAATATTGGGTCTAAACCCTTACATGGTGAAGATTCATAAATAGGATAGTAAGTGAAGAGGGTTTGGTTTTGGAACACTTAAACCGGTGGTCTTGTTATGGTGTTATGGTGTCTTGTTGTGACCAATGGTTTTGTTATTGTAAGGCTTCATTAGCCTCGTTTTGTTTTTAGAATGGTTATATATTGAAAAGGGAAAGGAATGAAAGGAGCTTTTATAGTCCACAATATCAACCATATGTTTTTGGGTCTACATATGGTGACAAACACTCCTTGCAAGAAGCACCTAGCTATTTTACAAACGAGGCACACATACCTTACCCTCTATGGGATTTCAACATTTGATAATGGTTCTATATTGCTAGAGTTTGTTGTTCTCTTCTTATTTACACTTTCTTTTTAGATTTCTATTCTTTTTGTAAATTTTTTATTTTGTCTTTCTTCAATTAAAAAAGTGGGTTTGGTGTTAGTATTAAGGAACACTAAGAGGTGGAGGGGGGAAGCAGTGTTCGACTATTTTAAACTTTGGCGATCAAATTTCTTAACCATAAACCAAATGCAATAAAGAAAAGTGAATTGAAATATAAAGCATACATCCACAACATCATAACACCATGTTTTTTTTGCATGGAAATCCTGTTAGGGGAAAAAGCATGATGGGGATGGAACCCACAAGATTTACTCAGTAGAATAAATAACCCTGTTAAGAATTTAGTACAAAAGGGGAATGCACACATTCAGGCACACTACCTAGAGATCACTGCTCAATACAAAAGAGGGCTCCAACCCTTCTAAAAGCTCACTTCTTTATAAAGTATATTGGACTACAACCCACTGATGAACTAAAAGATATCATCACATATACCAATTCAGTTCCATGTAGGTGCAACACAAAATCTATGCTCAATCTTCAACCTAACTTTTCTTTTAGATCCTTTTCATATACAACATATAACCATAACATATCTAACCATGGCAATACAAAATCAACACAAAAACTCGATCTTATATATAAGATATCAAAATTAATTTCTTTACTAGTCGGCCTCAAGAAAATGTTATGTAACATGTGAAGTGTCAGTCAGATCTCTAACCAAATTTTTTTCCTAACCTCAAACAATATCATAGATCTCTTCTACCATGTCAACTCTACCAAATCAACCTCAAAAATAATTTATCCCTTTGACCTAATAGGATCGTGAATTGATCTTACAATTGTCTATTAATTGTTCTTCATTGTTTATTGATTTCCAATACTCAAAATACCATAACTCGCTCATTTGAAATCTTTGACCAGTTCAAAGCTGGAATAAGGTAAACTATACCTTATAGAAGCTCCCCTAGGTTCGCTGCTCAAAACTTGAAACTATCAAATTGTACCAAAACTTTAATTGAACCCTGTACACTGTCCATGTTTTTCCATAATTAGCCAAATTTACATCCAATCTTTTGGTATCAAAAAAATTAAAAACAACCTAGGTAATGGGTTTCAGAATGGAAAAAAATGTTGGTTGCTTTAAGCGGAGTTTATGTTTTATTAATGATTTGACTTTCAATTTTAAAGGATAATAGGAGAGAGGATTTAGTAGTTGAACACATTTCAATAGTTGTGATAGTATTTTTTGATTTAATACTCAATACTTTTTATAATATCACACCAATAATTGTGACTATAAAGTTGTTATTATTGATAATGACTACCCATGATTGAACGAAATGTATTCCTAAGATCTAAAAAGCAATAAATCATATGATGCCACATCGGTACACTAATATAATATGACTTACCAAACAAGTATTAGCCTCACTTTTTTTTGGGTCTTTTTGGAAACCTTAGCAAAAAGCATGTTGATGTAGCATTGTTTTTGATGATATGGTCTTGAAACCTTAGTTATAAGTAGGGGACTTACCAAGTAAACTATTGTAAGAATTTGGGAGTGGTTTGAAATTTCCTTGTAGGATCTTGAGAAGTATGAAGTTAAGGTGCTCAAATATTGGGTCTTCTCCCTTATTTGGTGAAGATTCATAAATATGATAGTAAGTAAAGAGGGTTTGGTTTTGGTACACTTAAACTAGTGGCCTTCCTATGGTGTTATGGTGTCTTTTTGTGACCAATGGTTGTGTTATTGTAAGGCTTCATTAGCCTCGTTTTGTTTTGAGAGTGGTTATATATTTAAAAGGGAAAGGAATGAAAGGAGCTTTTATAGGCCACGATATCATCCATATGTTTTTGGGTCTATATATGGTGACAGACACTCCTTACAAGAGGCACCTAGTTGTGCTACAAATGAGGCGTACATACCTTACCCCTTGTGAGATTTGAAAGTAAAGATATTGCAAAGTTTGAAGGTGCATACCTGGCCTACCGAGGAAGAGGTTCCATCATGGGAAAGAAGCACAAAATCCAAGAAGAAAAAGCTAGCTGCCATTGATTTAGAGGCAATGGAAGAGGAGTGAGTTATACATGGCACCTAATCCTTGAGCATAGCGAGCGTAACCATCGTAAAGGGAATAATTTATGTTAGGCGGTAGGCGGTCATTATTCATATAGCAACTTTTAGCAGTTACTTTAAATATCTATAGACAAAGGTGCCACTTGTGAAGATTCACTATGATTGGAAACAGATTTCTAGCTTTTCTTTCCTCTTCTGTTCATAATGTAATTTGTTTTTTCTTTTAGTGCCTGCCACTATCCTAGCCATCTGAAGCTTGCTGCATCATTTCCTTAAGGATTCCAAGATGGCTAGTGATATAAATAGCAAGTTTTTTTTTTTGAAAATGGGGTGAAATACATTTGTAAAGGCAGTGTTTGCATTCATTCTTTTGTTCTAAGAATTACTATTTTTTAATGTACTGATACAGAAAAAATATCAATGAAATATACTGAAACTCCTTTGCATATTTTTTTTGTCTTCGTGTATGAATCTTGAGTTATTTGTGTATTAAATTTGTAAGGCATCTTTGATACATAATCTACAAGGTAGATAGTGAGGTTAATCTTAAGTTTCTTTCAAGGGAAGGGTAAGTCTTAATGGAAGTTTTAGGGAATTCATAGTTTGTGTAGGAATCTGATGATAGTATATGTCAATGAGAGGATAATTTGTAAGGCATCTTACTTGGGTTTTGGGGATATTTAATTTGAGGGATTTTTTGTAGATGTATGCTTTTGATTCTTATGCCTTAGGATTTGGCATTGGTCTTTGCTTAATTTAGATTTATTACCATCAACAATATAAAATAACAATTTATCTTTAAGTCTATGTTGAAATAATTATATGTTTATATATGTATCAAGTATATAGATAATTGTTGTGATTCTTTAAAGAATTGAATCTAATAGGTACACCTGCCTGAGCTTGAAGCTCAAAGTGAATAAGGATCTAAATCCTTAATACCTTAGTGTTTAATGTTGTTAGATGCATCTATTGGGACCATAAGAGTTATGTATCAGGGTTTTCTGATTTGTATTCATCATCTACAACTTTAAGCACTAATAGACATCATATGGAAAATTCAGTTATCCTAACCTAAGTGTAGTTGAGATAGAATCTTATGGGCTATGTGCACTACTTATTGTATCTGATTTAGTAAAGAGTACATGGGATAAGAAGATTGCCAACCTAAAGGTGAACTTTATAGATTGAATTTCAAGCCTTCCAAACCTATAGAATTGAAGAAAAGAGGTATATCAAAAATTTTGACTTGTATATATATTTTCACACCTTTGTCATTGTTGTCAAAGCGGGAGTAATAGTATGAGAAATTTTTTAATATAAATAAGGTATAGATATATATGGAAAGGATAAAGTATAGTTGAAGGGGGAATATCCCTATGATGGAATGGTATAAGAAGATATGTCTAATCCATAGAATTTTGCAAATCTTTTAATGGCTGTGTAACACAATGTTATAGAATGTTGCAAGTTTATTTTTGGAGTTTTTGAATTTTGATGTTTTGGGACTTAGCCAATTTTCCCATATGTTTCCATCAATGACAAAGGGGGAGATTGTTGGAAATTTGGCTAGGTAAGATATCATGATGTTGTCATTATGGCAATATATATTTAGTATTAAGACAAAATGATTTGAGGATAAAGTTTTGGGATGATAACTTAAGAAAATTGTCTAAGTATAACAAGATTTATATGTATGGACAGAGACTATTTTGATCAGCGAGGTTCATAGAAGTATTTTCAAAACAAGATAACTTGAGTATAGATTTTATGAGGTATGTAAACGCTACAGCTAAGAGCACGAGACTGCATAACATGTACAGACATAGTTATTATTGTTTTAGTAGAAACAATGTTGAGCCGACAGAACAGAGCAACGACAAGTAAATGAATAATTTGGGCTAAGGGATTATTTTATTTTTCAAAATAATGACTTAACTAGTTAGGGACGACATCCTAGATGTTAACCCTTAGTCATCAAGAAGTAATGTTATGTTTTGGAAATGTGTAAGCTGACTGAAAAGCTATGTTTGTGATACGTGGTATAAAGGAAAGTAATTTGTAATATGAAGTTTCAAGACTTGTAAGATGTATGATGATGAATTATATTATGTACATTATTTATGTATTATGTGAAATATGATGTATGATCAAAGTAGTGGGAGTTGATGACAAGTTTTGTGAAGAGCTTAAAAGACAAATCATAATATTGAAGATATTCAGTAGTAGTAAAAGGTTTTTGTATGCTATCTTTTGTATTGAAGATTATCATTGTACATTGCATGTTTGGGCAGTGGGCTCATCCTACATACATTCATTTTTTTAATACCAACTCCTAACAGGGTTGAGGCTCCTAACAAGGCCTAAGTCCTCTAAAAAGGACCGAGACACTATACAAATGTAATAGACTCCTCACAGGGTCAATATCTTTCACAAGATACTTTTGATTAGTGGATCATTTGTGGGTACCATCCCCACTGGGGTTTTCCATTGGCTGGGGTTTCCTCGATAAAAATATGGTTTTATGAGTTCTATTGGTTTATGGTTGTGTTTGTTATTCAGTTTATTCAGTTTAGTTTCTTATGCAAGTTACAAGTTAATTAATAATATCCATACTTGGGAAAAAGTTTGTGAAATACCGATTCACCCCCCTTCTCAGTATTTTCTATTTCTAACACTCCTTTGTCTCCAATTAAGAAGGAAGATAGATCTATAGGAGGAAATGTATGAACACTTGATGGATGATGTTTGAATTCCTTCAATGAATGCTTGCTTACTTAAGCTCCTTGAATGCACAATAACTTTCTTTATTGCTCAAGAATGAATTAGATGGCTTGTAGATTGTGGATGCGTGATGAGATATGAAAATGAGGGGAAGAGGTCTCCTTTTATAGTGATTTAGATATCAAAATCATAAAGGCCCAACCTCACAAAGTGGGAAATAGAAAATAATTTACATCGGGCCCTGAAACCAATCAAAATTAACTATCTGAGCTATAGGTCAGCACATGTTTGACCTATACCAGTATAGGTCATCCCATGTTTGACTTATACCTAGAAGGGTTAATTTTGAGGTAGAATGTGTTGGACCCAAGAAGTATTAGGAAGCTTGGGGGAAAATGGAAAGAAAAGAAGGAAAATCAAGCGTAAATACTAAAATGGAGCCAAGAGGGAAATGAATTATGTGAACAGATGGAAAATTGGGAAATTATGCATAGAAACTAGAGCCAACTTAGAGTTTTTAGCAAGATTAAAGGAGAAAAAAGGACCTTGATTTAAATAATGTATGCAATTAAGTGTAATATGAGGTCCTGATATAAGGAACACACTAAAGTGGGCTAAAAATGATCCCAAATAAACACAAGCAACAAGTGCTTACTTTTTAGGACTATATAGTATATAATGCAATCTCTATGTGCATATAAATATTTAGGTATTAGATATCAGATACTAATATGATATAAGATACCTTTTCCACAAGGGTGCCAATGGTAAATTTTTGGGTCCCTTATGAATTTTTAGTGACCATGTTAAAAATATCAGATATTGGATTAGTATCAAATATCCAGTATTAGTCTGATATCCAACGGTTCCTAAATTATTTTACAAGCAAGCAACATGAGGTTTTAGATAACAAGAGTCAAAATAAAATAAAAATTAACATCTTTTTCATAAATTAATCATTGGTAATTATTTTTTCTTCTTTCTTGGAGCGATAATGGGGAGAAACAGTCATCAAAAAAAAAGAAAAAAGAAAAAGCTTATAAAAGACCAAATTGAAGCATATAGAAAAAGAGATAGAGAAATTCATAGGAAGAGGAGGCGACGTATGTCAAATATTAGTGAAGGTGAGGCCTCTGGTCCACTCATAAATGTTATTTCAAGTGAAGAGGAGAATGAATTTGAAAATATTGAGCATGATTTTAAAAATGAGAATGAGAATGTAGAGATTGATATTAAAAATGTTGAACAAGATATTCAAGTTGGTAATGAAAATGTTGAAATTGATATGAGTGATATTCAACATGATATTAAAATTTTAAATGAATATGCCGGAATTGAAATTGAAGGTGAAAATGTTAGAATTAGCAAAAAAAATGAAGTTGATGAACCAAGTGAATGTTATAAAATCCCAAATTGCATGAGAAATGAAGTCCCTTATGTGGAAGAAATAAAAATGCTAAATTCAAGACCTTCAAGAACCTCAAAATGGTTATTTGAAATCAATGAGAACAATATAAGCAATTTTGAAGTAAAGATATCAACAAGAATTATTTGATTGTGGGCTACACAACTTTTAATGAATATTTAAATAATAAAACATCGACTGAGAAATGTCAAATTTGTGTACAATTGCTAAAGATGCAAAAGATGAGACTTATGCTAGAAAAAATGAACATTTGTGTAAAAGAAGAGATAATTTTTTTTTATTGTTGTCAAAAGTATTTTTAATGCTCTCAATTGATTGGAAAGAATAGAAAGGAAAAGATAAGAGAGTTTCTTAGAGGGTTAATACAACCTTCTTAGTAATTCATCATTTGAGAAAGGCTCACTTTATAAGACAAACTTGTGTTGATTTCAACAAAAATCATAAAACTTTGGATAGAGTACTTGCAAGAAGAGAAAGAGATGACAATCCTCTTCAAAATGGTACATAGGCTTTTGGTTGGAGGCTTCCATGTGTTGATAAGAAGCTAACTGATAGTGTGAAAGAATAAATTTAGCAATTTTGGCACTATAACTCTAGAGTATCACACAATGTAAGGGATGTTGTGAAGTGAAGAATTAGTGACTAAGACCACACTCTGCATCCTAAATATTTTTTGGAAGTAACTCAAACATGTTCTAAAAATTTTGTGAGACACATCCAGTATTGCAAATATCACAAAGGGATTTTGAATCCCTCTAGCCATTTTATTGTGTACCTCTTAATATTTGAGATATTTGTTGTTGCAAAAACCATGTGGAATTTTCAATTCACCATGAGATATTATGCTACATTCATTCGACTTTGCATACTAATGAAATCTTGTAGGAGTGTGGTACAAACCAACTTCTGAAATCATTGAGAGACTTTTTAGATGAATTTTTATTTCATAGAGATGATGATTATTTTTTCTATAGAAATGATTGTTTAAATGAGAAGCCCTCACAATGTGGTCGTTTGTCAAAGTTTGTTTCATGTTTTCAAGAGGTTGGCGAACATAAATTTGGAAATAAAATTATTGAGAAAATAATATATGAGACAGTCAAATATACTATGAAGAGTGGAGGTGAAAGTTCTAGATTTGATTTGGTTACAAAAGAATGTAGTGTTGCTAATTTTATCTCAAATTTTAAGGAAAATATTTTCTACAAGTATGCAAGGTATAGTCATAGGTCTTAGTGGTTGGATCAACAATTTAGGATGTGGAAGGACCCTTTTCCAATTGACAATAGTATATTAGTGGTTGATTTTACATAAAACTACACATTACAACTATAATATGAGTTACAAGTTCAGTATTACAATTCCATTTAGAGTGTTATTTTTGTCCACATAACATATAGACATGCCCTTGATAGTACAAAACATGATAGGAAGATAATCAAACATGCCTAATTTTGTATACATGTATATTTGTATCATTAGGTTATAACGAATAACTAAAATTTTTTGATGAATTTTTTGGGAAAATGATGTTTGATTATACTTTGTTCACAAATGTCACCTTTATGTGTAATGATGATTAAGATTATGTACCTTCATGGATGATTAAGATTACAATTTTCCTACATTCATTATGGCTTCCCCATTTCACGAGAGTTACTTTTTAACATAGAAGAGAACATGTTAGAAACATAATAGTTGTAGCTACAAATAATATAGACATGTTAGATTGAAATAAAGTAAGATTTCCTACATAATATAGACATGTTAGACTAAAATAAACCAATGATGTTGCTACAGTGAATCGCTCTGAAGATTTCCACTACGTTTTCCTAAATTCATCAACATTTTCTCAAGTGTTATCTTATTGAAAATAGAGTTGATATTGTTTTGACTCAAGAAACCAAAATGAAAAAACAAGTTTAAATGAAAAGATAGTTAAGAGTATTTGGCATCTGGCTCACTTTGTTGTTTCTAATCTTCGGAAGGGCCCTCTAGTGGTCTTTCTATTCCGTGGAACCCTTTACTTCTCAATGGCCACCCTATGGATGTCAACATAAATAGTATTATTCTTCAAATGGAGGACATAATTATTTGGAAAGATGAAATTTGATGACCATAAATGCTCCTAGTAATAGAGTTGGGAGGGCAGAGCTATGCAATGAATTGACAGATTGTATTTATAATAATAATATTATTGGATGACTGGTGGTGATTTTAATTCTCCTCTTTACCCTTGAGAGAAATAAGGGATCAAGAAGATTTTCCAGATAGTATGTCTGATTTGGTTGACTTCTTTTCTATGGCGGGATTGATTGACTTAGGCTTAAGAGGAACAATGTTCACTTGGACCAATAGCATTAGGGGGAACAACTAATTCATGTTAAACTAGATAGATTCTTGATAAGCAATAATTAGAATATTCTCTTAAAACTATTAGATTTCCACAATCCATAGGAATAATGCTCTTATTTTTGGATTTGATTATGTGATAATTTTAACATTAATGTTTTGAATCACATTCCATGATCCATCATTAGGATGCAAGAGAGTAGCAGGAAAAGAAAGAACATCATCAGGAGCATTCTCTTTGGGCTCTCTTTATCTTCGCTGAACCTAGAATTGGGTTGGACCATAATGCCTTGCTTCTCAGCCGGGAGAATAAAGCTTTGAAATGTTCTTTTCCTTTTATGTATGAAATTATGTGGTCTTTTCAACCAGATTTAAAAAGCTTGTTAAAGATCGGTGGAATACCCCTTTCGGTGGCACTGCTATATGTATTTTAACTCAAAAATTGAAGAAAGTTGAAAAAATGGTTAAAGGTTAGAATAAAAGCTTTTTTGGAAACATCTTCCAGAAGAAAAAAATCCCTCTCTTGAATTGAGAGTGATTCGGGATAAAATGGAACAAAGTCTTAATGATGATGATATCTCCTTAAGAGAAAGAGAGTTGAGACAAGTGAGACTCGGTTGATTTAGAATTTGTTTATGTGAAGTACAACATTTTAAACACTATTCATTGTATGAGGATAAACATATTAGAGTGAATCCAAAATGAAAGAAAAAAGTGTAGAATATGCAATTTTTAAATTATTATTATTATTTTATCAGCAAAAAGCCAAAGCAATAATTTGACTTGCTAAAGATACGTAAAAAAATGCATAAGAACTACAAAAGATTTATATAATCAAAAGACCATTACAAATATAAAATATATAATTTAATGATGTAAAATATATGCATTAATTTTTAAAGTAAGTTTATATTTTTAAATAACAAATATGAATACCTTATATCTAAATTACTTTTTTATGCTACACCAATACATTATATATTTTTATTAATATTATAAATACACAATTTTACTATCCAATTTAGTTCATTTAATACATTAACCAATCTTAACCTAAACTATTACCCATAATTAATGTGTTCCCTATCTTAATTAGATTAAATCATTCATATCCTACATTAATTAAGATTAATTAATTCATATCAAGTTTATGCCTTCTTGGATTAGGTCACATATGCAGGTAGAGAATACAAAATTATAAAATTATATTTGGAACTATGAATTTAAGAAAAAAAATGAGATTAGTAGAGAATACATATGTTCTAATTTAAAAATTGTAATTTCAAAAAGTATAATAATGAAAGCCCTTTTGTTTCATAAGATTTAAAGGGGATAGTATAAATGGTTATATAGAGCACACGCATGGTCAAGCACTTGCAACTCTAATTCAGTCTCAATTCTACTTCCCAAATTTTTACCTGCGATCAGATTTCAAAGATGTAATATAATCATATTCAATATGGTTCTCGTGTCTGAATTTGCCAAACAGCTAGAATTGACAAGTTTTTAGGATTGGCGCCAACTAGTATTGTACCAGATTTTAAACTTTCCTGACTGAGTGATTAAATCAGATCGAATATGGATCTTGGGTGCATCAGGCCAACACATACAACTTTCACTTTTTGATTCCTTATTGTTATAATTGGTCGATCTTGATTTTAAAGCTAGATTTAATAAACCCTTGGGTTCTTGACCACCACATGATTGGGTGTGCATTCATGTCCACACCTTTGTGTAACAAGGATGTTGTACCCTATGTTCCATTTGTAGATTAGATCATTCATGTCCACTCTCTTTGACTGTTATGTATGGAAAGATTATAGATTAGATTGTGAGATCATAAGTCTATACATCAATATGTATTGGAATGTTTGCAAGTGTTTAGAGGAGAATATCTGATAATTGAATATTTTGATTTAACAAATTTTAAAATCATATATGATGATTTCAAATTATTTTTATTTTTAAGGTTCATTTCATTATCAAGTATGATATGTATTGAATATGACTATACTTATGAGATGGTTTTCTTTTCTAAGATGATTTATTCCTCTAAATTCTAAATTTAATGTTAGTATAGGAATGATGGTGATATGAATTGAATATGATTACATTTTTTGAGACATGTTTCCTTCTTCAAGGCAATTAGATTTCCAAAGATGTTTCATTCTTCTAGATTTAAAATTTAATGTCTGTGTAGGAAGATGGTGGAGATCATTCATTCTTAAAATGTGTTGAAATCAGATTTGATGAGTCAAGATATTCTACATATACCTACTCTTAGTTTTTGAGTTCAATTAGATATCCGCCTAGACAACAAGAACAATATGTTCTAAATGTTTAGTACCTTGTGTTATGTTTTGTTCCATTTTGTAATAAAAACTAAATTTGAAAATTAATATTTTAGGTGCTAAAATATAAAAAATAGGAAAAAGTAGAATAATGTTATTATGTGTTAATGGAGTGTTATAAATATATAAGTTTTTATGGACCGAAATGACAAATGTTTGATTAATCACGAATTAACAATAAATCAAAAAAATGAATTAACTGAATCAAATAGGACATAAAGATAATGCTCAGATAGATGTGAGACAACTTTCATCAATAAAAGATGAATTAACTAAGTCAAATAAGACATAAAGATAATGATCAGATAGATATGAAACAACTTTCTATCAATACAAAAAAATGGTGAAAGGATGGTGGTACTTGATAATCAAAACCTTTTGATTATGAGAGATAATCCCATGCATTTAACTAGAGTAGACAAAGACCACATATTTTAAATCCAAACGTGTGTGCTGTCTTTTGTGCAGGAAAAGATTGATCAAACAGACATTGACATGCATCAAATCAGTTATCAAAATACTTACTCCACAGGCATAGAAAGAGTTTGTAGTCATTTGATTATAATCAGACAATATGACAGCAGAGATTTAATCTGGGCTAAAACTTTCACATCTTGAGAATTTGTAAAAACTAATGTTCAATTAATTCTTTGATCGATTGCATTCATCATGGATGGTATGAATTGAATGTGATTACAGTTTGGACGTTTCTTTCTTTCCTCAAGGAGATTCAAATTTCCAGGCTGTTTCATTCTTCCAAATGTGTTGAAATCAGATTTGATGGTTGAAGATATTCTATATATCAGTAATTTTAATTGTTGAGTTCTTTAGTAGTATTTGAAGTATTTAATATTATAAACAATTATAGATATATGATTTTCAGGATTTTTTATGTTATTGTGAGTAGCTCTTTTGTAACCAATTGTCAGAGTTTATTTCCTTAATGTTTTAGATCAAATTCTATTATCTGTCACGGGGAAGAAGAGAGGAAGACGAGAAAAGAATGATGATCATGGAGTTTGATCTATAATGGCAGATCATGGAGTTTGACTTGACACATCAAGGAAATAAACTCATATAGTTTATTCGAAAAGCTATGTACAATAACTAAAGACAATTATCTATAGCAACGAGTATTCCAAGGATGGAAAAATCTTATGTATTATGATAAACTGGATAATAAATAAAATTAATTTCCAAAGATAAATATAGAAAGTAGAAAAAAATAAAATAATGTTATTATGGGATGTAATATGCAAAATTATGTACCAAAGATCTTTTGAATAACACAATGAGTAATTTACAAATATATAAGTTTTAGGTGAGTGAGTAGGATAACACATGTTCAAAAGGTAATAATGCAACTCACAATCAAGAAATGGGTTAGCTAAGTCAAGTAAGACATAGGAGGACATTGATTGCATAGATGTGACGCCCAACTTTTATCAATCAAGAATTTATGAGGGAACGGTAGCACTTAATCATCTCAAATCAAGAGTAATATATTTCTATTAATTATCTAGACGAGAGAAAAAAATCATATTATCTTAAGGTGAACTTATTAATAATAGATACAATATTACACTTAGAACATAGAATTATTCTTGATAAAATATAATATTATACTAATTCATGTGATCACTAAGCATAATTAAGGAGAAATAAAAAAGAGTCCTAACAATGAACTCATGGTAGATGTATATACAAAGATAGAACTCTACCTAACTCTATCTCAAAGAATGAAAAAAAGACTCCCTTTCCTATCCCTCGACCTCCCTTCCATACAAAATGTATTTTTAAAATGTGGAAAATACAACAGAAATTTAATGAAAGTTTCAACATATGATCTTCATGACCTGCACTCCTATACTATAGTCCCAAAAAAACTACAAATATACAACTCACTGATGTGACAGAAAAACGAGTGTGATCTCTCAAAACTTGGTGAAAGTAGATGACAGACAAAATATACAGTCCTTCAGTACGAATTTAGAGAGCTTAAAATACATGGTAATGAAATGTACAACGTTTTGTCATCACCAAAGTATGGAAGCTTCCGTGAAGGATACAACAAACAAATGGTGAATTTACAGTTTTCTGGTACAGAGGAGGTGAATGCACTTAATCCCATGTGGATGAATTGTCTTCTACATATCAAAAAGAATCCTTACATTGCAGGACTTCATCTCCTCAAACCTTACGTTGCCAAATCCTTATTTACAACGAACTTTAAGAAAGTACATTCGCTTACATTCGCAGCACTTGTGGAAGACTGTAGAGAAACTTGGTAAAGGGTTCAGTTACCTAGAGAATCAGAGATTCTTTCACCTTGATATCTATGCAGTTTTTACAGCAACCTAGGTAATGGGTTTCAGAATGGGAGAAAATATTGGTTGCTTCAAGCAGATTTTATGTTTTTTTAATGATTTGACTTTCAATTTTAAAGTCTAATAGGAGAGACGATTTAGTAGTTGAGTACGTTTTAATAGTTGTTAGTTGCGATAGCATTTGTTGATCTAATATTCAATATTTTTGGTAATATCACACCAATAATTGTGACTTTAAAGCTGTTATTGTTGATAATGACTATCTAAATTGAACGAAATGTATTTCTTAGATCTAAAGAGCAACAAATCATGTGATGCCATATCAGTGCACTAATAAAACATGGCGTACCAAACAAGTATTAGCCTCATTTTTTCCTTTTGGGTCTTTTTGGACACCTTGGCAAAAATCATGTTGATGTGGCATTGTATTTGATGATGTGTTCTTGAAAGCTTGGTTATAACTAGGGGACTTACCAAGTAAACTATTGTACTAATTTGGAAGTGATTTGAAATTTCCTTGTAGGATCTTGAGAGGCATGAAGTGAAGGTGCTCAAATATTGGGTCTAAACCCTTATTTGGTGTAGATTCATAAATAGGATAGTAAGTGAAGAGGGTTCAAGGTTTTGGCACACTTAAACCAGTGGTCTTGTTATGGTGTCATGGTGTCTTGTTGTGACCAATGGTCTTGTTATTGTAAGGCTTCATTAGCCTTGTTTTGTTTTTAGAATGGTTATATAATAAAAAGGAAAAGGAATGAAATGAGCTTTTATAGTCCACAATATCAACCTTATGTTTTTGGGTCTACATATGGTGACAAACACTCCTTGCAAGAAGCACCTAGCTATGCTACAAACGAGGCGCACATACCTTACCCCCTATGGGATTTCAACATTTGATAATGGTTCTATATCGCAAGAATTTGTTGTTCTCTTCTTATTTACACTTTCTTTTTAGATTTCTATTCCTTTTGTAAATTTTTTACTCCATCTTTCTTCAATTAAAAAAGTGGGTTTGGTGTTAGTATTAAGGAACATTGAGAGGTGGAGGGGGGAAGCAGTGGTCGAGCATTTTTAACTTTGGCAATCAAATTTACTCAGCGGAATAAATAACCCTGTTAAGGATTTAGTACAAAAGGGGAATGCAAATGCATTCAAGCATACTACCTAGAGCTCACTACTCAATACAAAAAAGGGCTCCAACCATTAGGAAAGCTCACTTCTTTATAAAGTATATTGGACTACAACCCAAATGATGAACTGGAAGATAGAATCACATATACCAATACAGCTCCATGTACGTGCAACACAAAATCTCTGCTCAATATTCAACCTAACTTCTTCTTTTAGATCCTTTTCATATACAACATATAACCATAACATATCTAACCATGACAATACAAAATCAACACAAAAACTCAATCTTATATATCAGATATCAAAATTAATTTCTTCACTGGTCAGCCTCAAGAAAATACTATGTAACGTGTGAAGTGTCAGTTAGATCTATAACAAAAAATCCTTCCTAACCTCAAACAATATCATAGATCTCTTCTACCATGTCATATCTACCAAATCAACCTCAAAAACAATTTATCCCATTGACCTAATAGGATCGCTAACTGATCTTCTAGTTGTCTGTTAATTGTTCTTCATTGTTTATTGATTTTCGATACTCAAAACACCATAACTCGCTCATTTGAAATCTCTGATTGGTCCGAAGCTAGAATAAGGTAAAGTATACCTTATAGAAGCTCCCCTAGGTTCACTGCCCAAAACTTGAAACTATCAAACTGTACAAAAGCTTTTATTGAACCTTGTACATTGTCCATGTTCTTCCATACTTAGCCAAAGTTACATCCAATCCTTTAGTATAAAAAAAAATTAACAACAACCTAGGTAATGGGTTTCAGAATGAAAAAAAATGTTGGTTTCTTCAAGTGGAGTTTATGTTTTTTTAATGATTTGACTTTCAATTTTAAAGTATAATAGGAGAAAGGATTTAGTAGTTGAGCACATTTCAATAGTTGTGATAGTATTTGTTGATTTAATACTCAATAGTTTTGATAATATTACACAAATAATTGTGACTATAAAGTTGTTATTGTTGATAATGACTACTCATGATTGAACGAAATGTATTCCTAATATCTAAAAAGAAACAAATCATGTGATGCCACATCAGTGCACTAATAAAATATGACTTACCAAACAAGTATTAGCCTCACTTTTTTTTTGGTCTTTTTGGACACCTTAGTAAAAGGCATGTTGATGTGGCATTGTATTTGATGATGTGGTCTTGAAACCTTAGTTATAAGTAGGGGACTTACCAAGTAAACTATTGTAAGAATTTGGGAGTGATTTGAAATTTCCTTGTAGGATCTTGAGAAGCATGAAGTTAAGGTGCTCAAATATTGGGTATTCTCCCTTATTTGGTGAAGATTCATAAATATGATAGTAAGTAAAGAGGGTTTGGTTTTGGTACACTTGAACCAGTGGCCTTCTTATGGTGTTATGGTGTCTTGTTGTGACCAATGGTCTTGTTATTATAAGGCTTCATTAGCCTCGTTTTGTTTTAAGAGTGTTTATATATTTAAAAGGGAAAGGATTGAAAGGAGTTTTTATAGTCCACGATATCATCCATATGTTTTTGGGTTTATATATGGTGAGAGACACTTCTTGCAAGAGGCACCTAGTTGTGCTACAAATGAGGCGTACATACTTACCCCCTGTGGGATTTGAAAATTTGATAATGGCTCTATATTGCTAGAGTTTTTCATTCTCTTCTTATTTGTAGTTCCATTTTAGATTTCTATTCTTTTTGTAATTTTTTTTATTTCAGCTTTCTTCAATAAAAAGGGGGTTTGGTTTTAGAGGAAATTTTTTTGTTTAATCATGTTTGAATCATAGTATTATTTGGATGGATGATTTTTTAGGAAGTCTCTATTAAGGAGACCATCAATCTTCATGAAAAATTAGTTTTATTGAACCCACTATTCATGGAATAGAGGTCAATAAATTTGACTAAAAAATTAAGCATTCGATATTGATAAAGTGTCATAATTTAATACACTACAAAAAAATAGAACTTACTTGTCAATCAATCTTATACTTTTAGGTCCTTCCATGCACAATAATGACCACTAAATTTTTTAGAGAGTTTGAAAAATAGGCTATCTATAAAAAAAATTAACGTTATTCAAATTTCCATTGTTTAGTTTGGATGAAATAAATTGCTAACCTAACTTACTTTTCTATTGTCCAATTTGGATGTAAAAAATTTCTTGCCTAACTTTCCCAAGCCTTTTGAACATAATGGCGAGTTTGAAAAGACTTGCATTCACTAAAATTTAGCTTCATTGAAAACCTCATCTCTTCTTGAGCGAGAGTTCTTTCTATCTTGTGAAGGTAGGCAGCGAATCAAGAGGTAAAATAATTGTTTAATGTATCAAAATGGTGTAGCAAATAAGTCCAAGGTATTTTTTGAAGTAAAGAAAGTGTTAAAGAGTGGATCCTAATCCAAAGGTGGTCAATTTTACTACAAAAGAATGAATGGAGTCATGCTATGAAGGTTGATGAGATCATGTTTTATGGATGGAATAGAAATTGTTATAGTAAAAAAAAAGTTTCAAGAAACCAAGAACTTTGTAAAGGCTATGGAAGAATGATTGAATGATGTTTCTAGACTAGTAGATGGAGCAAATCAAGAAGAAAATAAAAAATTAAGTTTTTCAAAATGAGAAAGTTGTACTTGAACACAAATCAAATGCCAAAGAAAAAAAGAGTGAAAAGTGTTCTCTAATAGGTAGAGAGAAAGAAGACATTACAAAAGGTCTAGAAAGGAGCGCAACACAAAATGTTGTAAAAAGGAAAGATTTTGAATGCTCCAACATATGCAGAATAATGTATGCAACAAAAAGGAGAAAAGTGTCTCTTACTTAAGGAAGAGCTGAGAGGAATTTAGGATATTTTTTATTTATCTTCAACAAAGAACAAGGTAGATTGTGATTAGCTCACACAAGGAGAATAAATCATCATAAAGGAGAATAGAAAAATGAAATACAAAAAAGATATATGTCTATTGAAGGACATGAGTTTCAAAACATGAAGATGTATAGAGGACTGTATTTAAAAAGGTGAGGAGAGAAGACATGAATAAAAACACTCATGAAGGGATTAAATATGGGTACATGCATGTCAATGGAAAAGTGAGGAAATTATTAGAGAGTACAAATAAGAAGCTAAAATGAGTACTAGAAAAGACACATAATGAGTACCTTCAAATGGTATCAAGTGTAGGAGGAAATAGAGTTATCAAAAAGGGATAAATAGATGGTACGAAGAGAAGGAAACAATAAGAGGGAGACTAAGATTTAAAGGTTACGAAGAGAAAAAAATGACCAAAAAAGTAGAAAGAAGAATAAGTATTGGAATAGAAAAAATAAAAAGAACCTAAGATTCCAAGTTGGAATTCATGGATGCCGATAGAAGAATAAAATAATAAATGACAAGCATGTGCGAGTTTATTTATGGATACTTAAATAGAAACCTAAAAGGTTTGTAGAAGAAGATGGACACTTTTTGACAAGGAAGCAAGAAATGAAACTATTGAAGGTGGATGGTACTAAGTGGGTTGGAAGCTAAAATAGAGTGGAAGGTAAGAAAAAAGAAAAAAACTTTAGATGTCCAAAACTATATAGTGTTATGTGTCTCATTCTACTTTATGTTAGCTAGTAATGGTTGGGCACATAGGCTTTGAAAATCATCCTCGGACATCATTAATAAACAAGTGCACAAGCATTGTAATGTATCCCACTAGTTGTTAGAATAAATACTTATTTATCCCACATGCATTGAATGACAATATTTTCCCTTGGGAAAATATATTTATTGCAATTTGACTTGTCAAATTGAAATCATCTTGGATATTGATGATTGGAGTACATTATTTACCTAGGGTTGTCCCTTTTAAGTGTCATGGTGAAGATACCAAAATTATTTAGTTTCTATAATTATTTTTGATGTTTATGTATGCACAACATATTTCATCTTGTAGGTTTATTAAAAATGGTATCAAAGCTCTTTGTGGAACTATTTTTGCAAACAACTTTGCCACATTTGGGCCATCTATAACCATTTATGTCATATTCTCTCACCTTTCCTTATAGAGATCTTGGTGATAAAAAGGGTTACAATTATAATAGCACTAGAATTGTACCATTTGTTTCCAATAATCTTCCCTTGAAATTAGTTTATTTTCATGTTCTAGGTTATAAATTTTTTTTGCATATAGATTTCAAAATATTATAAATTTTGCTTTACCCCCAATTCTCATTTAAGTGGACTTTGAATTGATATTTAGATGGAAGATTCAAATGCTGGTTTTGGGGGTAAATGAGAATTAACAAATAGCTATTCGAGTTTCATGTTTTGAAGACATACATCGAAAATGTCAATTCTGGGATTTGTCAATCCCAATTCCTATCTAATTCCATCAAACAAAGGGGCCGCGTATTTCAAAATCATGTATGTGATGATTTCAAATTATTCTCATTTTTTTTTACACTCGATTAGTTAACAAAACTCTTGCTTATAACTAAGGTTTCAAGTCTATGTTATAAAATATTATGCCACATCAGCATGCTTCTTATTGGGGGATCCATAAAAAACCCAATAAAAGAGGAGATTGATAGTTGTGCATTAAGTTATAATGTGTATATTGAATCATGTTTTATTGGTGGGTCAATGTGGAATCACATAATCTATTGCTTTTTAGATCTAGGAAATACATTTAATTCAATTATGATTACTTATGATTGGCATTAATAGCTTTAAAGTCACGATTACTAATGTTATATACTAATAAAAATATTGGATATTACATTAGTAATTGTTATTACAACTATTGGAACATGCTCAACTATTTGTTCATCTCCCCTACACCAAGCACATAAAAGTAGTTGCGGTCATTTGATTGGTGGAAATAATATGATAACAAATGGAACAAAAAAATCATAAAAGATCCAATTTGAACTATAACTTCCATGTCTCGGTCATCTCAGAAACCAATATTCAATCATTTTTAAGGTTCATTTCATTATCAAGTATGATATGAATTGAATGTGATTACACTTTTGAGACGGTTTGCTTTCCTCAAGGCAGTTCAATTTCCTAAGATGATTCATTCCTCTAAATTCTAAATTTTATGTTAGTATAGGAATGATGGTGATATGAATTGAATATGATTACATTTTTTTGAGATGTGTTTCTTTCTTCAAGGCAATTAGATTTCCAAAGATGTTTCATTCTTCTAGATTTAAAATTTAATGTCGATATAGGAAGATGGTGGAGATCATTCATTCTTAAAATGTGTTGAAATCAAATTTGATGAGTCAAGATGTTCTACATAAAACTACTCTTAGTTTTTTAGTTCAATTAGATATCTGCCTAGATAACAAGAACAATGTGTTCTAAATGTTTAGTACTTTGTGTTGTGTTTTGTTCCATTTTGTAATAAAATATCAATCTGAAAATTAAAATTTTATGTGTTAAATACGAAAAAATAGAATACGGTTATTATAGGTTAATGGAGTGAAACTGACTAACAATACAGTGAATTGTTTATAAATATATACAATTTTCAGATAAGTGGGTCAGGATGACAAATGTTCAATTAATCATGAGTTAACAATAAATCAAAAATGAATTAACTAAGTCAAATAGGACATAAAGATAATGATCAGATAGATGTGAGACAACTTTCATCAATAACAAATGAATTAACTAAGTCAAATAAGACATAAAGATAATGATTAAATAGATGTGACACAACTTTCATCAATAAAAATTTGATGAAAGAATGGTGGCAATTGATAATAAAAACCTTTTGACAACTAGAGTAGACAAAGACCATATATCTTAAATCCAAACATGTGTGTTGTCTTTTGTGCAGGAAAAGATTGATACTGGATCATTTATGTATTCTTAATCAAATAGACATCGACATGCATCAAATTAGTTGCTGGAATATTTCCAAGTATTTCAAAGAGTTTGTAATCATTTGATTATAATCAGATAATATGACATCAAATTTAATCTGAACTATAAATTTCATATCTTGAGAATTTGTGAAAACCAATGTTCAATTAGTTCTGTGATCGATTGCATTCATCATGGATGGTATGGATTGAATGTGATTACAATTAGGAAGTTGCTTGCTTTCCTCAAGGAGATTCAAATTCCAAATTCTAAATTTAATGTTGGTATGGAAAGGAATGTGGGATGGTGGAGATCATTTATTCATGGGATGTGTTGAAATCAGATTTGATGGTTCAAGAAGTTTTATATATAATTTTTTAGTTCTTTACTCGTATTCGAACTATTTAATATTATAAACAATTGTAGATATATTATTCAAAATTTATGATGTTATTGTGCATATCAATCAATTGTGAGAGTTATTTCGTCAATGTTTTGGATCAGATTCTATTATCCACCATAGGAAGAAGAGAGCAGGACAAGAGAAAAGAATGATGAATCATGGAGTTTGATTCATGATGATGGATCGTGGAGTTTGACTTGACACGTCAAGGAAATAAACTCATATAGTTGATTTGAGAAGCTATGCATGATAACTAAAGACAATTGCCTATAGCTTCGAGTGTTCCAAGGATAGAAAAATCTTCTGTATTGTGTTAAATTTGATAATAAATAAAATTAATATTGAAAGATATTAACGTTAATCATAAATATAGAAAGTAGGAAAAAATAGATGAATGTTATTATGGGTTAATATGTAAAATTATGTACGGAAGATCTTTTGAGTAACAAATGAGTAACTTACAAATATACAAGTTTCAGGTGAGTGAATAGGATAACATATGTTGAAAAGGTAATAATGCAACTCACAATCAAGAAATGAGCTAGCTAAGTCAAGTAAGACATAGGCGGACATTGATTGCATAGATGTGATGTCCAACTTTTATCAATCAAGAATTTATGAGGGAATGGTGGCACTTAATGATCTTAAATCAAGAGTAATATATTCTTATTAATTATCTAGGCAAAAGGGAAAAAATCATATTATCTTAAGTTGAACTTATTAATAGATGCAATATTATACTTAGAACATAGAATTATCGTAGATAAAATATAATATTAAATACTAATACATGTGATCACTAAGCATAATTTAAGGAGAAATAAAACAAAGTCATAACAATGAATTCATGGTAGATACATGTGTACAAAGATAGAACCCTCGACCTCTTTTCTATTTCTTGAATTCCCCTCCATACAAAATGTATTTTTAAAATGTGGAAAATACAACAAAAATTTCATGAAAGTTTCGGCATATGATCTTCATAATATGCACTCCTATACTATAATCCAAACAAAACTACAAATATACAATTCACTGAGGTGATAGAAAAACCAGTGGGGTCTCTCAAAACTTGGTGAAAGTAGATGACAGACAAAATATACAGTCCTTCAGTACGAATATAGAGTGCTTAAAATACATGGTAATCAAATGTACAATGTTTTGTCATACCCAAAGTATGGATACAACAAACAAATGGAGAATTTACAGTTTTCTAGTACAGAGGAGGTGAATGCACTTAATCCCATGTGGATGAATTGTCTTCCACATATTAAAAAGAATCCTTACAGGACTTCATTTCCTCATAAACCATAACATTGTCAAATCCTTATTCACAATGAATTTTAGTTTACATTAAAATTTGTGCAGCACTTTTGGAAGACTATATAAAGAAAATTGGTGAAGGGTTCAGTTACCTAGAGAGATAGAGATTCTTTCACCTTGAAATCTATGCAGTTTTTAGAGCAACCTAGGTGATGGGTTTCAAAATGGGAAAAAATATTGGTTGCTTCAAGAAGATTTTATGTTTTTTTAATGATTTGACTTTCAATTTTAAAGTCTAATAGGATATAGGATTTAGTAGTTGAGTACATTTTGATAGTTGCCATGTTGATTTAATATTCTATTTTTGGTAATATCATATCAATAATTATGACTTTAAAGCTGTTATTGTTCATAATGACTATCCAAATTGAATGAAATGTATTTCTTAGATCTAAAAAGCAACAAATCATGTGATGCCATATTAGTGCACTAATAAAATATGACCCACAAAACAATTATTAGCCTCTCTTTTTTTTCTTTTTTTTTGGGGGGGGTGGGGTCTTTTTGGACACCTTGGAAAAAATCATGTTGATGTGGCATTGTATTTGATGATGTGCTCTTGAAACCTTAGTTATAAGTAGGGGACTTACCAAGTAAACTATTGTAAGAATTTGGGAAGGACTTGAAATTTCCTTGTAGGATCTTGAGAGGTGTGAAGTTAAGGTGCTCAAATATTGTGTCTAAACCCTTATTTGGTGAAGATTTATAAATAAGATAGTAAGTGAAGAGGGTTTGGTTTTGGCACACTTAAACCAGTGGTCTTGTTATGGTGTCATGGTGTCTTGTTGTGACCAATGGTCTTGTTATTGTAAGGCTTCATTAGCCTCGTTTTGTTTTTAGAATGGTTATATATTGAAAAGGGAAAGGAACGAAAGGAGCTTTTATAGTCCATAATGTGTGTGTGAATTTTGTACCTAGCTATAGACACAACACTTCAGTAAAACATTAGAGATTAGTTGAAATTGAAATCATGCAAGTAATTGAAAACTAAACTAACCAGGTGACTTAATGCCTTCTAGTAGATGCGAGTATGTATTCTTAGATTGGACCGAGATCAGTGACCTTGACGACACCTAAATGAAGGATTTGAATGCAAAATCTAGATATGAATTAGATGCAAATTGATCTATATTTTTGGTTTTTCTATGCAATTATGATAAAAATGATATGAAATCTAGTCTCTATGAAAAATTGATATGCAAAATAAGCTACAATGATATGCTAAATATGAATGATCTCACAAAAGTTGTTGATTCACAAAGAAGCTTCAATTCTTTAGATACCAATTCGCCAGCATAAGTTTGCACAATTATGAGATATGAGATTAAAGAGCTGAGCCTTGGTTTTATAGAAATCCAGGGTTTTGGGGATGCATGGAAAAGCCATAAATCACTCTAGTTGATTTTTGAGTCAACAAGGAATTAAAGATAGTTAACTCATAATAAATCATGCAAAAAATAGCTTTTTGATTTAAATCAGAAGTTGAGATCAGTTTTTAACTCAAAATAGAGTTGAGCTTATTTTTAAAACAACTTAAATTGATTTTCTGATTTATAGTTTAACTATTTTTTCGATGTGCATAATTAATCATGAATTAATTAAATAAATAAAGTGATTTTATCCTCAACTTTAACTGATTTTAAAAATAAAATAATTGATTTATGGGTTAATCAATTATTAAAATCAAACTTTTATTCCAAAATAATATCATTAAATATGACAACTTGTTTTAATTAATTAAATAAGAATTTAATCAATTAATGATAGGAATTTTGATTTATTGTCAAAATGGAATAATACAATTTAAGAATAAATATAATTAAATTCAATTAAATAATTAAGTGGCAGTATTAAATCTAATTAATTAAATATTGAGAATATTCAATTAAACAAACTTTAGGATAAATAGGATTTATCGCCAAATAATCATTAAATTAAAGATAATTAAGATGATTAGGAATATTACTAGGAATATTCCCCGATGCAGAATTTGAGATAATCAATTAGGATTCGATGATGTTCAGATGTGCCTTAGGTTAGGACTTTTGATGTCGATTTCGTTCGATGTGTCGATATAGGAGGTTAATGAACCTATAGCCCATTTTTGGAGTATTACATTTTGCCCCTCTTTGAATTGTTGTGCGAAGCGCAGTGGTTCAAAGACAGTCTGTGTATGATATTGAAACTGATGTTTGAAATTGATATTGATATGAAATAGAAACTGATTGAAATTGATATGAAGATAATAGGTCCTGAATGACCAAAGATAATGTTAACTATAACAACAATGAACTGATGATTGCGAAAAAGTGTCAAAACACCTGATTTCAAACCTTATGATTGCAAAGAAGTGAGTGACCGATTCCAGACCGGATTGTCAACAAGAATCACATTGGTATCACATCCTAACCCTTCAATTTTTGAAAAATCAAGGAAATAACACAATTGAACTGATAGTTACAAAAATTGATACAATTTACAAGATTAAGAGAATACCAGATTGATATGGATCTCGATGAATCTGATATGCCCCAAGCGATGATTGATTTGCCCCAAGCGATGAGGTCTTTTTGATGAATGAGCAACTAGACGTGGTTGTTTGTCTCAATTACTGAGGAAATATATGATTTCAAAATTTAGATTATAGACTTTGAATGATGTGCAATACCATGCCCCCTTCAGGATAAAAATTGAAATCTGACAAGAAAAGTCAGCATTGAATAGCTCAGAAGCATGCTAATTGATTTGAGAAGTGGTTAAACACATTCAAGAATGCATTCTGCATCGTTTGGAGGTCCAGAAGACCAAGTTTGATGAGGTTTGACCATGAGTTGACCATGGTTGACCAAGTTGAAATGTCGATAGTTTGATGTAAGATAATCAGTTAAGTTGAATACTGGATTTCTTTGATGATTGAAGGTTGATTATGCAAGTAGTGAATAATATAAATGATCTCAGATTTTGATTTTGATCCTGAAAAAGGATTCTACTTGCTGTTTCGTTGGAGGAACCTTCATGTGAGATTCAGCTCTTATGATATGTTTTTAGCATTTTTTGAAGAATCATTTAAGCATTTAAGTTTAATTCAATAATTTGTGAGATCATGCAAACATGAAAAAATGCAGAGAGACATGCAGTATGAAATGCAACCTAAGACCTAGGACCTAGTCACTAATCATGTGTCGATCATTCTCATCATTGAACTTTTAGGTAATCGGATAAATCAATACAATGCCCAATAGTTATGAAACCATAGACATATGAATATCGATTTGTATGTGTAGGAATCAATACAACATCCACTAGTCAATCAATCATAGATATATGAATATTGATTTTATTTTCGGAATGTCGGATTAGATATAAGCACCAAGGCACAAATGTCAGGATGACCTGAATATCATGTCCATTTTGATATAGCAATTTGTATAAGCATCAGAACATAAACGTTGTGATGACCTGAATACGCCTTGCATGCAAACACATCAAATAGTCAAGAGATCAATCTAAATCCAATGTGAATTACCCTTAGTGACCCTTTATCGTCCACATCCTTAGACAAGATCACATTTCACAGTAGGAGAAAGAACTCAAAAAGATAATAGTTAGATCAAACTTCCTTAAATTTTTTGGGTATCAATGGTCGAGGTACGCATGACCATCCAATTTGAGATAGAGGCTCTTACAAATGGACACCATTTCAATCCAAACTTTCTAAAGTTGTTAGATTTTCACATACAAGAAGAAAACAAAGAAAAGATTATGCCCCTAGTCATCACTCTCTAAATCCTGTAAAGGACATCATCGAAGAGATCGAGGGAACATAATATGCAAAAATCTAAATGTGAATCAACAAGCATACAAGGATATAAAAGCATGTAAAAAGAATATATTGTTTTCAGTTTGTGTTTGATTGCATTGTTGTAGATGCAAAATCCTTTCTGGAGAGGAGACTGACTGACTGACTTAGATGAAGCTTCAAAGGACTCTGACTGGATATGACTTGTCTAAGATGTACTGGAGGCCATAGGATATGACATTGATTGCCCCCAAGTTTGAACATTGATAGGATACAAACTCTTGAGCTGATTGGTGTACAGACCGACTTATTGAAAATAGGAATGCAAGAACAAACTAGGAGATATGTACAAACTAAAGCAAGATTGAAAGCTAGGAAAGACCAAGATTGTGCTGATAGATGGACCATTTTTTAACAAGTGGCACCCATTTTTTGGGTTTTCACCATCTTGGTAGAGATTCTATTTTTGCTACCAAGGTGCCTATTTCCAGGTTTTCACCAAGGCACTTTTCTTTGTCTCATTTTATTTTATTTTTCATTTTTTCAATTTTTTTTAATATTTTTGGTATTTTTTGACTTTTTTTGTGAATCATCAAGGCACCTATTGCTAGGTTTTCACCAAGATGTTCATTTTTTTTAGGACTTTTTCCATTTTAAAAGATTTTTTCAAGATATTTTACCATACACTGAATGCCTTAGGCATAGAATTTCTTCAGATGCAGAACATTGATTGGTTCTCGGAGCTGTTCTCCTTTAGTCATTGAGATTTGATAGGCACCAGAGCCAAAAGTAGCAGTAATAACAAAGGGACCCAACCAGTTGGGTTCAAACTTCCCCTTACGTTCTCTATGTGATTGGTTTCTAGGATTCTCTCTCAAGACTAGATCACCAACCTGAAATTCTCTGTGTCTGACTTTTTTGTTGTAGCCTCTAGACATTCTCTTTTGATATACTTTGAGATGATCATACGCTTCTTGTCTGCGCTCATCTAGTAGTTCAAGTTCTTGCAACATAGACACTCTATAGTCATCATCAGTTACTAGACCCTGCATTCTGATTCTTAGTGATGGGATTTCAACCTCAATAGGTAGTACCACTTCAGACCCATAAACTAAAGCAAAAGGAGTAGCCCCAGTGGGTGTTCTGATACTTGTTCTGTAGGCCCAGAGAGCTAGATTGATCATGAGATACCAGTCTCTTCCTATTTTATTAACTGTACGGTGCAAGATTTTCAATAGATTTTTGTTAGAAGCCTCTGCTTGTCCATTCCCTTAAGGATAGTAGATAGATGACCAATGTTGTGTAATCTTGAATTTGTCACATAAATCATCTAGATCTTTGTTCTTGAATTGTCCACCATTATCTATGATGATGGAATGAGGTATCCCATATCTGCATATGAACATAGATATTTGCTTTCCAGTTGCTTGTGTCAAAGGGACTGCTTCTACCCATTTTGTAAAATAATCTGTAGCCATGATCATATGGGTATGTCCATTAGAAGAATGAGGATGTATACCTCCTATAAGATCAAATTTCCATTGTTGAAAAGGCCATTGTGTAGTAAAGGGAATTAGATCTCTACCTAGAGCATGAATTAAGTTGCCATGTACTTGGCACTTTTGACAGTTCATAGCAAACCTGATAGAATCTTTCTCCATTTTAGGCCAATAGTACCTAGCCCTAATAAGTATTCAAGATAGTGTTAAACCGTTCGAGTGTGACCCACAAATACCATCATGGACTTCTTCTAATGCACGTTGAGACTCTTCTCATTCTAAACATCTAAGTAGCATACCATCTAGACCTTGTTTGTAAAGATAATGACCAATGATGACATAACGGGAGGCATTATGGATAAGGTATCTCTTTTCATGGCGGTTGAAGGTATCGGGAATGATTTGGTCTTGGAGATAGGAAAATAGGTTTTTGTATCTGGATGAATCATGACCAACAACAGTGCAGATCATGCAGGTTTTGGGGGAATCATATGCAGGATAAGATAGTGCTTCCACCAGCGTAGCTCATGTTCAGGCTGCTATAATAGAGTAGATAGCATTGCCATTGCATCGGTAGCCTTGTTCTCTATTCTAGGAATTTGCTCAAATGTGATAGATATGAAATACTTCTTTAGATCATCTACCATTCTCTTGTAAGGAATGAGCTTTTTATCTTTAGTTTGGTACACATCATTGACTTGATGGATTACAAGTTGTTAGTATCCATGAATGTGTAGCTCTGTTACTCTCCATTCAATTGCTATTTTCATACCATTCAAAAGGGCTTCATATTCTACAATATTGTTTGTGTAAGGGAACTTTAATCTAAATGCTTTTGGGATTGAGTATCCTTGAGGAGTTATGAACAATATGCCTACTTCTGATCCATTCTCTATATAGGAACCATCAAAGAACAACTACCATTCTCTAGAAGAAAGAGTCATGATAGAGGAATCTGGAAATTCCATTTGCATTGGTGTATCATCAATCATAGGTGCATCTGCTAATTGATCAGCAATAACCTATCCTTTGATAGCTTTTCTTTCCACATATTCAATGTCAAATTCACTTAAGAGCATGACCCATTTAGCTAATCTACCTGTGAGGGCAACTTTGCTGAGAAGGTACTTGAGTGGATCAATTTTAGCTACCAAATGTGTGGTATGAGCTAACATGTAATGTCTCAGTTTCTGTGATGCAAAGATCACAGCTAGACAAGCTTTCTCAATCATTGAATAGTTCTTCTCATATGCAACCAATGTTCTACTGATATAGTATATAGCTCTTTCCTTTTTGTTCTCATCATGTTGTGCAAGCAATGCCCCCAGTGATGTATCTATAGTGGAGATGTATAAGATCAAAGGCTTCCTTGGAATGAGAGACATCAAGATAGGTGGATTTGATAGATACTTTTTGATATGATTAAATTTTCTCTCACATTCTTCATTCCATGCAAATGTCACACCTTTATGTAATGTTTTTGTAAAAGGCTGTGATATGTCTGCTAGCTGTGATATGAATCTTCTGATAGATTGATCTCTTCCTTGCAATGTCCTCTTTTGACTAATATTCTTTGGAGGTTGCATTTCCATTATAGCCTTCACTTTAGCTAGATCAACTTCAATACCCTTCTTTGAGACAATGTATCCTAAGATTTTTCCAAAAGTGACACCAAAAACACATTTCTTAGGATTTAGTTTGAGACTAAATTTTTCCATTCTGTCTAGTATCTTGCTTAAGTCATCTAGATGTTCAACTCTAATCATAGATTTTGATAAAGTATCATCAACATAATCCTCCATAGTCCTATGCATCATGTCATGAAAAATAGATGTCATGGCTCTTTGATATGTAGCACCAGCATTCTTAAGTCCAAATGGCATGACATTCCAACAGAAAGTGCCCCATGCACATGTGAAAGCAATTTTCTCTTGATCCTCTAGAGCAATTTTTATTTGATTATATCTAGAAAAACCATCCATTAGAGAATACATCTCAAAGCCTACAATCATGTCCACTATCATATCAATGTTCGGTAGTGGAAAATCATCCTTAGGGCACGCTCTATTTACATCTCTAAAATTTGTGCACACTCTGATTGATTTATCTAGTTTTGAAAAAAGGAAAATATTAGAGATCCACTCTACATAGTCAATAACTTGGATGAGTTTGGCTTTCAAAAACTTCTCTAATTCAACTTTTACCAAAAGTGCAACATGAGGATTCATCTTTCTCAATTTTTTCTTGACAGGTTTGACATTTGGAGCTATAGATAAATGATGCATTATAAGATTAGGATCCAACCCTGGAATATCTGAATATTTCCATGCAAAGTTGATCTTCTTCTCTGTTAGGAATGTTGTAAATTTTTGCTTCTCTTCTTTTGATAAAGATTGTGCTACATGGATCAACTGTGGTTCCTCTGATGTTCCCAAATTGATAGATTGAGTGGGCTCAATTAGAACTGGAGATCTATCCTATAAATGACTCGGAAGGACATCAAATATCTCATCATTACGCACCTTAGAGAGGTTTTCACCTTTAGATACATGTTTTATTTTTACTTTTGTAGGTTCTGAGACTGCCACAAAGTGATTTTCACCCTCATAACTCCTTTTCTTTTTATTCTTATTCTTATTTTTTTGACTAAGATAATTGATGTCTAACTCCGTCATGCTAACACTCGGTTCACTAATGGAAGTCCTCATAGGCTCAACTACATTGAGGTAACAAACAAGGGCAAGAAGGTATAAGTACCATAGCTCAGATTTGTGGAGGTTTGATCAAGAAGTTCAGGATGTTGGATAGTCAAAATGGGGAAAGATTGGGAGATAGTGTTTACGGATATGGATCTATCATCATTGGTCCTAACCCAACGCTCGAGTTCAAAGGTGATATTACAACTTAAGACATTCAATTCGTGAATAGGCTCAATGTCATTGTGGGAGTCCAATTTAGCCATAGGTGGATCAAACTCGATAGGTTCATCATTTCACTCTAGACCTACGTTGGGTTTAGGTGCATATTGGTGAATAACATCAACATGTTTCTCTTTAATAAGCTCATCTTCTTCTGGAATGGCTCCCCATTCATAGTCATTAGATTCTTCATCTATGCCTCTAGGAAATCTAAGAACATGAGTAAAGTCAGGATGAATACCCCAAGAAGGGTTACCCTCATATTCTAATTTGAATTCATACTCATGAGAATCTATCTCAGAATAACTACCACCTTCCTCTTTGTCTATTTGATTGTCTTCAAGATTTGCTGGTTCTTGTGTTGCAACTATCTCTTGATTGATAGTAGGTTCTTGTGTTTCTACTACATTAATTCTTTTGATTGGATCATCTTCTGCATCAAGAAGGTTTTTGATTTCTTTAGGCAAATTCTCATAAGGAATAAGTTCTGAGCTATTTGAATCACTATCTGATGGTTCAGTTTCTTCCTTCTTAAGAAGGGGTTGGCTTGGTGCGATCTGCTCTATGACATGAGAACAATTACCTTTGAGGTGGAAGGGTTTCTTTTTAAAACCTAAGCCAACAATATCTTTGTTTGCCCTACCAATATGTGAAATAGGTGTCACAAGACCTTTTCCTCTGACTCCTAGAGGTCCTTTACCAGAATATCCCATCTTAGCTATCAGTTTATCTCTTGGACCATATGCCTTAGAAGGCATTTTGGATACTATAGAGTCACTAGTTGGAACAGCTTGAGATTTAGGTTCATCTTTGTATAGCCATGTAAGCACAGCTTCATCTTCTTCAAATTCTTGCTTGGAGACTTGTTCTGCTACAAAATTCTTTTTATATACCTCAAGATGTTCTTTAGAGTCTGGTTTGGACTATTTTAAGGATTGTCCATAAGACTTAGGTGAGATAGGGAGAGATGTCAAAGATAAGATTGGCTCTATAGTATATTCTCCCATACCATTTTCTTTGATATTGACCTCTTTTGCAAGGTCTTCCATTTTAGATGTGGATGCTTCTTTTGTTTACTCAATGGAAGATTCTCTGTTATTACACACAAGTTTATCTGTACTTTCCTTCAATATATTGCAAGTATTGTATATATCTGCTAGAATAGTGACCTCTACTCCTTCATAAGGAAATTTCAAGCATTGGTGAAATGTAGAAGGAATAGCCTTCATCTCATGTATCCATGGTCTCCCTAGAAGAATGTTGTAAGCCAAGGGTAGGTCAAGAACTTGACATATAGTATCTCTAATAACTAGACCTGCTCAGATAGGTAAGACAATGGTGCCTTTAAAAGATCTTTCTTGTTCATCATAGGCTTTTATAGTTATTTTCTTTCTAGGATCAATAGCCAATTCTAAAAATCCCAATTGTGTGACCAAGCTATAAGAACAAATATTTAGGCCAGCGCCCCCATCTATCAACACACGTTTGACTCTACAGTTCTTGATCAAGACTTCTATATGCAAGGGCTGGTTATGTAGGTGACTCAAGAAGTTGTCATCTTCCTTTGAAAAGGAGATATATTGCGGAGATGTAAGATGTCCAACCATAGTCTAGAACCTATCTAAATCAAGGTCATTAGGAACATTGTATCCAAGTAAAGCTTTGTCTAAAATAGCTCTATGATTTGGAGATATCCAAAGCAACTCAAACATGGAGATTTTTGCATTAGTGTGTTGGAGTTGTTGAACAATGCTATAAGATGTTGGCCTCGTATCTTTAGGATTGGAAGATTTAGAAGTAGCCTTCTATTTGGAAGTGGAAGAAAGATTGAAGAGCATCTTAGGGACATTTGATGAATCTGGGATTTGTCCGTTAAGATGTGCCTGAGCTTGTGATCGTGTAACTGCATTAGCTGAAGGATGATCTCTATCTCTTCACACAATTGTGATGACATTGCAATACTCAGAGAGACAAAGTTCAACCATATTGATAACAACATTATTTCTAGGGTAAGCATAATTGACCTTTGCCCCCATATTAGGCTGAGAAGATGAAACTTCTTGACCATGTTTCAGAAATGGTTCTGTGAATGCTATATGATCATTATTGCTCTTATGATTGTCGATCATGATGTCTCCTTTATCAATCAGATCTTGAATAGTATGTTTCAAGCGTAAGCAATTATTAGTTTTGTGACCTTTACCTTGATGGAAATCAAAAAATTCGTTCTCCCTCCACCATTTTGGTTTAGGATCAGAATCAGATTGTCAAATCTCAAGCAAAGAGATGATGTTATTAGCCAGTAGAGTTCTCATAGCGGATTCCCAAAGATTCCCCAAGAGGAGTGAACTTTCATTTATTATTAGTGGACCGGGATTTGTATTTTGGCTTCTTTTGAGATGGTTTAGACACCTTTTTCTTTGAGGCTTTGATTGCTTGGGTACCAATGGTTAAATTGAAAGCTGGTGCCTTTGATGGGGCATACATAGTATCAACAACACCATCTATGACAATGCCTTTATTCTTCTTACAGTTTTTATTCTTGTCTTTAGAACTGGATCCTGATTCGTACTTGTCCTTTTAAAGTGTGATGTCTACTTTTTTCACAAGTACCTTTTCAATTTTGATCGCATTTTCTACCATCTTATCAAAAGATGTATGATCTTGCATTTATAAAGGGTAGTTGATCTCTGGAACAAGATTATTGATGAAGATTTCTAGTTTTTCAATTTCTAGAATAGGCCTAGCATATAGAGAGAATTTCTTCTTCCATCTCTTGAGAAATGTTAGGAATGGTTCTCTTGGATATTGTTTGAGATTGCAAATATCGATCATGGTGACTGGATGTTGAATGTTGTAGAAGTATTGCTAATAAAACAATTTGATCAACTCCTCAAAAGTTTTGATAGTAGAAGACAATCTAGAGAACCAATGAATGGCTACTCCCCCCAGAGATCGAGGAAAGAGACGCATTAGATAAGTTGGTTTGTGCATGAACTCCATAGATTGTGTACAAAATTCTTTGACATGATCTTGGGGATTAGAGTGTCCATCATACTTATCATACTTAGGCATCTCCACTCTTTTTGGAAATGGTGGCATGTACAAGTCTTTGTCAAATGGAAAAGGACACAGGGCCTCCATGGAGAACTCATTGGGTTCCTTTTCTTTCTCAAGGTTATTAAGTTTGACTTGCATGGCATGCATCTATTTCATCATAGTTGTGAGTGGAGTTTCTTCCTCATGTGTAATGATATCTTCAACATTAAAGTTGGGAGGAATTTTAGGTCCTTGATGAGCTAATTGTAAAAAGTATGCCTCTTTGTCTTCTTTCAAGAAATGCTTCATCATTCTTTTGAAATTATCGTCATTTTGATATTGAGCAATTTCTTCAGGTGTGGGTTCTTGATCTGCACCATGTTGAGATTGAGCTCTTTGAGAGCCAAAGTTTGTCCCTACTTGAGACATGGTAGGAGTTCTCTCTGAGATAGATTGATGAGGAGTTTGTTGATTACCTCCGTGAGTTGATGAAGGAGGAATGTAACTAGTTTTCAATCGCAAATTGCCAAGATCGTCATCTTCCTAAAGACCAAAATTGTAGAGTTGCTCAAGAGTTGGAGCCTAGAGAGTATTCAAAGGTAAGGTATAGGATATTTCTCCAGATTTCTTGTGAGAGGAAGCTCTAGTTTCCACCATTAACCTTGGGTGAAGCAAAAGAATATGATGAAGACAACTAAAGAAAGATTTGATTCAAGAAGATCAAATGATGCAACCTTGTCAAGGTTTGATTGATTGAAGCTTAGATTAGATGTAAATGAAGGAGACTATGCCTTGGATGTATGGGTAGATTCTGAAAAGATAGCGGACACGAGTTCACAACACTTAGCCGTTTTGAAGATAGATTGAAGATTGATAGTTATGACAAGGTTTTGACATAAGATGATAAAGAGTCAAATCGATTAAATAGAAGGCTAAACCAGATTCAAAAGGTCACTTTAGGAAAATGATTGGATTCTACTGCTTTGTCCCTAACACAGTGATTTGTTTAACAGATTCTGGAAATAGGCTGGAAAAGCTGGGTCTCTAACAAGTTTTCAAAATTTCTCAAATGACTTTCTATAGGCTAGTACGACAGTGGGTATAGCATGAAATGACAATTGAAAAACTCGTACGACTATTGCAAAACTCGCACGACAGTTGATAGCAGGGTTTTTGACTCTTTGGAATTGACTGGCAACAAAACTTGTACGACAATATACCTAATACCATACGACAATCTGGGGGTTCTAAAATGACAATAGCCGAAAGTCGTATGACTTTTTGACTTTACAAAATGACTGTTGACTCTAGAAAGGTGTTTGACATCAGATTTTGCAATTTTTCAGATTGTTCACAAAATTGTCTGTCCAGATTTGAAGATTGTAGCAGATTGATTCATTCTTATTAACCAGATAGATAAACAAGCACAAAAAATAGCAAGCAAGTGATTTCAAGCATGTCTAAAAACAATGAACAGGGGACAAAGCAACCCTACGCCTGAACAATCAAGTGACTGAATTGTGCTAATCCCTAGGAGTGCTAACAATGTATGTTCAAAAATTTTTTGCAATAACACACATATTCCTAGAAAAATGAAAATTTGGCCTCACTAGGGTTTTTAGTAATGGTCTGACTCTGAAACTTTTGTGATCTCAAGAGGGCGAACTCCAATCCAGTTGCACTAGGGTTTTGACACAATCTAAGAATTTAATCAATCAAGAGTTGCTAGGGAGATCTGATAGCCCAACAAGATACCACACCTATGGAGATTTCTTCCACAAGGACATTTATATAGCAGTTGTCACTACCACGGTGAAAATGGCTATTACCGCTTGAGGTTCCATCAATGTGGTTGACCCAATTAAGGGAATGTCTACTACGGTTAACCCTCTCTAAAGGTGACTCACAAAATATACCACATGGAGACTGGTTCCAGATTCAAGGATCTAAGTTTTTGGTACTACCCAAAAAGGGAGTAGAGCATAGTCCTCTAGCCTTTTCACTTTTAACCCAAACAAAGCAGACAAATTAATCTGACATGCTAAGACCAAGATTATCTCACAAAGATCTATGATGTCAACCACTCATGATCTATCAACCTCTCTGGAGAGAGAATGTATCAATCAGAAGCTGAAGATGCACAAATCTAGTAGAACGTGAGACTCTCTTAGTAACCTCCCTACCTACAAGGGTTCCTTCATTGAGAAGAGTTTCTCTGGAAAACCACTCTCTCAAGAACCATGAATAGTGTTCATAGGGCCTATTTACTATGTGTAACAAAGATGTTGAAAAGTAAATCTATGTTCATTTTTAACAGCCCCAAAATGAAATCTGTGATATGAAAGAAATAAAGGTCACACAAGCTTGACACGCAAGAGTTCTTTTTAATCCAAATGAAATGTTATCAGCTAAAAAGATTACTTGAATTCCTCACAATGTACTTAGTAGATTCTTACCTATTTTTTGCAATTCTTACACTTTTCCCAATCAAAACCAGCAGAAATCAATCAAAAACAACAAATTTCAATCGTTAATGTTAGTTGCTAGTCCAAATCAAGAAAACAAATTTGGAAAACTGCCTAAAAAAGTGAAATGACAATTGAAACCTTGCACTGAAACTCGTACAACAGTGGGTTACCTCCCAGATGACAATCCAGAAACTCGTACAACAATGGGTACCAGATCATACGACAATAGAGATTTCAAACGACACTGTGATCCTGATGGTATGATTCTCAATCAAATCAACTATTGTACAACAATGGGTATCTCCTGGTACGAGTTTCTGATAAAACTCGTACGAAAATTGTACGGACAAAAATTAAAAATCGCAACTTGGAATAGAAAATGACAAGAAGATGATAGAAATTGATAAAAATTGAATGGAAACCCATTTCAGGGCCCCACGGTGGGTGCCAGAAATGTGTGTGTGAATTTTGTACCTAGTTGTAGACACAACACTTCAGTAAAACATTAGAGGTTAGTCAAAATCAAAATCATGCAAGTAATTGAAAACTAAACTAACCAGGTGATTTACTGCCTTCTAGTAGATGTGAGTATGTATTCTCAGATTGGTTTGAGATCAGTGACCTTGATGACACCTAAATGAAGGATTTGAATGCAAAATCTAGATATGAATTAGATGCAAATTGATCTATATTTTTGGTTGATGAAAAATGATATGAAATCTAATCTTTATGAAAAACTGATATGCAAAATCAGCTACAATGATATGCTAAATATGAATGATCTCACAAAAGTTGTTGATTCGCAAAGAAGCTTCAATTCTTTAGATACCAATTCGCCAGCATAAGTTTACACAATTATGAGATATGAGATTGAAGAGCTGAGCCTTGGTTTTATAGAAATCCAGGGTTTTGGGGACGCATGGAAAAGCCATAAATCACTCGAGTTGATTTTTGAGTCAACAAGGAATTAAAGATAGTTAACTCATAATAAATCATGCAAAAAATAGCTTTTTGATTTAAATCAAAAGTTGAGATTAGCTTTTAACTCAAAATAGAGTTGAGCTTATTTTTAAAACAACTTAAATTGATTTTCTGATTTATAGTTTAACTGCTTTTTGGATGTGCATAATTAATTAAATAAATAAAGTGATTTTATCCTCAACTTTAACTGATTTTAAAAATAAAACAATTGATTTATGGGTTAATCAATTATTAAAATCAAACTTTTATTCCAAAATAATATCATTAAATATGACAACTTGCTTTAATTAATTAAATAAGAATTTAATCAATTAATGATAGGAATTTTGATTTATTGTCAAAATGGAATAATACAATTTAGGAATAAATATAATTAAATTCAATTAAATAATTAAGTGGTAGTATTAAATCTAATTAATTAAATATTGAGAATATTCAATTAATCAAACTTTAGGATAAATAGGATTTATCGCCAAATAATCATTAAATTAACGATAATTAAGATGATCAGAAATATTACTAGGAATATTGTCCGATGTAGAATTTGAGATAATCAATTAGGATTCGATGATGTTCAGATGTGCCTTAGGTTAGGACTTTTGATGTTGATTTCATTCGATGTGTCGATATAGGAGGTTAATGAACCTATAGCCCATTTTTGGGGTATTACACACAATATCAACCATATGTTTTTGGGTCTACATATGGTGACAAACACTCCTTGCAAGAAGTACCTAGCTATTTTACAAACGAGGTGCGCATACCTTACCCCCTATGGGATTTCAATATTTGATAATGGTTCTATATTGCTAGATTTTTTTGTTCTCTTCTTATTTACACTTTCTTTTTAGATTTCTATTCTTTTTGTAATTTTTTTATTCCGTCTTTCTTCACTTAAAAAAGTGGGTTTGGTGTTAGTATTAAGGAACACTGAGAGGTGGAGGGGGGAAGCAGTGTTCGACTATTTTAAACTTTGGCGATCAAATTTCTTAACAATAAACCAAATACAATAAAGAATAGTAAATTGAAATATAAAGCATACATCCACAACATCATAACACCATGATTTTTTTTGCATGGAAATCCTGTTAGGGGAAAAAGCACAATGGGGATGGAACCCACAAGATTTACTCTATAGAATAAATAACCCTATTAAGAATTTAGTACAAAAGGGGAATACACACATTTAGGCACATTACCTAGAGCTCATTGCTCAATACAAAAGAGTGCTCCAACCCTTATGAAAGCTCACTTCTTTATAAAGTATATTGGACTACAACCCACTGATGAACTGAAAGATATCATCACATATACCAATACAGTTCCATGTAGGTGCAACACAAAATATATGCTCAATCTTCAACCTAACTTCTTCTTTTAGATCCTTTTCATATACAACATATAACCATGGCAATACAAAATCAACACAAAAACTCGATCTTATATATCAGATATCAAAATTAATTTCTTTACTAGTCGGCCTCAAGAAAATGTTATGTAACATGTGAAGTGTCAGTCAGATCTATAACCAAATTTTTTTCCTAACCTCAAACAATATCATAGATCTCTTCTACCATGTCAGCTCTACTAAATCAAACTCAAAAATAATTTATCCCATTGACCTAATAGGATCGCGAATTGATCTTCCAATTGTCTATTAATTGTTCTTCATTGTTTATTGATTTCCGATACTCAAAATACCATAACTCGCTCATTTGAAATCTTTGACTGGTTCGAACGTGGAATAAGGTAAAGTATACCTTATAGAATCTCCCCTAGGTTCGCTACTCAAAACTTGAAACTATCAAATTGTACCAAAACTTTAATTGAACCCTATACACTGTCCATGTTTTTCCATAATTAGCCAAATTTACATCCAATCTTTTGGTATCAAAAAAATTAAAAACAACCTAGGTAATGGGTTTCAGAATGGAAAAAAATGTTGGTGTATTCAAGTGGAGTTTATGTTTTATTAATGATTTGACTTTCAATTTTGAAGTATAATAGGAGAGAGGATTTAGTAGTTGAACACATTTCAATAGTTGTGATAGTATTTTTGATTTAATACTCAATATTTTTTATAATATCACACCAATAATTGTGACTATAAAGTTGTTATTATTGATAATGACTACCCATGATTGAACAAAATTTATTCCTAAGATCTACAAAGAAATAAATCATGTGATGCCACATCGGTACACTAATATAATATGACTTACCAAACAAGTATTAGCCTCACTTTTTTTTGGGTCTTTTTGGAAACCTTAGCAAAAAGCATGTTGATGTGGCATTGTTTTTTATGATGTGGTCTTGAAACCTTAGTTATAAGTAGGGGACTTACCAAGTAAACTATTGTAAGAATTTGGGAGTGGTTTGAAATTTCCTTGTAGGATCTTGAGAAGTATGAAGTTAAGGTGCGCAAATATTGGGTCTTCTCCCTTATTTGGTGAAGATTCATAAATATGATAGTAAGTAAAGAGGGTTTGGTTTTGGTACACTTAAACTAGTGGCCTTCTTATGGTGTTATGGTGTCTTTTTGTGACCAATGGTTGTGTTATTGTAAGGCTTCATTAGCCTTGTTTTGTTTTGAGAGTGGTTATATATTTAAAGGAGAAAGGAATGAAAAGAGCTTTTATAGTCCACGATATCATCCATATGTTTTTGGGTCTATATATGGTGACAGAGACTCCTTGCAAGAGGCACCTAGTTGTGCTACAAATGAGGCATACATACCTTACCCCCTGTGGGATTTGAACATTTGATAATGGCTCTATATTGTTAGAGTTTGTCATTCTCTTCTTATTTGCAGTTCCATTTTAGATTTCTATTCTTTTTGTAGCTTGTTAATTTTGTCTTTCTTCAATAAAAAAGGGGATTTATTTTTAGAGGAATTTTTTTTGTTTAATCATGTTTGAATCATAGTATTATTTGGATAGATGATTTTTTAAGAAGTCTCTTGTATACACTTAAAAATGTCTTCATTAATTAATTAAATATTTATTATTTAATTGATATTGACTTGATAAATTAATTAAATATTAATTAATTAATTAATTATTATTCATCTATTTGTTAAATAAATTATTCAATTTATTTAGTAAATTCACTATAGTCTATTCCTCTATCCTAAGTCTTCTAATTAGTCTTATTAAAGTGATTTAATTAAATACACAATCACCTAAATATGACTAAGTTTCCTAGTCCACCTCACCTACCTAGTCACCTGACACAGCACTTTGGCTAAAATAAATAATTATTATTAATTATTTATTAGTAATTATCCTCACCCACACATGTCCTATTCTTAAGGGCTATGTGGCCTCATAGGACTTAGTCTCGTGACCACATGTCCTCTCAACAACCAAGTCAAGAGACATTCCCTATTCCTAAGGGGCTTCTCAAGCCACCTCTAAGGGTCAAAGGTGACTCATAGGACACTTGTGGAAAGAGTCCTCATGAGGAAAAGGTCTCTCCCTCTTTCTCTCTTTGGTCTTTGTGAGACACTTGACATGTTTCTTTCCCTTCCACCTTCTTCTCCTCCATGTCAATGTGAGAGGAACATCATCCCTATTCTTCCTCTCACATTCCAACTACATCCGCCTTTCTCTCAACTCCTTCAACCAAGTCAATCCTAGCCCTAGGATCTTCCACCTTTCAATCTCAACTGTAGGATTCTGCCACCTAGGCCTAGATCCTCCAAAAATCTATAAAAGGAGTCTCATTTCCCCTTTGAGAGATAATAGGTATTTTGTAATAGGCATTCAAGCATTCAAGCAATCAAGCATCCAAGCATCCAAGCATTCTAAGAGCAATCAATCCATATTATCATCATTTCATTTGCATTCCATCCATTAGATTGCATAAGCTATTGTGCACTCATTTCATAAAATCTCCACACTTTGGTAGCATCTTGGGAGAAGGCTTCATTTGGAAATTTTAGAGCTCAACCTCTTCAAGAAATCAAGGCTAGGAGGACAATGGAGACAAGCCACATGGTAGGTGAAGGTAATTAATTTAGTTTCATCATTTTATAGTTACTTTGTATTCTTCATTGTGTTGCATTAGATTGATTTATTGGCTTCAATAGTTAATTTATCATCTCTAGTTATTAGACATCTAATTTGCATACATCTCTATTAAGTAGACCATCAATCTTCATGAAAAAATAGTTTTATTGAACCCACTATTCATGGAATAGAGTCAATAAATTTGACTTAAAAATTAAGCATTTGATATTGATATAGTGTCATAATTAAAAATACACTACAAAAGAATATAACTTACTTTTCAATCAATCTTATACTTTTGGGTCCTTCCATGCACAATAATGACCACTAAATTTTTCATAGAGCTTTGAAAATAGGCTACCTATAAAAAAATTAACGTTATTTAATTTTTTATTATTTAGTTTGGATGAAACAAATTTCTAACCTAACTTACTTTTCTATTGTCCAATTTGCATGAAAAAAAAATTCTTACCTAACTTTCCCAAGCCTTTTGAACATGATGGGGAGTTTGAAAAGACTTGTACTCACTAAAATTTATCTTCATTGAAAACCTCATCACTTCTTGAGTGAGAGTTCTTTCTATCTTGTGAAGGTAGGCAGAGAATCAAGAGGTAAAATAATTATTTAATGTATCAAATTGGTATATCAAATAAGTCCAAGGTATTTTTTGAAGTAAAGAAAGTGTTAAAGAGTTGATCCTAATCCAAAGGAGAACAATTTTACTTCAAAAGAATGAATGGAGTCATGCTATTAAAGTTGATGAGATCATGTTTTATGGATGGAATATAAATTGTTATAGTAGAAAGGAAGTTTGAAGAAACCAAGAACTTTGTAAAGGCTATGGAAGAAAGAAAGAATGATGTTTCTAGAGTAGTAGATGGAGCATGTCAAGAAGAAAATAAAAAATTAAGCTTGTCAAAATGAGAAACTAGTACTTGAACACAAATTAAATGCCAAAGAAAAAAAGAGTGATAAGTGTTCTCTAATAGGTAGAGAAAAAGAAGACATTACATAAGGTCTAGAAAAGAGCGCAACACAAAGTGTTGTTAAAAGGAAATATTTTGAATACTCCAACATATGTAGAATAATGTACACAAAAAAAAAGGAGAAAAGTGTCTCTTACTTAAGGAAGAGTTGAGAGGAATTTAGGATATTTTTTATTTATCTTCAACAAAGAACAAGGTAGGTTGTGAGTAGCTCACACAAGGAGAATAAATCATCATAAAGGAGAATCAAAAAATGAAATATAAAAAAGATATATCTCTATTGAAGGGCATGAGCTTCAAAAGATGAAGATGCATAGAGGATTGCATTTAAAAATGTTAGGAGAGAAGACATGAATAAAAATGCTCATAGAACAACCTCATAATAGATAATAATAACTACGCCAAAGCCTTCCCTAGGAATGATATAATCAAACTAGGTATTATTTTTCCTATCACAAAGTGCATTTAAATTGTCAACCCAAGGACGTATACTTGAAATGGGATAGCACATTTTGTGCACTAAGTTTCACATAGAGTCATCTTACTTAAACTACTACAGGAAAGGAAAATGCATTTAAAGAACCAAACTATTGTTGTAGGAAAGGTAAAACACACAACTGAATAAATGAACTAATATAATCAATAATAAATCTAACTCCAGCTCATTCTGCTATTATGATGCATGAACTATGACTCTCTCTGCATATGTTGTAGGAACTAACACAGTTATAATGTTGCAAGAATGAACAATGAATACTACCTTAAGTATTGAAAACAATTAAGCTACTCCTCTCTACTCTAATCTACTCCACCTCCACTGGGCCCTCCTTGGTTGGTTTTGACTAACTACTAACACAAAAGATAACTCAAATTATTCCTTCATTTCATATATTCAGAAACATGAGTTACCATCAAAACATAGACTTGAAGAACAACTTGCTTCAATATAACAGTAACATCATTATTTGTCTAACTAGATTTCCATCGAACATCTCCCTATATATAGAGAGTTACATTCAAAACATTCAGATACACTTGACTGATTCATCCATAAAAGAAGGAGAACACATCAATCAATAACAAAAGATCATAAAGATCGATTAATAACCATCTTAACAGAACATTAATAGTGGAGGAGATCTAGGATGATCGTGCTCCCCTATATTCCCTAAAGCATTCATGTATCCCTTCGATTCTGCAAGTTATTCTACAGCTGTCTTGATGGATCTCCAGATCATGACTGAAACATCTCCACTCCTTCATTGTTGTAACCAATTTGTTCTACAGTTGCTCCTTCATTCTTGGCAGGTTCGTAGCATATGCATGCACATCCATATATTCAAACTAATCAATCTCTTCCAAATGTTAAAACATGCATTAAAAAAACTATATGAAATACTGCATTATGTATATATAATATTGGCAAAGTGTATACTATTTCCTACCCAAACATTTAAGGATATAACTATACTTATGGAGTATATACAAGATTAAAATGCTTAAAGGTCACACAAATGTTCAGGAATGTTTTAGGAATAGAGAAGAAAATATTATAAAACATAGACCAACTTTGGCCTCATCATTTGCCCCCCAACAAGTATAATGCTTGTCCTCAAGCATTACACTTCTTGGCTATTGTTTGGAATTCACTAGCTTTTGTCTTGCCTCTTCTCTTTCTCTTGAAGGTTTAATGAAAGCCTTTGGTCTGCTCCCAATAGTCTATTATGTGATCTTCCTACATCTGGTCTAATCTGGTTGTGTTAATATCATATAGTGGCCACAGGAGCATGGGTGGCTGGAAAGTTATAGGACACTAGAGTTCTCTTCTGATCTGCCTTCCCAGCTGCATGTACCTTGTTTCCCTATTCACAGCTACCTCAAAATTTATTGGGCTATGCGGTTCAAATTTCCTAAAGACCTCAAGTAGTCTATTCCACCTACTTCTTACCCCGACCAAGCCCCTTTGAAATGAAAAATAAGGCAGTCTCTAATAGTCCATGTAAACTTTATCTCTAAGAGCCAAGATCTTATCTCTGAGTTTAGGTTTCTTATTTCCATAGGTGAGTGCTAACGAATCCCTTAAAAGGACATCTGGTTTTCTAGATTCAGTTCTTAGAGGTAAAGGTTCAGACTTTTCTCGAACTCTGTAGTTATTCAACTGCTTGTCATAATTGGCTTCATTCTGCATATAGGACATCGGTGCTCTCAAATTTACATCTTCTATGTAGAGGAGAGGGTTCCAATCAATTTCATTAGGAATAATGAAATTATGAATGTATAATTCACAAAGTAGATTTTTTTTCCAAGTGGGAAGTGTTTGATAAAGACCATAGAAGTCCTCAGTTGTCTTAAACTCAAAATTCTTATTCTGAATAGTCATCATGAGTTGGAACATCAAGAATTATTCTTTTAAACAAATGGCATATACCCTTGGGGGTGGCCTACAGACTATAATTTGATCAGCCATCTTGAGGGCATGATCCATTCTCTTTTTTTTCTTTTCCATTTGTTCTTTTAGGTTTTCAATTTCCTCTTTTTGTTCATTAATTTCCTTTTTCAACTTTTTCTTCTCCTCTGCCCACATAATATTTTTGAAAACAAATTGGGCATACAAACTAAATAGAATTGACTATAAAGTAGGTAGGCAAGGCTCCCTAAGTGTGCTCTCTGTTGTCTTTCTATAATACGAGCCTGTTCAAAATAGTCTATATACCAAGTCCTTCTAAAAGGCACTATGGCACTGTGGGCATAGGAGTAGATAGGTGACTGAAGTGTCTGCAAGTTCTCATGACAATCTTCTTGAATCATTTGTGCACTTCCCTTAGAGCTTCCTTGTTGTTCAAGAAAATTAGCAGGAGATGAAACATCTACATTGAGAGAGGGTTCTGGAATATATGGTGGAACTCGAGAATCAACATCATGGATATGAGGCTTAGTAGGAGATTTCTCTAGTGGAACTTTTTGACTTTCTGGAGAATCCTTAGAAATCTATCCTCTCATCCTAGAGCTTCTTCTTAAGGGATTTTCTTTCATTTCTATAGTTTTCCTTAAATACTAACCTTTTTCAGTCTCTCTCCTGTAGGATCAGTTGTTGCAGGAGCCAGTTTTCTTTTTTGACTTCTTGAAACTGTAGGGTTTTGAGATTTTTCTTCTGAAACTAGAGTTTCTTCATCAACCTTTTGCTTCCCTTTCCTCTAGGATGGGGTAGGTACATTATCAACCAGAATAGGAGAAGGTGATTTTTCTTTTGGACTCTCTGATTCCTTTTCTTGGGATACTTCTACATGTTTAGGGGGTATTTCAGTTTCAGGAACGGGCTTCTCCATAGGCTCATTCTAGGGCTGCAAGGCTTTGTTCTCAACAAATTCTTTCCTTTCCATAGGAGAGACATCCCTAAGGGCTCTCTCAACTAGAAGTTTTATTAGGGCATGATGGGAAATGAAATTTGGTTTACCTTTTTGTGTCTCTTCAACACTGATACTTAACATGTTGTACATAAAGTTTGGAATGTTTATTTGAAGATTATTCTTGATACAACTAAGTAACTTGAAATGATGAGCATGCAAGTTGGAAAATCTCCCTTCACAAGTAAAATACCTAATAATATGTGTAGCTAGCTCATTATATGGAGCTAGTAATGACATTCTTTTGCATCTCTTCTTATTTACTTCCAATGGAGGGTCGGAAGGTCAAGTAAATTGGGCTCATGCAGACCTGACATCGTGCTCATTTGGGTAATGCTCTCCCACTATAGGTAAGCCCGTCACCTCCACAACTCTTTCCTCTATTGCTAGAACAGTCACTCCCCACACAGTAGCTTCCCCCTCATCAAATGAATTCATGAACTCTGCTACCACTTCTTCATCAAACTTCATTAATTTCAAGAGGTAACCCAACCATCTGTAGTCATGGAATCTATGAACAGCTTCAACATCTATCAATAAAATAGTATGAACAACAGGTTCATGTCTCATCAACTGTCCACCCATTATGTTAGATTTGCCTTTAAAATTCCTTCTCAAATTCTTTCTCAAGCCCTTCCTTAGTCTTTAATTTCACAATGTCTGCTTTCTTTGAAACCCCAAATATTCTGAATTCCTTTGAAAAACCCCTTTTATTTAGCTCATAACTGCACTTCATTTCATCTCCCTTCAATATTTATGTCATATAATTTTGAAAATTGGGTAATAAAAATGATAATGACACTTGACGACGAGAAATTATATTTCTTTTAAGTGCAATTAAGCCATACAAAAATTTAATTACGTCACCTAGGGTGGGAATCAAGAATAATCTAGGCAATTAAGTACAAAGGCTTGATGACACATCACATAAGTACTAATTTGGCTGACGTGCAATCTGGTTTGAAATGATAGATACAAGATATAGCAACTTGGAAATTGACACACTTTTCGCCCCCCAAAAAAAGAATGACAAGTGTCCACACTTGTCCTCCTTCAAAGGGGAGAGAAAATTGGTGTAATGCCATAATATATAAACACATGTAGTACTAAATATAATTACTAAAATCTATGTTTTAAAAGTCTAAATTAATTGAATAAATTGAATATATGTACCTGTCATTATGTTTCCATGTGCGCTTGAAAGACGAGGATTAACTGTACCTTGAAATTGATTGTTCCTGAATGAATTTATGATGACATGGATTTATTGAAAACATAGAAAATTGAGCAATGTGGGTGACATGGAATTTGGATGGGTGGAAGGTAAAGAAATGAGGTGATTTGGAAAGACAATTGTAGAAAAGTGAATGTGGAATTGGACTTCATTGAAAATGAAGTTTTATTATGGACGTATGCTCTTGTATGCTAGGTTGAAGCTACAGGAAGAAGGTTGTCACCTTTTGCTACAAAATTGATTACCTATATTACCTTTGGTCCATCATCTATGAATTGATGTAGGAACTCTATCTTGGTTTGTGGCTGTTTGTATAGATGAAGTCTATGTCCATTAACCAACAACTTAAACTACAATGGATCAATTTTGTCAATTGAACCGCTCCATTTGCAAAGACGTGTTATTTCATATGGCCCTAGCCATCTTTCTTTCAACTTTCCTTGTGTCTCTTGATATCTGGAATCAAACAATAGTGCCCAGTCACCTGCTTGGAATTGTTTTCTCTTGATGTGGTTGTCATGCCATTTCTTCCTCTATTTTTGTGCTATCTCTGTGCCCTCAAGGGAAGATTTGTACATCTCATCCAAGGACTTGAGAGTTAATAAGTGTTCACACTGAGCTGCAGGAAGATCCATATTCAGCTTCAAAGTAGTCCTCAATGTTTTGTGTTCAAACTTAATTGGCAACATTCTTGTCTTTCTATAGAGTAGCTCAAATGGAGTCAACCCAGTTGTGGTTTTCCATGTGATTCTATATGCCCATATTGCTTCTGCTAACCGACTGCTCCAATCCCGTCTGTTGAGTTGAACTATTTTGGTAAGTATGGCTTCTATTTTCCTATTGGTGACTTCCACTTGACCATTGGCCTAAGGGTGGTATGGACTGAACTTTCTGTGTCTAATTCTATATCCATTCATGATTTCTGTTATATTTGATGTAAATTGTGCCTCTTGATCAGTCACTAGATCTCTTGGTACTCCATATCGAGTAAATATTTCTTCATATAGGATGGTTTCCACTTTGTTGTCACGTGCATGCTTCATTGCTTTCACTTCTACCCACTTTGTGACATAATCTGTGCATACTAAAATATATGATTATCCATTTGATAGAGGGTCTATGGAACCAATGAAATCCATTCCCCATTTATCAAATGGTGTGACAACTACTTGTGGGTTGAGTGGCATCTCATCTAATTTGGTTGGCCTGCCCATCCTTTGACATTTGTCACATTTTCTGGTATAATTAGCTGCATCTTTGTGAAGTGTTGGCCAATAGTAGCATGTTGTTAGCACCTTCATTGCTATTTTTTTTTCTACAAAGTGTCCTCCACAAGGTTCATTATGGCATGCATGCAGAATATCACAAGTCTCATCTTCTCAAACACATCTTCTCATTACCTAGTCTGGACTTGTGTACAATAATATATTGTCAATCCATGAGTATTGAAAGCTTTTTTCCACCAACAACTTCTTGTCCTTTGGAGAGAAGTGTTCAGGAATCTTGTTGGCTACAAGACAATTTGCTACATCAGCATACCATGGAGTTTTAATACCAATGTGAAATAGATTCTCATCTGGAAATGTGTCATCTAGCAATGAAGTGTCTGTGTCTACATGTTGTAATCTAGACAAATAGTCTTCTATTGTATGCACCCTAAAATGGTCACCTATACTTTGGGCCTCCATTCATCATTTTATCAATTTCCTGAATCAATGCTTTACAATATTTTCAATTCAAATCAATTTCCTTGATCAAATCGTAATTAATTCAAATATTTTAATATTTTCGATGGTTTGATCATTTCATCCTAAGTTTTATTTAATTAAGAAAACATGCTCCCTTTTAATTAAATAATAAAATCACTTTATCCTAAGCCATATTTAATTAAAAGAACAAATCTCTTTTAAATAAATAAAAAATCTTTTAATTAAATAATGGAAACCACTTTGCTAAAAATAATAAATAAATAATAAAATAAAAATAAAAAGAAAAAGAATTTTTGTGTACACATTAAATGCACATACTTTCCAAGATGAGTGGGATCTCTTTTCGCCTCTTAATCTCTTCCACACATCTTTTTGCTTTGTAACCATGTCCATTGATTTTGCCTCTTGAAAATCTTGAGCACATGGATCAAGCAAGATTTAATCTCCACCATTGCTCATTTCTTTTTGCCTCTTAATCTTGACCGTCCATTCATTTCTAAAATCCTTTATAAGGAGCCCTCTCCTTCTCATTTATGCATAGATATTTTGTAGATCCAAATTTTATGTTATTGTTATGCAGGTTTGGAGAGTGATTTTGGAGGAGAATTTGAGCACTTAAGCTTGAAAATTGCAACTTCTCTTTTCTTGTCTTCTTCTCTCATGCCTCCATGGAAATCCATTTAGATTACTCTTGCACTTACATATTAGATTAGATTCATATTTCATTTCATAGAATAATCTTGCATAAGCATTTCCTTTCATAGATTAGTTTGCTTTCATGCATTGTTATCATATAGAATAGCTTCCATTTTCATTTGCATGCATACTTGATGATCATGGAGACTAGCATTCTTTCTTTTCCTCTTTGAATCTCTTGTTTTATGGTGTACTTGCATGGGCACAAACTAGGTCTAAGCTGAGGGCCTCCATCATAAACCCTTGCACTCCATGAATAGAGAGCTATGAGCCACCATTTGAGACCTCATTCTTGAGTAATCTTGGATATAATGACTCATAGAACTATGACAACATTTTAGCACATATTTTTTGCACCCACCATGGGGCAACCCACCTTTATATGCTTGTTTTGGTTATTTTTGGAGCTAACCCCCTTGTGCAGATTTGCTTGGAGACAAAAACCCTACATTTTCAAAGATTTGATGATATCTCCCAAACGGCTTGGAGTTTCGGTCTGAAATTTTTTTTGCAAGTTGGCGACATATCAAAGAAGCTTCAATAAAAAAATTAGAATTTTCAAAGGTACTTTGGATTTTTTATAATTTTTCCTTTATTTTTCATAAAAAATTAATTTTCAATGCAAATCAGCACATTTTTCAGAAATTTTTACATTTCCTAAAATCTCTTTAAATTCTACAGGGGGTCCATGTTTTGTGTTTTAAATTTGGATGCAATATCATAGCTCAAATAGTCGATTTACAAAAATTGGTCTGTTTTGGTAAAATGGGTCTCTAGGGCACAAATGAAGAGATTTTTCTAAAAATTTTACATTTTTGAAAAGCTCTCTATTTTTCAGTAGGGGTATCTATTTTTTATTTCTATTTTTGTGGCCAAAATCATATCAAAAAAATCAGATCTTGTTGACTAGGTCAAATGCAAAAAAAATAAAATTTTGTGATGAATATGCACTTATTTTTCATGGTTCAATGCATGATATGAGTTGTCATTTGGATTATTTGCTGGCTATTATTGCTCCTAAAAATTTATTTTTAGATCTAATCCTAGGGTTTACATAAGTTGGATATACATTGCATATCTTGTTTGTTTGTTTGCTTGTTGGAGAGTTCGTGGCTTGCTTGCACAAAAAAGCTCAACAAAAATCTACTAAGCGTGTTGCTTTGGACTTGAGGTATTTTGTCGCATCTCTATAAAATTTGGATTTTGAGAATAAAATGAATCTCTCATGTGTCTAGCTTGAGTGTTTATTGCTTTCATAGATCACACTTCAATTTTGGTCTTTAAAAAGAACATAGATTCACTTTCTTGCATATATGTTTCACATAGTAATTAGGCCCTATGAACACTATTTGTGGCATTCTTGAGAGAGTGGGTTTCTTGTGAAACTCTTCTTGACAATAGAACCCCTTGCAGGTAGGGAGGATATTGTTATTATCTCACGGTCTTACTTAGTTTAGTCCTCAACATTGATCGATACGTTCTCTCTTGGACCCACTTAAAGAGCACGGTAGACATTGTTGTTGACATCATGAACCTTGGTGAGGTGGTTTCAATCTTAGCGTGTCAATGAATCTATTTGGTATGTTTGGGTGAAGTGAAGAAGCTAGAGGATTATGCTCTACTCCCTTTTTGGCTAGTACCAAAAATTCAGATCCTTGAATCTAAACCAAGTCCCCATGTGGTCCTTTTTGTGAGTCACCTTGTTAGAGAGGGTTAACTATAGTGGACATTCCCTTTATTGGGTAAACCATGTGGACAAAACCTCAAGTGGTAATAGCCATTTTTTCTGTGGTATTAACAACCGCTATATAAATGTCCTTGTGGAAGAAATCTCCGTGGGTGTAGTTTCTTGTTGGGCTGTCAGATCTCCTTAGCATCTCTGATTGATTAAATTCTTGGAATGTGTCAAAACCCATGTGCACCTGGATTGGAGTTCACCCTCTTGAGATTGCAAAATTTCTAGAGTTCACCATTATTATGAACCATAGTGAAACCAAATTTGTCTTTCTAGGACTATGTGTGTGATTGAAAAACATTTTGAAAACATACACAAGTAGAATCTTTAAGGAGTAGCATATTAAGTCACTATTCTTGTTCATTCACAATGTTGCTTTTTCCCTTGCTCATTGTTTGAAGACAATTGTTTTCTTGAACTCTCTGATTGCTATCTTATGTGCCTGATTAATGATAAGAATCTGTTGATGCATCTAGTTGGTCATTTTAAACAAACAAATAAGAGTTCCTGAGTGATAAAAACTTTAAAGATCTCTCCAAAAGTGCTATGACATGTTGCTCAACATCCAAATGAACTTAAATGGTATCAAGTTGCACAAAATGACTCTTGGTCTTTTTTCTTCCACATCTCCCATGTCTTCCTAGTCTCCCATTTCCATCATTTCTCTTCTTCCTTCACACTTCTTCCTCTTCTTCCTAAACTCTTCACGTCTTCTTGATTCCTTTCCTCTTATTATCTAGTCTACCTTCTTATATTCATCTCTTCTGTCACTTCCATGCTTGACTCCTCCTCTTCTAGAACCATGAATTTCAACTATCTTGTTATGGAACCTCTCTTGAAAATAGATGATCTCAAACTCATTTCTCAATTCAAAGAGTTTTATTCCTCAAATAGTCCTTTTAGATATTGCACGAGTGATAAACTTAAGACAAAGATAAAATAAAAGTTGATCGAATTGGATGCCTTTGCTAGGATCATACACATGATCCTGTCACGACCTCCTTCCAAACATTTTTCATCTTCTAAGTCTTCTCATCCTTCCTCATCTTCCAAGGCTTACCATGACTCTTCTAGACATTATTCGCATTCCTCATTATCCAAGTCTTCTTCCTCCACTAGGTCTTCACTTTCCTCTTCTTCACGATCTCATTCCTCTTCTACTTCTCCCAAGGGTCTTACTTCTCTTCTCAAGACATATCATAATGAGAAACATGACAATCCTTGTGATATGTAACGCCCTACGAGGGAACCCAGGAGAGATTAACCTTTATATCCAGATTGGGTTCTTTATCCAGGATGATAATTTTCAACTTGAATTGGGTTTTTTTTTTGTCCAAAATTGTTTTCAACTAATAGGAACCTATTTAATTCTAACCTTATATATATACTATAGAACAAATTTAATATTTCAATTTGTAGGAAAACTATAAACAATCATTCAACGAAATTTTGCCAGAGTAACACTATGATGCCAAGTAGTAATAATATATAGAAATCAACTACACTAGGGTTTTTGAATATCCAGATCTATTAAAAACATAGAAAGACAAATGAATGTAAAAATAGAGATAACATGCAAAATTCAATGCCTACCTTAGATCCAATGCCAGAAACTAAAAATGAAAACCCTTGTAGATATGAGAATAGAATTCTCTCCAAAATCAAACTCAACCTACAAATTTGAAAGCTATGTTGCAAACAGGTGCTCAATCCAGATGCACAAAGAAATTCCAATCAACATGCAACCACAACAATCCATAAATCTCCAAAATACCAAGCACACAAGCTTCCCCAAAAATCTTCTCCAAAAATTGTCTCCCTCAAAATGAATGCAATAATCTCCTAATAGGAATTCAATTCCCAAATTCATGCAATCCCAAAAGACAACTCAAAAGCTAACTCACAGTCAACTCCAAATCAGAAAATGATTCATAAGACACTCTTAATCCAACTCCAATTCCAAAATTGAAAGTAAATAAAATTAATTAATAAAAAATATCTTTTAAAAGCACAACTCAACTTAGACTTTTGAAAACTAGTTATCGTTTTGAAAACAAACTCCTTTTCAATTTGCACATGGTATAATTTTAAATTCATTATTAAATAAATTAAATACTTAATGCATCACAAATTCATGCAATTAATTTTGTAATCATTTAATAAAATATGCAAGCATAATACAATTCATGATATTTTCTAATTAAGCACATGTTAATAATTAAAACCCAAATTAAATAAATTAAATATTTAATACATCCTAAAGCATGTAATTAAATATTCAATTATTTAATAATACACTCAAGCATAATTAAATCCAATTTCAATTAAATAAACAATTAATTTCAATTAAATAATTGACTTTAGATAATTTTCCAAATTAAACATAGGAACATAATTAAATCATTAAATTCATCTATAATTCTAACATTGATAAACATATAAAATCACCTATATAATCATGAATCAAGTTAATCAAGCAAATTGAAACCATGCACAGACTCAAGAACGGGATCCAAAAATTCATACCAACCAGTTGAATTCGGGTAGGGTAGTCAAACATACACTTGTCCATTCCTAGGACAATTAGGTTTGGGTTAGGGTTTTGGGTATGTGTATTATCTCCCCTCTTTACCATTGAGATGAATATTTTTGGGCACACTCACTCCTACCAATTCAAGGAAGACGATGCCCTGTACCTGCAAACCTATAATCACAAGACGGAGCATGTATATATAATAATACATAATAGACAATGGTAGGGTAGGGTCAGACGTTTGGATCTCGACTATGCAAGTAACTATGCCTCCATCCTCTACCACACAAACACATCAAATAGATACAGACACATAATCACCATGCACATGCAAGTATGGAGTAAGTACACCATAATCAATATAAAACATATAATCTATCATCATAAAACATCATCATCTAATCTATGCATACACCTGATAAACATATGATAATAATCCATCATCATCATTAATGAAACAATAATTGATCACATGGAAAGTGACCTAAAAGAATTCGATCAATCACCTAAAACATGAAGCAACCTAAAAACAACCTACGGGTGGGTATTACATGATACCTCTTCCACGAAGAGTGACACACCCATCTTTGATGACTATGATGACAGACAATGTAGTGATACCTATGGCACCTCTATTCCTAAGAGTCCTCCTAGTTGTGTGCTCGTGCTTACTGGAAATGGGTCATCACATTGGATAAATCGTGATGGTGATCCATATGATTCTGATTTTGAAAGAGACTTTGATGATTTTTGTGAACAATACCTAGATGATACATCTACTTCACTTGAAGAAGAGAAAGCTTTCCGCATTGATAATAAACATAAATACTATAAGAATCTCTCCTCTAAGAACTCTCATGCTGAAAATAAAGATTACACTCTTGAGCAAGATTATGTTAATGATGGACCTTTGTCTTGTGATGGTTCCCTTCCATCCCCTACTTCCTCCAATACCCATACATTTCCTAAAGCTTCCAAGTCTTTCAAATCTTTCACAAATCCTTCATCCAACAAAGGTCCTAATACTTTTCATGCAGTTCCCTATAGTTATCCTCAAGGGCTACCTCTTAAAGAAACTCAAGCTAACCTTCACTTGGCTGCAAATACTTTCAATAATCCTAAGCCTAAAGAGCCTAAGCCCTTATTTGTTATAATGTCTACTTCAACTAGCCCTTCACCATCTCTTCTAAAGTCTTCCATACAATTCCAACATGATTTCTTTTCCTTAGAAGTGGCTCCATGTCAAGAGGACTCTAAAAATAAAGAAAAGAACATAAAGAAATATCAAGATCAAGAACCCTCCATGTCATCCAATCCTTTTTATGATGTCTCTTATCAGTTTCATGGTTCTTTTGATCCTGCACACCCTTTCTCATTCATTCCACCATGTCTTAAGTCTTCTCCTAAGAAAGATCAAGCTACTACTTACACCATTGAGCTTATTGACAATCAAAATAACCTTACTACACTTGTGCTTTATAAAGATGATACTTCCATCAAGGTTATTAAAAATAGTGTTGTTACTTCCAATGTTAAGCCTATTGAAAATCAAGAGAAAAATTATAAACTTATGCTATCCAAAGCTCCTTGTCAAGATCAAAGTCTTCCATCTTCTTGTTCTACCACTCCATGTTCACTTCCACTTTCTACTCTTCCCAAGTCTTTTCAAGCTCCGAACAATCCTATCAAAGAAGTGTCTCCTATTCAAGATGTTCATGATCCTATTGAAAATCCTAATACTCACTCTAAATATGCTGATGTCCTTGGTTGTCATATAGATGTTGATGAACTTATTGATTATCCTTTTTTATCTTCCATGTCCATCCTTGGACCTCCTCCACCAATACTAAGGGCTTCACATATTCCTTCCATCTTGGGCCCTTATGTCCCTTCACTTTCCCCTCATAACTCTCCTAATTCATCATCCATCTTGGGTCCTTACATCCCTCCATCTCCTATCTTTTCTCAAGATCAACATAGATGCATACCCTTGAATTCTTTTCATCCACTCACCCATCTAAACCAGTCATATCCTCCTTCCACAAGTCCCAAGTCTTTTGGAAGTAACTTAAATGTTCAATATAAAAAAAGAAGCAATACAAGAATCCATCAAAAAAAGAAGATCACCATGTCTCCTCTAATCGACATGGAGGCATAAAGTCAAAAGAGATATCTAAGAAGAAAACTATAAGACAAGTATGGGTTCCAAAATCCATCATTGAAGATATTCTCTCTAAATCATGAAAAAGAAATGAAAAGCCTACGACTATATGGATTCCAAAGTCTCTCTTGAAAGAGTCTGATGTTGAGCAACAAGTGAAGTTGACATTCAAGCTTCCAAAAGCTTCCACTTCATCTTCTTCCAAAAATATTTTTTCATTCCATGCACCTAAACTGTAACCTCTGCTATCCATTCACCATAATCCTTCACGTATTCCTCCATTCATGTTTCCTCCATCCTCTCGCCACCCTTCAAGGTGTGTGTTGATGTTGATATTTCCTTCCTTTCCATCTACCCTTTCACAATCCTTCCATTCATTATCCTTCTACCTTCTATCCTTTTTCATCATTTTCCTATTCCTCATATCTTCCAACCTCACTCACTTTACATAAAACCTTATTCTTCATTTTTCTCTTCCATCTTCCTTTCCCTATCAGTATCTTTGAGCATATAATTTTGAATGCTTGGCATATCATGGTTTATCCTTTCAAGAAGCATTCTCTAAAGAGCTTTCCTTCTTCCAAAAAAAAAATTCAAAAAATAGAAAAAAGAAAAAAGAAAAAAAAAATGATGAAAAATTAAAAATGTGCCTTGGTGGAAACCTAGAAACAGGCGCATTGGTAGAAAAAGTAAAGAGAAATAAATTCATCCTATGGTGAAAACCACTCCCTTGTGGCGCCTTGGATAAGTATCGTGATGAAAACCTGGCAATTAGGCATCATGCATATTTCTTCTACATATTTCATCCATTCTATCTTCTCTCTTTGATCTTGACAATGTTGATCTATACACAAACATTTGACTATCTTGTGAGCTATCTTATGATGATCTTGCTTTCATTCCATTCATGTTTAGCCTTCATATTTATTTTCCTCCATTCATTCTAGCCTTTCTCTATCCTTTTCCCCTTTTGGTCTTGATCTAATAAAAATAAATAAAACACGATGCTATGAAGCCTCTTGACATGTCTACTCCTTTGGACTGCATCCTTTCCTTCTTTTGCATTATGTTTTTGTGACTTATCCTATGCTGGCCTTTCATTGCTTGTCCAAATATTCTTTACATGATAATTTTTCCCTAGCTTGGGTACTCTTGAGGAGTTTTCCCTTGAGGATTTCTTCCCTTCATTCTCTTGTCTTCCATCTCTTCCACCAACTTGCTAATCCCTCTTATTCTCCACCTTGCAAGACATTGGGACTACATGATGTGAACTTGCTTGGGATTTTGATGCCCATTCTATCTGGGGGCATCCTTTGTACATACTTATTGGTCCTGAAAAATCCCCAAAAAATGGTATATTGTCAAAAATTCTAAAAATTGGAAAATGTCCTGAAAAAATGATCATCTTAGTGAAAACCTAGCAATAGGCACTTTGATGTATCTCCAAAAAAATTATATATTCCAAAAATACCAAAAAAATAAAAAAATTCATAAAAAATAGAAAAAGTTCTTTGGTGAAAACCTGGAAATAGGTGCCTTGGTAGCAAAAATACAAAAAAAAAATTATAAAAAGTCTTGAAATTTTTTTTGCAATAAAATTCAAGTGGTAAAAACCTAGAAACAAGCGCTACTTGAGGCCTTTGCACCCTTTGTTTCTTAGCACACATCCTCGACACTTAGCCTTTCTTCATCATGCCTTGTCCTTGTTGCCTTGGTTTGGAATTGGTCTTTGTCTTTGTCTATGGGGCACAACTATGTTAGCTTTGGTCTCTTGGATGTGTTAGGCTTTAGGATACCTCACAAATGGTTTTTTTCAACACCACCCCAAACTGTATTTTTCAACACGACCCCTGGCATCAAGTGTTTCTCAACACTTCTCAGTTTGGTCTTACCCAATTTTGTCATGCGATCTTACTTGCTTGCAAGCATTCAATCCTTATCCTCAGAACTCAGTATCACTTAACACACTTAAATTTTTAAATACAACACTTAATGCTTGAGCTATGTCATGATCTTTTCTTTGTGTCTTGACCGTTATTGATTTTCGTTGAGTGTCCTTGTCTAATAAGTTTCTTTGGGATGCATAGCTAGAGGATTTGGGGCATGGGGCATGTTTTTATTTGCTTTCTGCTTGTGGATGTGGTCTTGAACCTCTCGAGTGTCTCTTGTTGTTCCCTTGAAACACATAGGAGATTTGAGGCATCATCTTTGACTATTTTTGCACAATCATTCTTATGGTCATCCTGACATCTATGCCTTGGTGCGAGTGTGGTTTTGCTACATTAAATTGGGTAAGCTAACATCAAAGTCATCTTGACCTTTATGTCTTTGATCCTTATGTTAGAATCTTTCCACATTCCAATCTGATATAAATCAGAGTATTGTTGAAGAGAGGAAACCTCAACAAGATGTGGTGAGGCAATCACAGAAGTGATCTCAGGAGCAACACAGAGGTTCAAGTGACCTACCTACCCCACATGATGCTCTTGCATAAAAGGAGAGTAGTGCTCCGATAATGGAGATGGTGGACCAACATGTGAGAAGGTGTAGAGACGGGTGGAATGATCAATTGTCCCTATAGCAACAATGCCTCATGTTGCACTATCTCGGAAGAAGATTGAATCTATCATAAACTCAACTATCTTCCCTGATCCACTGAGTGTAATCTGATAAATCAAGAGAAGGTTTGCAAATAAAGAGGGAACATACAATACATCATTGAATGTGCCATCCTAAATGCCTATAGAACCTTTCCCGCAGACTGTCATAACAATGTTATTCCCCATGAGAATGTGAGGAATAGGAGAAGCCTCAAAAGAAGAGAAGATCTTCGAACAAGATGCTATATGGTGAGAAGCACTTGAATCTAGTATCCAAGGGACTTGTGAAGGGGATACAACAGATGCCTGTAATGCATGACCCTGTCCAAAATCTTGTCCAGATGTCGAAGATGTGGCAGAAGACTGAAAAGAAGACCCCTATGAGGTAGAAGAGGATGGAGAGGAAATAGTGCTCTTCTGAAGAAGAGCTTGCAAATCTACAATATGTTTCTCATAACCATAAAATCTCTTCTGAAAACAATGTGACTCATCATGAGGTCCCTTCTGACAATAGGAACATGTAGGGCTCTTAGTCTTTTATTTCTCCTTCTTAGAAGAAGATGGTGGGCCAGTAGAGTGCTGAGAAGAGGAATCAGATATCTGCTTCAGCTTCTGCTTCTATGTATCCTGAGGTGTCTTGGCAAGCAATGCCTATGAATGTCAACCTGTAAGTGAATCCATCTGATTGAGCTTGGACTGCTCATAAGTCAACCTGTCATAGAAAGTCTCAAAGGAGGGCATAACATGTCATGCACCTAGTGCATCCATAGTGGAGTAGAAGGTAGAAGTGAAAATCTTATAAGGGCCAAAAAGCTTTGAGAGTATCAAAAAGATACACTCATCATCTAACTTCATCTTTCTAGCAACCTGTAAAATAGAGCTCGAAGAGACTTGAACTTCATCAAGAAATCCTCAATGTTGGTGAATGATTCAAGTACCAAGGAAGTGAACTCTGCATCTATCTAGAGAACCCTGAACTCATTCATTGTGCTAAACAAGGTGGAAAACTTGTTCTATATAGCCCTGGGTGTGGTCAAACCATCCAGGTGGAACAACAACCCATTTGAAATATTCAATGCAATGAGGCCCATTGCCTCATCCATCCTATTTCTCTACATAACAGCCTCATAAGGCCTCTATAGAACTAGTTGAGCCTCATGGAGGCATGACCATAGCCCTTTTAACATAAGCAATTTGGCCATCTATCCTTTCCAAGTGTGGTAGTTGTGTGGTGTCAGTCGGGCCACAGAGGGGTCTGACATTGAGACAGAAGTAGAAGGGTATTTTCTGAAGTAAATTATAGAAAGGAAAATGTACCCCCCCACAATGTATAATTATATCCCTGTACAGAAAAGAAATAACTATAGAAAGCACAAAGAACTAGAAGAAAACTTGAATGCCAAATGTAGAGATGGAGGAAACAAAAGCCCCTACTTTGATGCCAAAAAAGGGAACTCAAATGGCCGAATCAAAAAATCAAACCAGCACCATTGTCTCCGGCCTGGAAAGAGCTTTCCAATGATATTTCATTTTTTGAAAATGAACACCGTATGCAAAAGATACTGCTGAAAAACCAACTGCCCCTCCGAAAAATAGCTCTCTGGAAAAAACCAGTGACGGGAAAAAATTTAATGGCTATCTGCACGTCAAGGGACCATCTCGCTAGAAAAAAAATGTTCATCAAAAAAATTTGAAAAACTGCCAAAAAATTTGGCTAGCAAGTGACATCACAAGTGATGTCACCTGTGTCTTCTGGGCAGTGGTGGTCAAATAGAGGTGGCGGAGGCCAGTGGCTCTCTGGGGGCTCCCGAGCGGCGCTATGAGAACAGAGCTGCCGAACGGCCAGAGGGTAGCGCGCCGGTGGGGGCTGATCGCAGGCCGGGCCAAAGTGGTGTCGGGGTGGCGCGGCAATGATGCTGATGGTGCATTCCTGAGAAAGCCCTGCGGGGCATTTTTAAAGATTTTTTAAATTTTTTTCTTGGTTTTTGAGCCCATACGGCCCTAATAGGCCACAAAATTTCTCCCAGATGCCCCGGAGGTCAAATACGTCAAGTTTTATATGAAAATAGGGGTTTTTGGGCCTTCTAAATGCAACTGTGAGGTTAGTTTTTTTCCAAAGTGCTCCAAAAAAAGAGACCCACCAGATCCAATAAAAAATAATAGAAAAAATCCTTGATCCACAGCTTCAAAAGAACTCGAACAAGCAGTAGCAGAATGGCTCTAATACCATGTAGAAAATGAGAAATATAGATTCAACTTCCAAGACCAATCTGCATGCAAGATACCTGTTACAAATAATGAAGCAAAAGATGGAAAAAGCTGAAACCCTTCTATGCTCAAAATGTGAGAGCTAAAATGTATTCAGAGAGCATTAACAATAATTACAAGAGTTCAACCTATAAGGTGAATGAAACCCTAAAAAAGGTAAAAAGCTAGGTTGCGCATGCTAATTAATATAAAGTATTAATTATATGCACCTAAGAGACAGCTTAAGTAAACTAGAGTAATAGACAACTTAATTAATTAAATCAAAGTGATCTAATTAATAAGTGAATAGATAATTACTCTAATACCAAGCACATAAAAGTAGTTGTGGTCATTTGATTGGTGGAAATAATATGATAACAAATGGAACAAAAAAACCATAAAAGATCCAATTTGAACTATAACTTCCATGTCTCGATCATCTACAAAAACTAATCCTCAATCATTTTTAAGGTTCATTTCATTATCAAGTATGATATGAATTGAAATTGACTACACTTTTGAGACAGTTTTCTTTCCTCAAGGCAGTTCAATTTCCTAAGATGATTCATTCCTCAAAATTCTCAATTTTATGTTAGTATAGGAATGATGGTGATATGAATTGAATATGATTACATTTTTTTGAGATGTGTTTCTTTCTTCAAGACAATTAGATTTCCAAAGATGTTTCATTCTTCTAGATTTAAAATTTAATGTTGCTATAGGAAGATGGTGGAGATCATTCATTTTTAAAATGTGTTGAAATTAGACTTGACGAGTCAAGATGTTCTACATAAAATTAGTCTTCAAGTTTTTGAGTTCAATTAGATATCCGCCTAGATAACAAGAACAATGTATTTTAAATGTTTAGTACCTTGTGTTGTGTTTTGTTCCATTTTGTAATAAAAAATCAATCTGAAAACTAATATTTTATGTGTTAAAATAGGAAAAAGTAGAATAATGTTATTATGTGTTAATAGAGCATTATAAATATATAAGTTTTTCAGATAAATGGACCAGGATGACCAATGTTCAATTAATCATGAGTAAACAATAAATCTAAAAATGAATTGATTAAGTCAAATAGGACATAAAGATAATGATCAGATAGATGTGAGACAACTTTCATCAATAAAAAAATGAATTAACTAAGTCAAATAAGATATAAAGATAATGATCAGATAGATATGACACAACTTTCATCAATAATGGTGAAAGGATGATGGCACATGATAATCAAAACCTTTTGATTATGAGAGATAATCCCATGCATCTAACTAGAGTAGACAAAGACCACATATAAAAAATCCAAACATGTGTGTTGTCTTTTATGCATGAAAAAGATTGATCAAACAGACATCGACATGCATCAAATTAGTTGTCAAAATATTTTCAAGTATTTACTCCATAGGCATAGAAATAGTTTGTAGTCATTTGATTATAATCAAACAATATGATAGCAGATGGTACACGAAAGTGTTAGAGATTTAATCTGGGCTAAAACTTTCACATCTTGAGAATTTGTAAAAACCAATTTTCAATTAATGTTGTGATCGATTGCATTCATCATGCATGGTATGAATTGAATGTGATTACAGTTTGGACGTTGCTTGCTTTCCTCAAGGAGATTCAAATTCTTAGGTTGTTTCATTCCTCCAAATGTGTTGAAATCAGATTTGATGGTTGAAGATGTTCTCTAATTTTTTAGTTCTCTAGTAGTATTCGAAGTATTTAATATTATAAACAATTATAGATGTGATTTTTGAACTTTATAATGTTATTGTGTGTAGCTTTTGTAATAAATTGTCAGAGCTTATTTCCTCAATGTTTTGGATCAAACTCTATTATCCGTCACAGAAGAAGAGAGCAAGACAAGAGAAAAGAATGATGAATCATGGAGTTTGATCCATAATTGCGAATCATGGAGTTTGAATTGACACATCAAGGAAATAAACTCATATAGTTTATTCGAGAAGCTATGTACAATAACTAAAGACAATTGTCTATAGCAACGAGTGTTCCAAGGATAGAAAAATCTTCTGTATTATGATAAATTTGATAATAAATAAAATTAATTTCAAATGATATTAATGTTAGTCATAAATATAGAAAGTAGAAATAAAATAAAATAATGTTATTATGGGAACTAATATGTAAAATTATGTACCAAAGATCTTTTGAATAACACAATGAGTAATTTACAAATATATAAGTTTAAGTGAGTGAGTAGGATAACATATGTTCAAAAGGTAATAACGCAACTCACAATCAAGAAATGGGTTAGCTAAGTCAAGTAAGACATAGGAGGACATTGATTGCATAGATGTGACACCCAACTTTTATCAATCAAGAAATCTAAAAAGTAATTTCTCCATTGTATAGCTATTGTAAATGCGGGTTGTTATCCTCCATACAAAATGTACTTTTTAAAATGTGAAAAATACAATGACAAAAGTTTCAACACATGATCTCCACCCTGTACTATAATATACCAAAAAAATCTACAATTATACAACTCACTGAGGTGACAAAAAAAAAGTGGGATCTCTCAAAACTTGGTGAAACTTGCTTGTTAGGGGCATTCGTGCCCCTAACATTCCACGAAAGGACATTCATGGCTCCTTGGGAAGGTTCTTCCCCTTCCCTGCATTCAGAATAGATGTGATTTTTACCTGTCCTAAAGCTTCCCCTACCACGCTTCTTAATTCATAATTGGGCTTTCTTCCAATTTTTTTCCCTTTTTTTGCACAATCAGGGCTCTTCCTGCTTTCCTTGATTTGAACAATGCCTAGAGATTCCTTCTCTTGTGATTCAATTTCTTCTAAATTAATTAGTAATTCTTCAACCGGTCCTTCCAGGGTAGTTTTTTTTATGTTGATATCCTCTAAAAGCTCTTTTTGTCATTCCACTTCTTCTGGATCACATATTTCTTCTAAAAATTGTTCCATCAACTCCACAGTAACTATTTCCCCTAAATAATTTGCTATTATATTAACTTCTTCACTGATTTTTTCTTCGTCGGCCTGAGGGATTGTTTCATTAATTGACATGTCTATGTTATTGGGCTCACTAGAAAATGTTGATGCATTTATATTATCCTTAGTCAAGCCCAAACAGATGCAAGGAGAAGGGTGGTTTGAGTGGTCACCTCTTAGTGACTTTTCCTTAGTTTCAAGATTTTGAAAATTCATGTCCACTAATAACTTCGGTATACTCTCAGATACTACCTTTTGAATTCCCTCAAATTCCCTCCTACTATTGATCAATGATTCATAATCTTCTAAAATCTTAGAGTCCGGTTTGGAAGGAAAGATAAGGGAGTTGTTCTCATCTTCCCCTTGTAAACTCTTCTTAGAGTGATGATTATTAATCCTACATCTACTATGAGTGTCAAGGGAGGGAGGAGGAGGCAATGGTGATGCTGTTGTTTTCTTGATGATTTTTGAAAGTGTAACCAAAGTATCAATATTCATAATTTCATTAATGAGAATATTCTTTTGTCTATTAGATTCATCAATATCACTAGTTTCATCCTTAGAAAGAAGTGAAAAATCAATGATATCCTTTCTTAATGATGAGTTTTTATTATTTTCTAGGTTGGTAGGATACCTTGGTTTTCCTAATTCTTGAGTTAAAAGGGTTTCATTTGTAAGATTTTTTGTGAGCTGAACAGGGTTAGACCAACTAATGTTTTTAGGGGTCTTGGTAGAAATATGTTCAGATAATGAAGTGGTGATCTCTTCATTGGAGGTTTTTGGGGATGATCCTACTGATTTGTAATTGAAGTTATTAGTCCTTATTGATTTATCTTGCATAGGGGAGTGGTTAAGAAAAAAGAAACCCCCTTCTATCTCATTAAAGTATAGCTCTGGGAGGGGTTCAATAGGCTTTGGAAACTTGGGGAAAGGACATATTTCTCCTTCCTCTAAAGATGGTGATAATGTATTAAAACCATGTTCTATATTATTCTTATTGTAGTCAATGGTTAGACCATCTTGATCATGGATTTTCATGTTTCCCCTCTCCATTTCAGCTGACCCGTAATCCTCTTTTTCTGCAGTGATGTTAATATTAGCAGGGTTAGCAGGAGTAGACGAATGGGAATAGGGATTGTTTGAAACCTTAAGAGTGGAATCATCTTCCTCTAGATCCTCATCATAGAATTTAGGATGAATTATAATCGACCCTGACTCATGGTAGATTTACAAATGAAGGTTGATTACTGTGTTAATTTTCATTTTAACAATGATGATTCTATCCATGTGAAACATATCATTATTAACAACTCCTACAAATTGCCCTAGGTAATTACCTATTTCCTGGAGGAAGTCAATGTCTAAGAATTCAAATGGAAGATTGTTGAGTAAAGTTTCTCTATTGATAAGAAAATTATCTAATTTTAATGGGTCGAACATAGGCATCCAGTCGAAGGAAGAAAATCCTTTGTTCCTAAATTCTGGTAATCCTTCAGACATGAGTTTTGTTTTAGAAGTCTTACTAGAGTAATCAATGTAAATAAATTTCTCTTGGAGTATAGTGGTATGTACCTTGTTACCTAGCTTAGATTCAATCCAAGCTGCTATAGTTTCCGCAGAAGCCCCTATACCATTCCATCTGCAGAAAAATCCAAATTTCGCACACATTCTTTGTATGCTACTTATCGTTATATTCTTAATGGTTAAAATTTTCTGATTAGGGTTATAAGTTGAAGAAAGTTTTCCAAAATCCTTAATACATACTGAGCATGGATTACTGTAATCTTTTATATTTAACTCCTTTGTTCTTTTATGCAGTGGGGAATAAACCTTACCTAAGGAACGATGGAGGTGAAGCTTACCTGAAACCACTTGTTTGATATCAGAAGGTGCTTCATGATTTTGATGATTTCTGAGCTTGTTATCTGGCTTTTTCAGGGGGCATTGAAACCTTCGATGAGGAGGCGAGTAGACCTTCTGGGAATGATATCCAATTTTGTTTAAGATTGAGGGTACATTCTAATTTTTCTATGGAGAAGTCATAGGCTGGGGTCTTGGGGAAAAGGAAGACAATGAAGAAAATTTGTTGGCTACGCAGAGGGAGAAGGGGACTCCAGAAACTTTAAAGGCATTTCTTCTTTGATTCAAAACAATCTTCCAGCCTGAGAGACCATCGTCATGTCCAGAGATTTTAGAATAAGTAGTATTTCATCTTTTGCTGTTAGAGAAAACCTGCATATTTTGTTTTGGAAAAAACAAATAGTTGTTGATCGAGCAATTGTACAGACAACATATTGGGTCACGTGCGAAGAGTAGAGTAGAACGAAGAGCAGAGCATTTTTTTTTCCCTTATATGTAAAATATATATATTAATTTTTAAAGTAAGTTTATATTTTTAAATAACAAATATGAATACCTTATATCTAAATTATTTTTTATGCTACACCAATGCATCATATATTTTTATTAATATTATAAATACACAATTTTACTATCCAATTTAATTCATTTAATACATTAATCAATATTAACCCAAACTATTACCCATAATTGATGTGTGCCATATCTTAATTAGATTAATTCATTCATATCCTACCTTAATTAGGATTAATTCATTTATATTAAGTTTATGCCTTTTTGGGTTAAGTCGCATATGCAGGTCAGACATAGCCTACTTTCCCTAATTTGAAACAAGAAATTTTCTAATCCAAATGCTGACTATTCTAGAAATGACTACAATGTCTTCAACTTATGCATAAAAACTATAAAATTATGTTTGGAACTATGAATTTAAGAAAATCATTTGGGATTAGTAGAAAATACATATATTCTAATTTAAAAATTATAATTCCAAAAAGTATAATAATGAAAGCTCTTTTATTTCATAAGATTTAAAGGGGATAGAGGTAAATGGTTATATAGAGCGCACACATGGTCAAGCGCTTGCAACTCTAATTCAGGGTGAGTAGAAAAATGAATGTATTTTTTTTTGTATCTTTAGATTCTCATTAGTTATAAAGATTAATTGTAAATCAGTCTCAATTCTACTTCCCAAATTTTTACCAGCGATCAGATTTCAAAAAGTAATATAATCAGATTCTATATGGTTCTCGTGTCTAAATTCCAACTGGTATTGTACTAGATTTTAAACTTTCCTGAGTGATGTGATTAAATCAGATTGAATATGGATCTTGGCTGCATCAAGCCAAAATGTGTACGACTTTCACATTTTGATTCATTACTGAATTCTAATAGGTCGATCTTGATTTTAAAGCTAGATTTAATAAACCCTTGAGTTCTTGACCACCACATGATTGGGTGTGCATTCATGTCCACACCTTTGTATAACAAGGATGTTGTACCCTATGTTCCAATTGTAGATTAGATCATTCATGTCCTCTCTCTTTGACTGTTATGTGTGGAAAGATTATAGATTAGATTATGAGATCATAAGTCTATACATCAATATGTATTGGAATGTTTGCAAGTGTTTAGGGGAGAATATCTGATAATTGAATATTTTGATTTAGCGAATTTTAAAATCATATATGATGATTTCAAATTATTTTCATTTTTAAGGTTCATTTCATTATCAAGTATGATATAAATTGAATATGACTACACTTATGAGATGGTTTTCTTTTCTAAGATGGTTTATTTCATTGAATTCTAAATTTAATGTTGGTATAGGAATCATGGTGATATGAATTGAATATGATTACATTTTTTTGAGATGTGTTTCTTTCTTCAAGGCAATTAGATTTCTAAACATGTTTTATTCTTCTAGATTTAAAATTTAATGTCCTTATAGGAAGATGATGGAGATCATTCATTCTTAAAATGTGTTGAAATCAGATTTGATGAGTCAAGATGTTCTATATAAAACTACTCTTAGTTTTTGAGTTCAATTAGATATCCGCCTAGATAACAAGAACAATGTGTTTTAAATGTTTAGTACCTTGTGTTGTGTTTTGTTCTATTTTATAATAAAAAATAATCTGAAAATTAATATTTTATGTGTTAAAATACAAAAAATAGGAAAAAGTAGAATAATGTTATTATGTGTTAATGGAGTGTTATAAATATATAAGTTTTTCAGATAAATGGACCAGGATGACCAATGTTCAATTAATCATGAGTAAAAAATAAATCTAAAAATGAATTGATTAAGTCAAATAGGACATAAAGATAATGATCAGATAGATGTAAGACAACTTTATCAATAAAAAATGAATTAACTAAGTCAAATAAGACATAAAGATAATGATCAGATAGATATGACACAACTTTCATCAATAATGGTGAAAGGATGATGGCACTTGATAATCAAAACCTTTTGATTATGAGAGATAATCCCATGCATCTAACTAGAGTAGACAAAGACCACATATAAAAAATCCAAACGTGTGTGCTGTCTTTTGTACATGAAAAAGATTGATCAAACAGACATCGTCATGCATCAAATCAGTTGTCAAAATATTTTCAAGTATTTACTCCACAGGCATAGAAATAGTTTGTAGTCATTTGATTATAATCAGACAATATGACAGCAGATGGTACACGAAAGTGTCAGAGATTTAATCTGGGCTAAAACTTTCACATCTTGAGAATTTTTAAAAAGCAATGTTCAATTAATTCTGTGATCGATTGCATTCATCATGCATGGTATGAATTGAATGTGATTACAGTTTGGACGTTGCTTGCTTTCCTCAAGGAGATTCAAATTCTCAGGCTGTTTCATTCTTCCAAATGTGTTGAAATCAGATTTGATGGTTGAAGATGTTCTCTAATTTTTTAGTTCTCTAGTAGTATTCAAAGTATTTGATATTATAAATAATTATAGATGTGATTTTTGAAATTTATAATGTTATTGTGCGTAGCTTTTGTAATCAATTGTCAAAGCTTATTTCCTCAATGTTTTGGATCAAACTCTATTATCCGTCACAGAAGAAGAGAGCAAGACAAGAGAAAAGAATGATGAATCATGGAGTTTGATCCATAATTGCAGATCATGGAGTTTGACTTGATACATCAAGGAAATAAAATCATATAGTTTATTCAAGAAGCTATGTACAATAACTAAAGACAATTGTCTATAGCAACGAGTGTTTCAAAGATAGAAAAATCTTTTGTATTATGATAAATTTGATAATAAATAAAATTAATTTCGAATGATATTAATGTTAGTCATAAATATAGAAAGTAGAAATAAAATAAAATAATGTTATTATGGGAACTAATATGTAAAATTATGTACCAAAGATCTTTTGAATAACACAATGAGTAATTTACAAATATATAAGTTTAGGTGAGTGAGTAGGATAACATATGTTCAAAAGGTAATAAGGGAATTCACAATCAAGAAATGAGTTAGCTAAGTCAAGTAAGACATAGGAGGGCATTGATTGCATAGATGTGACACCCAACTTTTATCAATCAAGAAATCTGAAAAGTAATTTCTCCATTGTGTAGCTATTGTAAATGGGGGCTGTTATCCTCCATACAAAATGTACTTTTTAAAATGTGAAAAATACAACAATAAAAGTTTCAACACATGATCTCCACCCTGTACTATAATATACAAAAAAAAAATCTACAAATATACAACTCACTAAGGTGACAAAAAAAAGTGGAATCTCTCAAAACTTGGTGAAAATAATTGACAGACAAAATATACAGTCCTTCAGTACAAATATAGAGTGCTTAAAATACAAGGTAATCAAATGTACAACGCTTTGTCATACCCAAAGTATGGAGGCTTCAGTGAAAGGATACAAAAAACAAATGGTGAATGCACATAATCCCATGTGGATGAATTGTCTGAATCCTTACATTACAGGACTTCATCTCCTCAAACCTTACGTTGTCAAATCCTTATTTACAACGAACTTTAAGAAAGGACATTCTTTTACATTAAAATCTGGGCAGCACTTGTGGAAGACTGTATAGAGAAACTTGGTAAAAGGTATTGGATAATTCAGAATGGAAAAAAATAGGGTGTGGCTAAGTTATCTAAAATGTACTATTGATCAAATTTGAAAAATCTGAAAACATACAGTTTTTTTTGAAATTTTTAGCATCTGTTCTTCATGATCTGCATATTTTGAATTGAAAACAACAAGAAATTTGCAAAAAAAATCACTACATTTCGCAGATCTGAAAAAAAAAAATCAGAAAATTTTTGTCTTTTGTGTGTTTTTATCGGGTGCTTAGCTGCCCTCGAAAAAATATTGGTTGCTTCAAGCAGATTTTATTGTTTTTTAATGATTTGACTTTCAATTTTGAAGTATAATAGGAGAGAGGATTTAGTAGTTGAGTACATTTTAATAGTTGTGATAGCATTTGTTGATTCAATACTCAATATTTTTCATAATATCAGACCAATAATTGTGATTTTAAAGCTGTTATTGTTGATAATGACTACCCAAATTGACCTAAATGTATTCCTTAGCTCTAAAAAGCAACAAATCATGTGATGCCACATCAGTTCACTTATAAAACATGACTTACCAAACAAGTATTAGCCTCATTTTGTTTTTGGGTCTTTTTGGACACCTTGGCAAAAATCATGTTGATGTGGCATTGTATTTGATGATGTGGTCTTGAAGCCTTAGTTATAAGTAGGGGACTTACTAATTAAACTATTGTAAGAATTTGGGAGTGATTTGAAATTTCCTTTTAGGATCTTGAGAGGCGTGAAGTTAAGGTGCTCAAATATTGTGTCTAAACCCTTATTTGGTGAAGATTCATAAATAGGATTGTAAGTGAAGAGGGTTTGGTTTTGGCACACTTAAACCAATGGTCTTGCTATGGAGTTATGGTGTCTTGTTGTGCCCAATGGTCTTGTTATTGTAAGGCTTCATTAGCCTCATTTAGTTTTTAGAATGGTTATATATTGAAAAGGGAAATGAATGAAAGGAGCTTTTATAGTCCACAATATCAACCATATATTTTTGGGTCTACATATGGTGACAAACACTCCTTGCAAGAAGCACCTAGCTATGCTATAAATGAGGTGCACATACCTTACCCCCTATGGGATTTCAACATTTGATAATGGTTCTATATTGCTAAAGTTTGTTGTTCTCTTCTTATTTACACTTTCTTTTTAGATTTCTGTTCTTTTTGTAAGTTTTTTATTCCATCTTTCTTCAATTAAAAAATTGGGTTTGGTGTTAGTATTTAGGAACACTGAGAGGTGGAGGGGGGAAGCAGTGTTCGACTATTTTTAATTTTGGCTATTAGATTTCTTAACCATAAACCAAATGCAATAAAGAATAGTAAATTGAAATATAAAGCATACATCCACAACATCATAACACCATGATTTTTTTTGCATGGAAATCTTCATAGGGGAAAAACCATAATGGGGATGGAACCCACAAGATTTACTTAGTAGAATAAATAACCCTGTTAAGAATTTAATACAAAAAGCGAATGCACATGCATTCAGGAACACTATCTAGAGCTCACTGCTCAATACAAAAGAGGGCTCCAACCCTTAGGAAAGCTCACTTCTTTATAAAGTATATTGGACTACAACCCAAATGATGAACTAAAAGATAACATCACATATACCAATAGAGTTCCATGTAGGTGCAGCACAAAATCTCTGCTCAATCTTCAACCTAACTTCTTCTTTTAGATCCTTTTCATATACAACATATAACCATAACATATCTAACCATGGCAATACAAAATCAACACAAAAAATTGATCTTATATATCATATATCAAAATTAATTTCTTCACCGGTCAACCTCAAGAAAATGTTATGTAACGTGTGAAGTGTCGGTCAGATATATAACCAAAAAAATTTCCTAACCCCAAACAATATCATAGATCTCTTCTACAATACCAGCTCTACCAAATGAACCTCAAAAACAATATATCCCATTGACCTAATAGGATCGCTAACTGATCTTCTAACTGTCTGTTAATTGTTCTTAATTGTTTATTGATTTTCGATACTCAAAACACCATAACTCGCTCATTTGAAATCTCTGACTAGTTTGAAGCTGGAATAAGGTAACGTATACATTATAGAAGCTCCCCTAGGTTCTCTGCTCAAAACTTGAAACTATCAAACTGTACCAAAGCTTTTATTGAACCTTGTACACTATCCATGTTCTTCCATACTTAGCCAAATTTACATCCAGTCCTTTGGTATCAAAAAATATTAACAACCTAGGTAATGGGTTTCAAAATGGGAAAAAACGTTGGTTGCTTCAAGCAAAGCTTTTGTTTTTTTAATGATTTGACTTTGAATTTTAAATTATAATAGGAGAAAGGATTTAGTAGTTGAGCACATTTCAATAGTTGTGATAGTATTTGTTGATTTAATACTCACTAGTTTTGATAATATCACACCAATAACTGTGACTACAAAGTTGTTATTGTTGATAATGACTACCCATGATTGAATGAAATGTATTCCTAAGATCTAAAAAGTAACAAATCATGTGATGTCACATCAATGCACAAATAAAATATGACTCACCAAACAAGTATTAGCCTCACTTTTTTCTTGGTATTTTTGGACACCCTAGCAAAAAGCATGTTGATGTGGCATTGTATTTGATGATGTGGTCTTGAAACCTTAGTTATAAGTAGGGGACTTACCAAGTAAACTATTGTAAGAATTTGGGAGTGATTTGAAATTTCCTTGTAGGATCTAGAGAAGCATGAAGTTAAGGTGCTCAAATATTAGGTCTTCTCCCTTATTTGGCGAAGATTCATAAATATGATAGTAAGTAAAGAGGGTTTAGTTTTGGTACACTAAAACCAGTGGCCTTGTTATGGTGTTATGGTGTCTTTTTGTGACCTATGGTCTTGTTATTGTAAGGCTTCATTATCCTCATTTTGTTTTAAGAGTGGTTATAAATTCAAAAGGGAAAGGAATGAAAGGAGCTTTTACAGTCCACAATATCATCCATATGTTTTTGGGTCTATATATGGTGACAGACACTCCTTGCAAGAGGTACCTAGTTGTGCCACAAACAAGGCATACATACCTTACCCCTTGTGGGATTTGAACATTTGATAATGGCTCTATATTGTTAGAGTTTTTCGTTCTCTTCTTATTTGCAGTTCCATTTTAGATTTCTATTCTTTTTGTAATCTTTTTATTTCATCTTTCTTCAATAAAAAAAGGGAATTTGGTTTTAGAGGAAATTTTTTCGTTTAATCATGTTTGAATCATAGTATTATTTGGATGGATGATAATTTAGGAATTCTCTGTTAAGTAGACCATCAATCTTCATGAAAAATTATTTTTATTGAACCCACTATTCTTGGAATAGAGGTCAATAAATTTGACTAAAACATTAAGCATCCAATATTGATAAAGTGTCATAATTTAATACACTACAAAAAAATAGATCTTGCTTGTCAATCAATCTTATACTTTTGGGTCCTTCTGTGCACAATAATGGCCACTAAATTTTTCACTGACATTTGAAAAATAGGCTACCTATAAAAAAATTAATGTTATTCAATTTTTCATTGTTTAGTTTGGATGAAACAAATTGCTAACCTAACTTACTTTTCTATCGTCCAATTTGGATGAAAAAAATTTCTTACCTAACTTTCCCAAGCCTTTTGAACATAATGGCGAGTTTCAAAAGACTTGCATTCACTAAAGTTTAGCTTCATTGAAAACCTCATTTCTTCTTGAGTGGGAGTTATTTCTATCTTGTGAAGGTGGGAAACAAATCAAGAGGTAAAATAATTGTTTAATGTATCAAAATAGTGTAGCAAATAAGTCCAAGGTATTTTTTGAAGTAAAGAAAGGTTAAAGAGTTGATCCTAATCCAAAGGAGGTCAATTTTACTTCGAAAGAATAAATGGAGTCATGCTATGAAGGTTGATGAGATCATGTTTTATGGATGGAATAGAAATTGTTATAGTAGAAAGGAAGTTTGAAGAAACCAAGAAGTTGTAAAGGCTATGGAAGAAAGATTGAATGATGTTTCCAAACTAGTAGATGGAGCAAGTCAAGAAGAAAATAAAAAATTAAGCTTGTCAAAATGAGAAACTAGTACTTGAACACAAATCAAATGCCAAAGAAAAAAAGAGTGAAAAGTGTTCTCTAATAGGTAGAGAGAAACAAGACATTACAAAAGGTCTAGAAAAGAGTGCAACACAAAATGTTGTAAAAAGGAAAGACTTTGAATACTCCAACATATGCAGAATAATGTACACAACAAAAAGGAGAAAAGTGTCTCTTACTTAAGGAAGAGCTGAGAGGAATTTAGGATATTTTTTATTTATCTTCAACAAAGAACAAGGTAGGTTATGAGTAGCTCACACAAGGAGAATAAATCATCATAAAGGAGAATACAAAAATGAAATACAAAAAAGATATATGTCTATTGAAGGGTGTGAGCTTCAAAAGATGAATATGTATAGAGGATTGTATTTAAAAAGGTGAGGAGAGAAGACATGAATAAAAATGCTCATGAAGGGATTAAATATGGGTACATGCATGTCAATGGAAAAGTGAGGAAAGTATTAGAGAGTACAAATAAGAAGCTAAAAGAAGTACTAGGAAAGACACATAATGAGTACCTTCAAATGGTATCAAGTGTAGGAGGAAATAGAGTTTTTAAAAAGGAATAAATAGATGGTAGGAAGAGTGAAGGAAAAAATAAGAGGGAGATTAAGATTTAAAGGTTTCAAAGTGAAAAAAAAAATGACCAAAAAAGTAGAAAGAAGAATAAGTACTTGAATAGAAAAAATACAAAGAACCTAAGATTCCAAGTTGGAATTCATGGATGCCAATAGAAGAAGAAAATAATAAATGACAAGGATGTGCAAGTTTAGTTATGGAAACTTAAATAGAAACCTAAAAGGTTTGTAGAAGAAGACAGATACTTTTTGAGAAGGAACCAGGAAATGAAACTATTGAAGGTGGATGGTACTAAGTGGGTTGGAAGCTAAAATAGAGTGGAAGGTAAGAAAAAAGGAAAAACTTTAGATGTCTAAAACTGTATAGTGTTATGTGCCTCATTCTAGTTTATGTTAGCTAGTAATAGTTGGGCACATAGGCTTTGCAAATCATCCTTGGGTAGCATTAATAAATGGGTGCACATGCATAGTAATGTATCCCACTAGTTGTTAGAATAAATACTTATTTATCCCACATGCATTGAATGACAATATTTTCCCTTGGGAAAATATATTTATTGCAATTTGACTTGTCAAATTGAAAGCATCATGGATATTTATGATTGGAGTACATTATTTACTCAAGGTTGTCCCTTTAAAGTGTCATTGTGAAGATAATAAAATTATTTAGTTTCTATCATTATCTTTGATGTTTATGTATGCACAACATATTTTATCTTGTAGGTTTATTGCAAATGGTATCAAAGCTCTTTATGAGACTATTTTTGCAAACAGCTTTACCAAATTTGGACCATCTATAACCATTTATGCCATATTCTCTCACCTTGCCTTATAGAGATCTTGGTGATAAAAAGGGTTACAATTATAATAGCACTAGGCTTGTACCATTTGTTTTCAATAATTTTCCCTTGAAATTAGTTTATTTTCATGTTCTAGGTTAGAAATCTCATCTTTTAATGGGTTACATATATCAAAATAATTTTCATTATTGGCTAAACTAGATTTTATTTTTGGATGAGCTAGATGACCTATAAAGGGTCTCTAGTGAACTGATAATTATTTTTACTCCAATACTTGTAACTCAAATAACCTCTATTATGGTAAAGAAATTTCATGCACTTATATTTTTATAAAAAATAATCCTAATTTTTTTTATGAATATAGCCCTAAGGAACCTTTTATCATCTATATTATGTGATACACTAATAAGAAATAGATCCCAAGAATTTACTAACCATGTACCTAGAAATGAGATAGTGTGGTAGGGGTACACTATTAACACTTTGTATATAACACTCTAAGATATTTGACCAACACTATTCACAAACATGATAAATATATTGGTGATCTCATATACTAGACACACTTGATCGTGGCATATGCCTACCTATGTATCATTTGTTGTAAATACAACCACTTATCATTTTTCCATATATCTTAGTACATCTAGTATTAGTTAGAAAGTGATCAATATTCTGTTAAAGCACAACACTTCAAATTTTAGAATTTTTTTCTAGATCTACATTTAAATTGGTCAATGGTTTACTCTACCATCTTATTGTAAGATCTAAAACTTATGATGCAAATTTCTTCCAACCTAGGAATACATTTTTAATTTTGATGAAAAATTCAATCCCAAGGGTATGCAAACAATAGAATGAATTTGGGGCCAACTTTTATCCCTTTCTTGAATTTTCTCGTTATCTCTTCAGGATTATTGATTTTTCATATAACATTCACTACCTTTTAAGATCTCATTTCTCTCCTGGAAGCATGTCACATTTCTTAGGACCAATATGATAGAATACAACTGATTGAATATCTTAAGGAAGAGTTTGACAACTGATTGGATACTTCAAAGACAAAGATTGATGATCACCAAGTTACAAAGGTATATGTGAGATATTAAATCAATTATTATATTGTCATTGATGTCAACTAGTTTTGATTGTATTTATCATGATAGTTACAAACATCTGAAGAAGAAAATAATGGTGAAGGAATGAGATATTAACATGAAGATGAGATGTATGAAAAAGATATGGATATGGTATTCATTAGGTAACTTATTGATGAGTCTATGACATTATGTTAGTGATTTGATTGTATTACATAATTCTTTTATGGATTAAAGATCAAGAACGTACAAGTTTATGTGGTTGGTAAATGAAGAATTTAGTATACACCGTGTTGAAAATAATGTATACTGAGTACAATGTTAACTGAGTTAGAAGTCATCGACACATCAAGGTATTGACCAAGAAAAATAAATAAATGGAACATATGATTGCCGACTAAAGATGATGAGCTGGATGAATATGGATGATTCTGAGGTTAAAGATAAAGTTTTTTATGATGATCAAATGCCTGAAAAAATTCAAGGATGATCAGATGATAGAGAATGAAACGTGTTAGAAACACAAGTTCTGAGGAAGGTTGAAGTGAAAAAATCAAAGGTGAAGATTAAGAGGCAAAATCTATTGCTGAGAAGAAAATGGTTTATGTCTATAAAATGAGACAAGAGATTCATAATTAATTCTGGAACGCGCATGAGAAGATTGCATTCATGTGAAGCTACTAAAATAGGTTGAAGACAGAACCAGGAAAATCTACAGACAACACCGAGTGTTAGAGAAATGAATTAATCGAGCAGAACAGAGTTGGATGATACAAAGGAATTGAATTAGTCATATTGGCCAGAGGTATTTTGAGTTGAGCATAGATATGAAAATCTACAAAAGAAAGTTGTATTTGAATTAGATTATTTACTATTTCATTCTAACCATTTCTACAGATAAATCTCTTAACCGAGTCAAACTTAACAATCTTTATATTTCATTATGACATTCAATGAATGTTGATTATTTTCATGTTGACCCCATAGTGAATGTTTGGTCACGGAGAACTGTTAGTGATAAATCCTCTAACCAGGTCACACCTTACACTGTGTTATTGTAACCTTTAACAAGGTTGGCTCTTAACCGAGGTCACTTCAGAAGAGTGAAATTATTTCAAGTACCGGTCCCAAGTGGTTTTTCCCCTAGCATGATTTCCACATTAAAAATCAAGTGTTATATGTGTATGGATGTGATGAATTGTTATTTTACTTTACATGTTACAATTACTGGTTTGATCGATATATACACTAGTTAATTTACTGGTATTTGGTTAATGAAAAAAAAGGCACAAACAAAGTTTTAACTGAGTTGTTTAATTGATTTGAAAGATTTTTTTTATACATCAAGGAGTATTTAGGATTGTAGGATAACTGGACTTAATTGATTCACCCGCCCTCTCAGTTATCTAACAATTGGTATCAAAGCAAGAGTGCTTGAAAGGAAACATTTGAAGGACTTAAGTAAAAGATCAGAAGATGTATAAGATGGAGGTGCCAAAGCTGAACAAAGACAACTTATCAACATGGAAAAGCGGGATGAAGTTATATCTATCAGGGGTTGGAGATTCTACAATGTACTACTTGGAAAATGAATTTATCTTACCCACTAGTCCTTTGACTATCGACCATATGAAAGAAAGACAACAACACAATGCTATGATCATTGAGATTGCTTCTTCCTTATCAGATGTTGAATTTGAAGATATCAAGACATGTACAACTATAAATCAGATGTGGGACAAGCTTACACTAGTTCATGGAAGAGATGTGAATGTGCTAAGGACTAAAGATGAAAGTTTAAGATGGAAGTTTGATGATATGAAGATGAAAGAAGGTGAGAACATCACTTAGTACAACAACCGAATCAAGGAGGTTGTGAATGTTATCCGAGGAGTAGGTGGAACTATTGATGAAGACATTGTGGTAAGTAAAATTCTCAGAACCTTGTTACCTACCTATGCTATTAGAGTATCTACAATTTATGAAATGAGAGAAGCTCCTGGTAATAATATTTCACTTTATAGTCTAGTCGGTAGATTGACTTCATTTGAGATCAACAACTATTACAACAATATTGTACCTACGGTAGAATCTACATTTATGTCATCTCTAAAAATTGGAAAGTCAAGAAGTAGACATAAGATAAGAAATGAAAGTGGAAGTGAAGCTGAAGAAGATAAAATTGATGAACTTGAAGCATTAATGGCTAGAAGACTACAAAAATAAAAAGGAAGATATAGAGGTAAACTACCCTTGGTATGTTTTAAATGCAAAGAGATTGGTCATATTACTGCAAGATGTCCTAACATGAAAGAAGATAAGAAAATAAGTGAGAGATCATATGAAAGGAAGAGTGACAGAAGATATTACCAAGATCATAGAGGCAACCGACAATATGACAATAGAGATAACTGAGACTACAGGGACAAGGGCAAGAAGGCATGCTACCTAGTTGAAGATGAAGATGATGACACTGAGACCGAAACTGATGAAGACATAGAAGTGGTATTTGTGGCATTGAAGGAAGACGCTAAAGAAGAAGAAATCTATGCTGAAAAAATGCTTATTTCTAAGGTTAGCAAGAATGATACTTGGATTATTGATAGTGGCTCAACACATCATATGATTGGTGATGAAGAGAAACTTGAATATCTTGAACATTATAATGGCGGATCTGTGAAAATGAGAAATGATACACCTTGTCAAGTAAAAGGAAAATGATCCATATTATTGAATAATAAGATCAGATGTGAGAATGCATATTGGGTAAAAGGACTAAACTGCAATTTGTTGAGTATAGCACAGCTAAATAATATAGGTTGCCGAGTTGCATTTGAGAATAGAAAGGTAAAAATCTATGATGAAGCTGGAAAATTGATCAGTATTGGTGAACAATCAAAAGGTAACTTATTCTATCTAGACAATGTTAAAACTTCTTGTTTATTGGCTAAAAATGAAGATGTATGGTTATGGCACAAGAGGTTATGCCATGTGAACTTTGACAACATGGTTAAGATCAGTAAGAAAAGAAAAGTTAGAGGTTTACCAAGCATATCTAAACCTAACCATGTAATGTGCAAACAATGTCAAATGGGTAAGATGTCAAAGTCTAGTTTCAAGAGAAAACACTACTCATCTAATGCTATTTTGGAGTTAGTTCATACTAACTTGTGTGGTCCAATGAGAACTCAAAGTTATTATGGATACATATATTTTATCTTTTTTGTTGATGATTTCTCTAGGATATGACTATCATGTTCTTATAAAAAGAAAAATCTGAAGCTTTCAAAATGTTTAAATGGTATAAAGAAAAAGTGGAAAAAGAAAGTGGTAAGGAACTAAAATGCTTAAGGTCAGATAGAGGTGGTGAATTTATTTCAAATGAGTTCACTAATTTTTGTAATGAGCATGGAATTGAGAGACAAGTATCTGCACTGAGAACACCCCAACATAATGGTATTGTTGAAAGAGAAATGGATCAATTGTGGATCTATTAGTACTGATGTTTACACACTGAACCAAGTTCAACTGAAGAAAGAATCAAACAAGACACCTTATGAATTATGGTATGGTTACACACCTAATGTGAGTTATTTCAGAACATTTGGAAGTAGATGTTACATTTTGAAAGATGATAGAAATGAGAAATTTGATTCAGAAGGTGATGAAGGGATATTTCTAGGATATTCTACTAAAATCAAGGCTTACAAATGTTTGAACAAGGCTACTAACAAAATAATTGAAAGTGCAAATGTGAGAGTTGATGAGTTTGCAAAAAAGAATGATGAAGAAAGAAAAAAGGAACTGGAAGACTATGGTAGATTTGTTTACATTGAAGAGCCTAAAACTCTACCCGAGCAACAGTATAGCGTTACCAAGAAATAGAATAATGCTACCAAAAAATAGTCTTTAAAAACTGAGCATAAACAAGCAGTTATTGATGAAAATGTTGATCATGCACCGAGTGAAGAACACGTTGAAGAACATAGATATGAACTTGTACTTGCAAAGTATGTAAGAAGACATCATCCACAAGATTGGATAGTTGGAGACAAAAGAGCAGGCATGATGGCATGATGTAAGTTGAGGAACAACACATGTTTAGTTTGTGAATTTGAGCCTAAAACTATTGGAGATGCATTGGAAAATGATGAATGGATTAAGGGAATGAATGAAGAAATTGAGAAAATACAAAAAAAAACAAGACATGGACATTGGTACCGAGATCATTATAAAAATGTCATTTCCATGTAAATTTATACCTGTATAGTAGTCCTTATATCTATTAAGGAATTTGTCTTTCATTAAGGCCCATTCTACCACTACATTTCTTCCAAGTCCAATAAACCACTTGAAGACTAAATCCTTGAGGGTGGAAGAGAAATTTTGAGCCTGTGGGCATATGTAGTGTATTCATCAATTTGGCACAAGATATTACATTTAAAGAGGAAGGTGTTAGGATCCTCAATCACTAACCTGTGAAAATTAGGAAGAGCTAAATTTGGCATATTCTTAAGAGATGCACCCCTTTCTTGTTGGACTATAGAGAAATGGAAAGTAGGTTTGGAATTGTCACTATTTTTTCCTCTTGTTTCAAGTCTTGATGAATCAAAGCTAGATGATTAGGGTGGAGAACCCAAAGGTGAAGTTTTATGCATTTCTTCCAATACTATTGTGCTACTTGAATCAAGGAATATTTTAAGAGAAAGTCTTCTCCTTCGCATACAAAAGGGGAAATCCCTTTCTCTAGTTATCTTGCACATTGTTAGTAAAAGGAATGTTTATACAATATCTATAAAATTCCTAGATATTGAAAATAATAAACTAAATTCTTAAGAAAATTTGAAAAACTATGAAATAACCCAGGTAGTATCATGATTTGGCACCATCCCCAAACAACAATGTTAGAAATGTAGAGTTTCCTTTATCCAATTATGACCATTATCTATGCATCCTTCAAACTCAAAGATATTCTATCTAACTGAGAAACCTCTTAGTATATTAGATACATTTAATTATCAACCCAGGGACATAGAATTGAAATGGGCCATCACAATATATAGATCATGTTATCACCCAAGTTGTCACCTATTCTATTAGAAAGTAATTCGCAAGGAAAATTTATTGATTAATTAAAAAAGCTTGTAATCAGTAACAAGTAAGTTACTAATAAAAAGATTACCGAGCTCCTAAACAATAATAATAACAAATAAAAACCAAAATATATAAAAATGATTATGCTAAGACTACATCAAAGTCACCACACTACTTAACTTATTGAAACTATTCAAGTTGCAAGAATAAAAAACAATCCAATAGTGATGTTCAAGAATGCTAAGTTATCAACTATAAACTAAATTACCTAATCTAACAACATAAAAAAACTAAGGATAGGTATCTCAAATGCCCCCTCCCCCAAGGACACTTGATCAAAATAAGATAGAAATCAAAGTAGTACTTTATGTTTTCATATATGCATGATAACAATAATTACAAGAGAAGATATATTTAGCTAAGGCATGCATACAATAAAGATTATATTAACCATTACAGTCACATGGAGCTTTGATAAATAGAGCTTCATGAAAATATAAATTAGTCAACTATCTAGTAACTAGTTCCTTAAATATAGGGAATGAGATTTAATAATTCATAAATATTAACAACCATAAGTGAGTTTCATATTAGGAATGTATAACATCAATAGTTAAAATATAAATACCCTATTCTTTGTACAATAATAGAAGCAATAAATATTTTGTTGCAAACAAATAACTCCCAATTAATAAGTCTCCATCATCCTTATCTCTTGATTGGTTAGCAAGGCAACTTCACTCCATAGGATCAGTTCAACTCTACTTACATGGTTATAGAACTTTTGATAGTCTTAAGTTGTAGGAAATAAACTAGTTTACCATATCTAGATGTTGTTGATGTTAAGAAGGTTTCACCTAGGAGCCAAGTAGAATTCAACTTACCCATTGACACAATGTGACTATCCTTAGGTTGGGAGTTACCCATAGCAAGGATAGACCTCCAAAGAGAGACGGTTATCTTTGAAACTAAACTTGAACCTTGAGAGGGGAAAGGGGAAGAAAGTACATTAAAATGAAACTAAGCTAGCATGTTGATCCACCAAAGATTCAAATATGCATTTTACAAATCTTTTATTACAAAAAACCAAAAATGAAAACTAGACCTCTCTTATAACCTACAACTGATTGAACATCTTGAAGGAAAGAATGAATAATTGAAAGATAGTGATTAATGATATGTAAAATATCAGTCAATGTATTGTTGTTGATTCAACTACCTTTGACTATGCTTATCATGTTGGTTACAAACATCTAAAGGAATATGGTAAAGGAATGAGATATCTACATGAAGATGAGATGGATATGAAAGATATGGCTATGGTATACATTGGGTAACTTATTGATGAGTCTATGGCATCATGTTGTTGACTTGATTGTATGACATGATTTTGTTATGTATTGAAGATTAGGATTGAAAAATTTTATGTGGTCGGTAGATGAATATTTTTGTATACACTGAGCAAGTGTAGTGTATACCGAGTAAGTAATCACCAATGCATTTTTATATTGACCGAGTGAAAGAATCAAATAAATTTTATAACAGCTAACTAAAAATGATGATCTAGACAATTGTTTATGATTCTGAGGTATGAGATAATGTTTGTTATGATGATCTAATGGATGATAAAATTCAAGATTGATCAAATGAAGGAGAATGAAACGTGTTAATAATAGAACTTTCAAGGAAGGTTAAAGTGGCAAAATGAACGGTGAAGATTAAAATGAAAAATCAACAGATGAAAAGAAAATGGTTTATGATGTCTATATAAGGAGACATGGGATTCAATATTGAGTTTGGGGATTTTGATATTGTAGGAGAATTTGCATGAAAATGATTACTTTCATGTACCACTGATCAAACTGGTTGCAGATAGAACTAAGTTGAACTGTAGACAACACCAAGCATTAGAGAAGCATATACCGAGTGGAACAAAGTTGGAGGATATGAAGGATTGAATTGATTATTGATCAAAGGAGGTATTTTGAGCTTAGCATAGATGTAAAAATCTGAAAATCAAATTTGTATTTGAATCATATCACTATTTTATTAGTTTAACCATTGTTATAGATAAATCTCTTAACCAAATGAGACTTACCAGTCTTTTGTATTTCAATATGACATTCAATGAATTTTTATTTTTTTTCTTGTTGACCCCATCATGAATGTGACATAGGACAGGGATGGAGGATCCAAAAATGGATAGTCCAAACCTACACCAACACTTATAACAACAACAACCACAACAAAATTAATGCAGTCAAGGATGGTGGATCCAATTAAGGACAGTCCAAACCTTGCAGCTTCAGAATTACACAGTGCAAAACTCAAAAACAACATAATTGTTTAACTCTAATTTTCATTAACATGCCCAGCTGTCAAGCCTTCCGGGTTAGGGCCAATTACAATTAAAAACAATTTTGCAAGATCAACAAGATCCAATACAAATTCAGCTAGTTCAATCCTGAAAACTATCAGCAACTGATGGAAACCCTAAGGAAGATCTAAACTTGAGCTCACAAGCCTCCAATCAATCTCCTTGTCTCCAAGTGTGCCAACCACTAGCTCTGCTATTAAAAACTATCAGAAATCAATCTCATATGCAAGATCTCACAGGATCTTTTCCACAACTTCACCACTCCAGTTCTTCTAGATCTTCTTCTTAGAAACCCCCAAAAACTGATCCTAAAACAACTACCCAAATATCCCTATAAATACTAATCATCAGCCACAAGTCAGTTGGATGAAACCATTAACTCCTCCTAACAAATATTAAATGCAATACAAGTTAGCTCACAAATAGCCTTACAACAATTAATTCCAACATGTTGGCCTGTAACAATAGCTACCAACAATAAATGCATCAAGTCGGCCCAAAAAATCACATAGAACTCCATTCGATAAACCAAAACAACCAAGCACCAGTGAATTAACCGAGCATGCCAAGAATCACCGAGCACCAGTGTCAACTGAGCACCGCAGGCATTGTCGAATAACACTTTCACCAAGTGCTAGAGATTATCGAGTTCTCTTCAGTGACCAAACTTCATTCAATGACCGAGACCATCAGTCAGGGGTGCAACCAAGTAACACTATCCAAACAACACACCTCCATGCAGATCCACTGAGTACCCTAGAACGCCCCTGCATCAGACACCCCAGGTTCAAAAAGATGTTCATATGTGAGAATAACATCTTTCGGGATTCAACACATAAACCCCGAATTGGCTCTTCACATACAAGTCCTCCACCTTTTCACTTTACATACTCTTCCACTTCATCTTTCTCTATCTCTTCAAGTCTTCCCTTGATAGCACACAAGTTTGTTCTTCACATTGATCAACCATACCTTCAAGATCCACCAACTCAACTCGGCTACCGATACTCAGGCTTCTCCTACCGAGCATTGTATCCATCAAAGGCATCAGGGAAAAATTCTTGTCACCCTTCTCAACAGTAAACACATTCTTTACACAATCATACATAGCTCTACAATCATATTTCAAAGGGCTACCGAGCAATATATGACAACTATTCATCTTCACAATGTCACATAACACAAGATCCTTATATTGACCAATCTGAAAATCAAGAAAGCATTGTCCTCTCACTTACAGAGCATGATCATCTTGCAACCAGCCAATCCTATAAGGACATGGATGTCTCATTCTATTCAAACCAAGTTTATGAACCATGTCCTCAGCAAAAAGGTTATTAGTACTACCACTATCAACAATAACATCACAGAGTTTACCTCCAGACTTGCATCGGGTCCTAAACAAATTACTCCTCTGAAAAGGTTCCTCCTTTGTACTGATTAATGTTTGCCAAAGCAGAAAGTTCTCAGATTCAAGCTCATTCTGAATGTTCTCATTCACCACAGTAGTTCATCGGTCACCAAGCTTCTTCTATGTACACTCAAAAGAATGGTGTCCTTCCTCTCCACAGTGTAACAAGTACCTTTAAAGATAACTCTACCTGTCTTCTTCTTCAGTTCCACAGGTTTTTTTTCATCTTCTGCATTAGTTGGTTTATCCTTCACCAAGTGATCAACCTTTTCCTTCCCTCAGGAGTTACTATTTTGTTTCCTCCTCAACTTATCTTCTTCCTTCAGAGCATACTGATAATCATCTTCAATGGAATCAATCTTTAGCATACTAAGCTCATCTTGAATATTGAATCTCAAACCATTCACATACTGAGCTACCTTTTCCTTACCAAGCTCTTTGTGTCCATACCAAATAGTAAGTTTGTAGAACTCCTCGGTATAATCTTCAACAGTTAAATCCTTCTATTTCAAATTTTTCAACTTCTTAAACAAGTCAAGCTCATAGTCAGCCGGTATGAACTTAGCTTTCAACTTAGTCACCATCAACCTCCACCGATTGATCTTTGCTTCACCTTCATCTTCTCTATCTCTTTGTAATTCTTTCCACCAAAAAGTAGTATGTCCTTTCAATTTTTTCTATGCCAACCTTACCTGAAGAGGATCCTTAATTTCTTCTAGCTCAAAGAAATCTTCAAGTTCACCAATCTAATCAATCAAGTTCTTGGGTTTCAAAGTACCAGAGAAGTTAGAAACTTCCATTCGATAGTTATTACTTAACCGAGCTCCAGATCTATGCAACTAAGCAGTTCTGTCTTCACCAGATTTGTCTCTCTGGTCATCACCACTAGATCCAATAGCTTCAAAGTCTTCAGTAGCTTCCTCATAACCATCCTTAGTACCAACATTCTGAGGTACACCAGTAACAGCTCTCATGATCTCAGTGACCATATCATTCTTCATCAAACTCTATCTTAGATTTGACATCCGATCTGACTTTCTCATAAATCTTTGATTCCACAACATCACAAAGATCTGCAATAGCTCTAGGGTCCAATCTTCTCAGAGGCATACTTAAATATAAGAAAACCCTATGCAACAAACCCTACACTGACCACCTTGTGACAATCTCCAAGTTGCATGCAAGTGAGATCGCAACTTGCCACCTTGTAAACAACTAGGGAAAGATTCCACAAGTTCAGTGCTCCAGATCTTCAACATAGATCATATGATCTCTTCACCAACAAGATCAACTTCTCAAGATCAGCCTTGCTAGGTCAACCTTTGCTCCACAAGATCAACTCAGCTCAAGATCAACCTTTGCTCTAATACCACCTAATGCAGTCAAGGATGGTGGATCCAATTAAGGACAATCCAAACCTTGTAGCTTCAAAATTACATAGTGGAAAACTCAACAACAACATAATTATTTAACTCTAATTTTCATTAACATGCCCAACTATCATGCCTTTCGGGTTAGGGCCAATTACAATCAGAAACAATTCTAGAAGATCAACAAGATCCAATACAAATTAAGCTAGTTTAGTCCTGCAAATTATCAGCAACTGATGGAAACCCTAAGGAAGATCTAAACTTGAGCTCGCAAGCCTCCAAGAAATCTCCTTGTCTCCAAGTGTGCCAACCACTAGCTCTACTATTACAAACTACCAGAAATCAATCTGATCAGCAAGATCTCGCAGGATCTTTTCCACAACTTCACCACTCTAGTTCTTCTGGATCTACTTCTCATAAACCCCCAAAAACTAATCCTAAAACAACTACCCAAATATCCCTATATATACTAATCATCTGCCACAAGTCATCTGGATGAAACCATTAACTCCTCCTTACAAATATTAAATGCAATACAAGTCAGCTCACAAATAGCCTTACAATAATTAAATCCAATATGTTAGCTTGTAACAACAACTACCAACAATAAATGCACCAAGTTGGCCCAACAAATCACACAGAACTCTAGTCAGTAAATTGGAACAACTGACCACCAATGAAATAAACAAGCACGCCAAGCATCACCGAGCACTAGTGTCGACTGAGCACCGCAAGCATTGTCAAGTAACACTTTCACCGAGTGCCAGAGATTACTGAGTTCTCTTTAGCGACCGAGCTTCCTTCAATGACCAAGACCGTCGGTCAAGGCTGCAACCAAGTAACACTGGCCAAACAATACACCTCCATGCAGATCCACTGAGTACCCAAGAATGCCCCTACATCAAGAATACAACAATATAATGCTTCAAAATAGAATTTCATTCAACATGCCTGATTGTGAGGCCTTCCGAGTTTCAACCTTATACAATGAAATTATGAAAATAGAGACTCAACTCTCATCATATCTTCTCTACCTTCCTATCTATCTCTTCACACTTTACTACTTGCCTCTACATCAACCCAAGCTCCCAATATATAGCCATCTAAGCCACAAGTTGGTCAATCAGGCATTTAATTGCATTATAGGTCCAACCTGGAAGAGTAAACCAAAACTAAAGAAAGAATTAACAAAACTCAATGCAAGGATATATTTAGTTCCACACATGACCCAAGAACATAATCCTAACTTAGCAAGATCCCATCTCATCATATGGAGCTGCACAAGATGAAAAACTCCATGTTTTGCAATAAACAAGTTGAAAATTGATACTCGAGGAAAATGGTCATAACTCCCAACTCATGATGAATTAGGATTTATGGTCTTAGGTGAAGATAGTATTTTAGGTCCTCTTTAAGTCCCTAATATTTCAAATATTTATTCATTAATGATCAACGGCTACATGATGCACAATCAACACACATAAAATAGGAAAATACAGTTCCAACAACAAGGTAAAATAGCTCTAACTTCGACATGATCCATCCAATCCTTATGCGCTCATAGGAGAAGGTCAAAGAATAGGTCCAAGGCACAAAATAAACCTCACAAATCATGAAACCATAATCAGCAATGGCTACAAAACAAACAATAGATAGGTACATAAAACAGGAAATGTTTTTGGTGATGCAAGATTGCTCAAGACCCAAGATGCTCCTGCATCAGACACCCCAAGTAAATAAAAAGTTCTCATGAACATCGTAAGTGAATTAGGAAAGTTATGCCATATCTATTCTTAACCCATATCTCCTTTGTTCCTTCATTCCATGGTGTCTTCACTTTATCTATTGTCACACTCAACAAATTATCTTGCCTTGCACTTTTCTCATCTTTCCTTTTTGCAACTGACAGAAACTGACTATGATCATCTTTTCCACTATTGATTACACCAATACTTCGGTGAATCATAGTTCCTCCAGACTTACTAATCAGCTCAGTATCATCTACATTCCTATGTGTCACTATTGTCATCATTTGTTGCACTATCTTTGTTAGAAAGTCCATCTGCCTCTTAATCTCTATAAATTCCTCAGTTGTATCATTCTCTTTTCCTTTCAAACTCAGCTTCCTTTCACCCACAGGAATAGGTTCATCAACTCTTTTCTCCTGATGTTTTTCACTATCACACGGACAACACTTGACAACTCCACATCCCCTAGTCCCCTCTTCTTGTAAAGGTAACAACTTATGCCTAGATCCACCATGCATTACCACATATGTATTTGCATGACCATCAAACATAACATGTCTATCAAATTGCCAAGGTCTCCCAATTAATAGATGACAAGCATCCATAGGCAATACATCACATAATATTTCATCATGATAAGGTCAAATCTGAAAATTAGCCAAGCGTTGCTCTTCAATCCTAACCTTAGACACATCTTGTATCCAACTAATATGATAAGGGTTAGGGTGTTTCTTCATTTCCAAATTCAATTTAATAACCATCTCTTTTGAAAAAAAGTTTTCAGAACTACCAGCATCAACTATAAAATTACATACCTTATTCTTGCACTTACATCTAGTTCTGAACAAATTTCTTCTTTTCACTGGTTCCTTAGCACATGTAGCCAACCTCCTAGTGATAAGAAATTCACCTTTTTCTGCAACATTCTCTCTGTCTTCTTCGGTAGTTAGTGCAACTCTTTTTCTAGGACATTGAAAATTTCTATGACCCTTCTCACCACACTGAAAACAAGTACATGTGAACTCATTTCTCCATCTCCCCCTCTATCCATTATTGTAGTTATTAGCATCTTGACCATTGCCAAATCCTTCATCAGTCTCCTTAGGATTCTCTACTACATTACCTCCATCAATTGTTTCACCAGTCTTACCACCTTAGTTCCTACTATTTTGTCTTCCTTCAAACCTCTTGTTCAACTTCTCCTCAATATTCAATGCCATCTGATAATCATCTCCTACAGTTGTCATCTGAATAGTAAGTAACTCTTCTTGAATACTAGGTCTCAAGCCATAAACATACTTAGCAACCTTCTCTTTATCAGCTTCAAAATGACCAGTCCTAATCAGGATTCTGTAAAACTCCTCAGTATACTCATGCATTGATTTGTTGGTCTACTTCAAGGCTTGGATCTTCTTAAACATCTCCAACTCATAGTCCACTGGGATGAGTTTCTTTTTCAACTTTTCAACCATTTGGTTCCATCTAGTGATTTTTTCTTTTCCTCTCCTACTTCTTTCCAATTGAACTTCTCTCCACCAAATATTTGCATGACCCTTCAGCTTAGTCTTTGCAAATCGAACTCTATCAGGATCCTCTATTTCTTCATACTCAAAGTACTCATCTATCTCATTAATCCAATCAATCAAATCTTCTGGCCTAAGGCTTCTAGAAAATGTAAAAACTTTGATCTTAGGTCTTTTCCCAATTTTAGACATAGCCTTCAAGATTCTAGTTTTTTCTGGATCCCTGTCTTCTTCTATAGCTTCTTCCTCAAACTCATCTTCACTATCTTCATTTGATGTATTCTTCTTTCTTAATTCCTCTTGTATATCTTTCATGTGTTTCTTCAAAGCCATAAAATCATCAAGATTGAATTCCCTAGCAGGTTCCTTTTCTAAGACCTCACGAGCTCTCCTCAAAGGCATCATCAATCCAAGGTCCTAGTGCAAACTGCCTCACCTTCGGCAATATGTCCACACACTTAGAATCTTCAAGCTTTGGTACCACCTGACACAGGGAAGGGATGGAGGATCCAACAATGGATAGTCCAAACCTACACTAGCACTTATAACAACAACAACTACAATGGAATACAATAATATAATGCTTCAAAATAGAAATTTCATTCAACATGCCTGGCTGTGGGCCTTCCAAGTTTCAGCCTTATACAATTAAATTATGAAAACAAAGACTCAGCTCTCATCATATCTTCTCTACCTTCCTATCTATCTCTTCACACTTTACTGCCTCCCTCTACATCAACCCAAGCTCCCAATATATAGCCAGCTAAGCCACAAGTCGGCCAGTCAAGCATTTAATTACATTATAGGTCCAACCTAGAAGAGTAAACCAAAACTAAAGAAAGAATAGAAAAAAATCAATGTGGGGCTATATTTAGGTCCACACATGACCCAAGAACACAATCCTAACTTAGCAAGATCCCATCTCATCATATGGAACCGCGCAAGATGAAAAACTCCATGTTTCACATGAAACAGGCTAAAAATTGATACCCGAGGAAAATGGTCATAACTCCCAACTCCTGATGAATTAGCATTTGCGGTCTTAGGTGAAGATATTATTTTAGGTCCTCTTTAAGGCACTAAGATCGCAAAGTCTGATTCATTAAGGATCAATGGCTACACGAAGTCCAATCACCACACAGAAAATAGGAAAATATGGCTCTAGCAACAAGGTAAAACAGGTCTAACTTCGACATGATCCATCCAATCCTTATGCGCTCATAGGAGAAGGTCCAAGAATATGTCCAAGGAACAACATTAACTTTTCAAAGCATGAAACCATAATCAGAAATGACTATAAAACAAACAAAAAATAGGTACATAAAATAGGAAATGTTTTTGGCAATGCAAGATTTCTCAAGACCCAAGATGCTCCTGGATCAGAATGCATGAACAATGGAGAAATGTTAGTGATAAATCCTCTAATTGGGTCAAACCTTACAGTGTGTTTTTTAACCTTTAACAAGGTTGGCTCCTAACCGAGCTCACTTTAGAAGAGTGAATAATTTTGGGTTACCAGTCCCAGGTGGTTTTTCCCTTAACATAGTTTCCACGTTAAAAATCTATGTGTTATGTGTGTATGATGTATTGAATTTTTATTTTACTTTACATATTTCATAACTAGATAGATCGTTGAACATGGTACTTAATTTATTGGTAATCGGTAGACAAAGAGAAAGGCACAGTTGTTATCTTACCGAGTTGATTATTTGTGAGGAAATTTTTAATATATACATCTGGAAGATTTGGGACTATAGGATAACTGGACTTAACTGATTCACCCCCCCTATCAATTATCTAACACTCAAACCTATCTAACTGCATGTAGTGCATAATAAATTCAAATGAAGTTGTTGTATTTAATCTAGAAGGAAGAACATGAGACCTTCACAACTAGATAAAATTAAATCACACACAACATATGACTTGCACTAAAACATATTTATCTAATAAACAACACTTGCATTAAACAAAAATTGAAGGAATTAGATAAATCACAACAAATTAATGCCAATGCACATATTACTTTATCAAACTAGACAAGATAGTTGAATCTTAATACTTCAATTCTCAGAAGGAGCCAATCTACAAAATATTTTATTAATATCACTGAGTTACAAGACAAATCTCTTCTCCGCAAGAAGAATGTAGTTGAAGGAAAAGAAAGAACTAAACTATTTTCAAATTAAAACCTTTGTTTTAACTCAAATTCTTGTGCAACCCACTAAGCAATCAAAATTGCCATCTCCTCAAAAACATCCTGAGAATAAAGGAAGTGGAGGCAAAAATAGGGTCAAACTCTCCCCTAGTCAATATGGACCACCAAAAAGAACTCTTGAAAAAATAGGGTGAGCTGGAAAAAATATAGGAATATTCTCCCCACACACATGAAATGGTAGATAATATAAACCATTTCCTAGACTTAGCATTTTATGAAAAATAATATTTATTGCATGATGAAATGGGGAATCATGCAATAAATAATATTGCATTAAGGTGCTAACTCTAAGGGACACATATTAATGCATTAAACACAATAAAAATAGGGAGTAAAACTTGACCCATAACAATAATATATCACACAACGGACCTAAAGAGGCATTAGAATATGAAAAAGGCGTAATATGTGAATCTTGGGACAAATAGGGTTATGCAAACCCTAAACATCAGTTTTCATCTCCTTCATGCTTCTCTATTGTAGCGCTACCCTTGTAAGGTTTTTGGTGAATTGCATGGATTTCCCTCTATGATTCATGGTTCTCTACCTTCAATGAAATGAAAGGGCTTCTATATCCGCCAGGTATGGGGACATTTTAAATTATATTCCTGCCTTTTATTCTTGCTTAATCTCTACATGATGCCATGTTGTTTTCTCCCTTTTTTAATCGCTTCATAAAATGTGTTTTTCTTATGATAGTCATGCTCACGGTTCCATTTCATTCCTATAGCCATACATTCATCTTCTAGTTATATTCTACACTTATTGCATAAGCTTGAGCCATGCTTCAAATAGGAACAAACAGATCTTATTGTTGCAAGGACTAGGTCCTTTGCCTAGTCTTGACTATTTTTAATGGAACTACTCAAACCCTTGCTTGGTCTTTTGTAAGCCTTCAAACCCTTGATATATGGTGACCTAAACCGACAACTATGAAATATGAAACGGGCTCCTGTATATTTTTATTCTCTTCATTTGGAACCCTCTCGGTTCAGATTCTTCCTCTTCCTATACTCATAACACCATGTCATTTATTGTCATTTCTTTCTCTCCATTTGGCTAGAACTTTGATGTAAGGCAGGGATGCAAGAGGGGCCAAAGGATGGCACACCCTAATGATCCAAGCCTGCAACACACATGCAGAAGCAACAAATAGCAAGAGTGAGAGAGAGAATGCCAGATCAATCATATATTATCATCAAATTGAATCATACATGTTGGGCTATAAGGCCTTCCCGGTTACGACCTGATGTTACAATGAATTATAGAAGTCCTCAAACATGTGAGGATCTATTACAAATCACAATTCTAAAGTCTTCTCTTCTATCAAAAACTCACCCCTAAACTACCACCAAACATTTACATTTATACAAGAAGCTATCGAGCTGAGTCGGCCTTCAGATCAACAATTAACGGAAGTAACGATCAAATCTAGGACCACATGCTTCCCAATAATGGATTCCAGCATTAATTCTATGATCCAATATAAATGCACAAGTCAGCCATAACATAACACAAAACTACGCCCATCGGTAAGCAAGATAACCGAGCAGCAGACAGGCAATGTCGAGCACCAGTGAAATAACTGACCACCCAGGAGATAATCGATGATACTTGGTAACCAAAGGAAATCGATAAACTACCAACCAGCTCAGCCAAAGTAGAAACCGAGCAACATAGACAAAACTCAAAATTCTTTTTGGTGACATAGGATTGCCAAGGACCCAAGATGCTCCTACATCAAACTTAACCCTCATTCATACTATCTCTTTCATGGGATCATATATCATGAGGCTTCTATGTGTTCTGTAAATACCATGGGATCCCTAGAACATGTACCTTCTACAACTTGGTAGATGATAGAGTAAAAGGTTTCATAAAATAAACTATGCCCCTTTAATAGTCTATTTAGTCTTCAAAGATCTACAACTTAAGCTAGAAGGTTTCATGCATATGGGGCATGTCCCTTCAATAGCTAAGAGTTTCCATTCTTGAATCTGCACATGAAACAAACAATGTTAGAATAAAAAGGATGGGTCTCTTTTCTATTTGTGGTGCTTCTTTTTCATGCTTCTCACTTCTACACAATCATGTTCATATCCATTTCTATATGCCATGAGGAGTATGATAATTTTCAGGTGGCAGGGCTTTTCAAGGATCCATATCTGAAGCTCTAAAAAAATTTCTCAACTCCTTGTAGGAACCTTCAGAGCTTGGGATGGGATGGATCAGTTGCAGTGAGGATCAAGTCATTAACCATTCCACGCAATGATGGATATGCACTCTTACATTTGTCTTTTCCTTTCATTCCATCTAAACCTTATCATACGTATTGTGATATATTGGATTGGCCATGTCCATGGTTTGTGTGGACCTCCTATTGCTTCTTTCAATTTTTAATAGACATAAAACATATTGCAAACTATATTTCTCATGTGCATACTTCTATCTATTATGATGAAACAAAGCTTTGTCATGAAATAGAGTAACTATGTATCACTTATGCACTCTCTTTATTTACTAATCTTAAGCATGATGAAGAAAACAAAAATCATGATATAAATCTGATATCCACAACTCCATTTAATGCAAGGAATTGAATGCTTAACTCAAACTGATAACCATCATCCAAATAAACATTACCAATTGAACCTTGTGTGAAAATCTATAATAGTTGCAACTGATAGTTAGCACACAAATAACTGTATTTAACACATGCATATATTATCATCATATTTACTTGCATAGTTGGCCACATACCCATTTTATCATATTATATATAAGCATGAGAGTGTATCGTATATGTCTTCTAGCATACCAAAATATCAAGTCTTAAGAATCATGGACATACTTAGGCAGATAAAAAAATTAAACAAAGTATATGAAAACCATATAAAAAGACTATTAAACTACCTTATCAATGCCTTGTGTTGGTAGGATAGAGTTGTGCAACAACAAAGAATAGAAATAAAAATTCCATAAAGCACATATGTCACCCACAACCAATCTATCACAATACTTAAAGGCTAACAAGAGAAAATGACACCCACTCAAATACATTACATATATATACGATTTGAATTTCCTAAATTATAGGAAATTCTCAAAACAAATTACCTAAATATATTGAGTTATTTTAACAACTCAATATATTATTACCATTAATATAATAACTTAAATAAAAGGCCTATAACAAACCTAATACATAGTGATTATGTGCATCCTATAGATAATGCCATATTCTTAATAACCCCCCCCCCCCCCCCCCCCCCACCCTGCCCACCTCATTATTGCATCATTCCCCAAATATGAATTGTAGACCGACAATACTTTATGCCTATGTTTAGCAATTCATCATAAGGTATGAGTAGGTGTTAGGATTAGGAAGCATAGAGCTAAATCAGTGCAACAATACTCTTTAACTTCTTCAACCAATATGTCAACTTAATACAGAAAGTAAATGACAATAAACCAAATATAAAACATAACATGAACATCATAACACCATGATTTTTTATCGAGGAAAACCCGATTAAGGGAAAAACCCCAGTGGGGATGATACCCATGAATAACTCGCTATTGTAGTAATAAGTGCTCAATTATAGGAATAACTAAAAAGAGGAGAATGCACTTTAATTCAGGTTTACAACCTAGATCTCACTACTCATTTACATAACTAAAATACATCAAGTCTTACAACCAATTACATAAACAAAATGGACTTACAATCCTATACCAAACTGACTGGTAGCATCTTCACTTCTTATACCCAATGAAGCTCTGAACATAGATGTTCTCATCCAACTTAGACTCTGATTACTTCCTTATCATCACATGATCATCACACAACTATCACTTCTATATCACTCTCTTCACAATCAAAACTTGGTCTTAAATATAAGATCATAACCTCAAAACTCAAACTATGTTGGCCCAAATAAGAGTAATGAAACATGTAGAGATCTTTGCCAAAACACAAAATCAAATATTTCTAACCAAAATGAGTAACCAATGATGTTGTCTCTATCATCAACAATAATTAAACCAATAATAAAAAATGATTTACCAAGTATACCAACTCAATTTCTCTAGATTGTTCAGTTCTTCCAAAAACTCTATCAACCCGATATTCCACATTGAATATCTCATGCATCTGATGTCTTCAGGATCTGTGATTACTAGATTAGACATAATAGTATGTCTACATTCATACCTTTCAATCTCATACACTAATACTCAAAATTATATATAAACCAAACTGATCTATATGATTGGTCATTGTTCTGCTTCTGGTACTTAGACAAATACATGTTTCAAATCCTCTAGTAAACTGAGTTGTCTGCATCATGGCCAAGAGTAATGCTATTAGTTTCCATCAATGACAACATACCATGCATTAATATTGATTCTTTAAAACAACCTCCTTTTTTAACATTGATGGAAACACTTAGGGAAAAATGGCTAGTATCCATACCAAAATGCCAAGTCCAAAAATTCTCAAAAATAGAATCCAAAACTAACTCACCCTGAGATGATTATCCATTTTTCACATATAAATTATCCCCCTCTAGAAGCAATGGAAAAGGTGGGAAAAAAGCCAAAATTTCTCTAACAAAATTCTATACTTTTCCCTTAAGTATGTACAAGTTATAAGTGCTCACTTACAAAAATTTGAAAATGTCTAAGAAGTTGTCCTTTAGAGCTATCCAATTTGCATTCCAAGACTTCCTCAGGCTATCCACAATCTGAATCTGACCACATATCAGACAAGTTAATTTCTCAACATGTATGATGTCCGGTGGTGAGGGTGCCCTCATTTCTCCTTCTGCAACTTCTAAGCTTCTCTGTAGTATGTCCAACTTAGGAACTATTAAACTCATTAAGTCAGAGAATCTCCCAAGCATTCTCTATCTCTCCACTTCCAAAACTCTAATCTTTTCATTAATTATGACAACTTCCTTCATATGATCAAATGCAAAATCCTTTAACGAATCAAAGGCTTTTGCATTATCTACCAGTAATTTCTCATTTTCCTTCAAAAAATTATCAATGTCTAAAACATCAGTGAAAGGGTTTACACATTATTAAAAAGTTGTACTTCCTTCCTTGATAGCTCTCTTAATATCAATTGTCCCAATGTCTAAATATTTATTATCTTGACCGATCAATGAGCATAAATGATGAAATATTTTGTTCACAAGCTCCTTCTGCACTTTATCCTCTACCGCCTTCTCCAAGGATTTAAAATGTGCATCAAAATTTTTTAGTAAATATCCTAATTTGTTAGATATAGAGTTACCTTGGTGATCTTCACATTCGTTAAGGCTTTTGACAATACATCAACTTCCCTCGATAGAATTTTCCCTTCCTTCTCATTCTTGATCAATGATTTCTCAATTTATTTTTCTTGATCTAACATGGCAATATTTCTCAGTTCATATTCCTCCATGTCCTCAAGATCAATAGTTCCTTGTAAACCAAGTGTTTTAAGTGAATATCTTGCCAACAATACATCAAGTTTTCATGAATATGGACATGTTTCTATTTGTTCATTCCTTGTTTCATTCGGTTTCTCTTTTGTTCCCACTACCTCAAGAATATCATGTACATTATATGTTCTTTCCTCTTCTCCTCAGGTAGCCTCAACCTCTGCTACATTAATCTCCATTTTTGGTTCAGCCTTAATTTCAACAACTTTATCTTCAGTGAATCCTTTTCCTATCATGATTTTTTTATCTCATCCCTAGTTACCATATTTATAGGGTTTGTCTGGGGATCTTTCTTTCCTTCTTGTTGCACATCTTCATCAAGTCCATCAAATGTAATTGGTACACCACCAATATATACATCTAGTTCTTTATCAGTAGAAATAAATTTTTCATCAATGAATAGCTTGTCTTCTTTTCTTTCTGCTATAGGTTCTTTCCTTTCCAACACAACTAGTTTAACTTCCTTCAACATCTTACTAATAATATCATATGTTTCAGTAATAATCTCATCTATCTTTCCATCCATTAACATATTGATTGTTTTCTTTGCCACTAGCCTTCTTTTTGCTTCTTCAAGTAAATTATCCATTTCATCAAAAACTGATTACTAGACACATCTTAGAAATGGATGCCTCTTTTGTCCTCTTATCTTCTTCTAAGGCTATTAGTCTCTTTTCTTCTAGTCTTGCATATAAGTGTTTCAGTATTTGGTATTTTATTTCAACAAGTGCTTTATTGAATTTGTTCAGATGGGTAATTACTCCTTATCTAATCTTCTTCTCTCTACTTCATCAAATAAAAGATAATATTTATTCAATTCTGCCAAGATACCATGCTTAACCACTTTATTCAAAATCTTATCAACATGATTCTCACCTTTGCCTACACTCCTATGTATCACTTTTGCTATGGTAGCTCCTTTTTTCCTCACTTTCTTCTTTGACTGATCAGATTTTGTAGATGAATAGCCATGATGTTCTTTAACTCTTTTCTTTTCTATACTGGTACTCTTTTTCTTTTTTCTTCTCTTCACTGGTTCTAATTGAGTTCTCTTTACCTCTGGTATGGATGCCTTAGGTGAAGAATTTGACTTCTTCATAGGAGGTGTAAAAGATGTTCTAATAGACCTTCTTGGAAAAGAAATAGGTGAAGTGGAATTGCCTCCTTTTCAAAATCAATTAGTTTTTCTTGTCTCTTTTTGTCTCCTTATATCTTCCATTTCCTCCTTGGTAATTCCTACCTTCACAACCACTGCATCAACAATTTTCTTGATATTCATGTTCCTTTCCTTTTCTATCAACTATAGGAAAACCTCTTTATAATTTTCCATGTAGGTTATGAACCTCTGTGTATTAAAGTCAACGGGGATTTTTGAGCATCTTCTCCACATAATTAACAATCAACTCTAGTATCACTTCATAACCCATTGGCTGAATCCACATGTGACTAGGTTCTACTACCTCCATGCAACATTGATCTATCTCAACCATAAAATAGACTAAATCTACATACTTCTCCACTATACTCTTCAGGGTTCTTTCTCTTTTCTCCGTCTTCTTTTGAAACATCTTAATATGTCCTAAGATTAAAGAATCTACATCATCTTTCTTCTACCTTTGGTACATGTTTGATATTTTTAATGCCATAGGGACATCCTTCTTCAAAGCTACATTCATTATTCTGAGAAATAAATTCATCAAGTAGACAAATATATGTACAATCAAGGAACCATACTTGAATATATGTGATTTTTCCCTTTTGATCTTCTTTGGGTTCTCCAATAGTTTCTTCCTTGTGATTTCACAAATGTCAAATTATGCATCCTCCATCAACATCTGGTAAGTAATATGTATGATGGTTGCTGATATGGAGTTCATTTTGCTAGTGTGATATACTTTTTAACCTAGTAACATGGATGTGAACTTGACATATGGTTTAATGATGTTGTTAACAACCATTTCTCTTCTATCCCATCAAGATTTAGTTAATTTCTCAACACCTTTCTGCTTTGTTGATTTTATCACTGATATCTCTCTAGTAGCATTGAATTTGGTTACCTTGTGAATTAGTTCCTTAGTTATCTATACCAGTTGATCTCCTAACTAGAAGGACTACTCATGAATTATGCTCAAAATAATTTATATCCATTCAAGGTCATCAAATGTGACTATGTCCTTGTAGTGAGCTAAATTAATCTGATTAACCTTTTAGATTTCATCCTTAAACACTCTATTGGAACATAAAGATTCATATTGATTATATATTTCATAATCTCCAAGATCTTCCAATTTGTAGTGAATATATGCATGCACATCTTCAACATGTAATACTTTGTCAGGTACATGAGAAATGCACCTTCAATATCATCCTCCATGGATTTATATGGATGTAATTTAAATTTATTACGTGGCTTCTCAAGGACATTAACAATTTGTGGAGTATCCATGCTTATATCAATGAATTTGACAAAGTTTCCCTGATATAAATACCTTTTAGGGTTTTCTAGTGAATTCAATCGGTGGCTCAAATCATTGTTTGATCTCTTTCTACCTAGGTTCTCTCTTAATCTCTACATAGAAAAGTGTCAAATGAAGTGAGCAAATGCCTTTTTATCTTGAAAATTGATCTGATTTCGTCAATAAATTTTTTTCATACCCTAGCTCTACAAAAAGATGATATATCCAATAAGTGGTACAAATCTATTTGCAGTCCTTCAAATGATCATGAAATCTTCTATGGTTCTTAGCATAGTTTCCTTAAACTGATCTCTAACTAAATTTTAAATCATAGTCAAATCTGATTCGATTCTCAAGGTGCCAAAATATTTTCTGATGAAAAACTCCCCTTTTAGGTCTTATGACCTAATTTTTTCATGAAGAGAGATCCACATCGGAAGATGGTACAATCTTTCCAAAAGCATCAATTTGTTCCTTACTTGCCCAAACCATGTTCATTTCATTTCTTACTTCAGTTGAATCAATTGTTTTGCCTTTGTTGTTATTCCTTGCACTATTCTTGTCTACTGAACCATTCATTCTCATTCTAATATTATTCCATCCATGCAATTCTTAGTTGTATGTCCATAATTATTCTAATTCTATCAAATAACATTATGATTTACATACCTCTGATAATTTTGATTAGTCCTCAATCTGCAATTCCTTGTAATGTTACCCAAATTGTTACATTTGTAGCATGTAAGGTTATCTCCATTTGTATTGGGTCTAGATCTGGATCTGCACTCCTTAGAAATATGTCCATATTGCCATCATGTGAAACAATATCCAAAAAAGGTGTAGCAGTTAAATTGCTCTAACATTCATTTTACCTATGTCTAAGCTTATTGCATGTGTAACATCTACCATTGAATTGTTGTCTATTTTTCTACTTCTTAGGTTGCTTAGTCTGATCTATCTTTACTTTAGCAGTTTTGGAACATTCTCCTTATTCATACCCTAAGACATGCTTATTTCCATGAGATCTCTGACTTGTAATATATTCATCAAGCTTCATAGACCTAGATCTAAATTTTTCATAAAATTCTCTGGCATCAACTAGATCTCTTCTTAATATTACATTAATCCTCTCCAGTTCTTGCTCATTTTGTTTAGATTCTTCAAGAAAAACTTGCAATTGTCCAACTTCACTATTTAGTTTGTAGCATTCCTCAATATGTATTAGCCTTTAAGGATTCCTCAAGGGTCTTCTTAGCTTTAATTTCTTCAGTGATCTTGATTTCCATTGATTCCTTTTCATTTTTTAAGTTGTCTCATTCTTTCACAATCTACTCATTTTCTTTGGAGTTGGCATTGTTAGGAGTAGAGTCACTACCCTTTTTCTGATAGCTGATCTACAAGTCCTTTTCTCCTATCTCTAGATTTCCTTAATTTATCTTTCAATTTATCAATGAATCCATTAGCTTCTCTTAATTTTTCTTCTAGATCAATAATGTGAGCATTTGATTTATGTACGCTCTCAAGTGAGTTCAAAAGTTGAATCTGAATATTGCTAGGTACTTCTATCAGAATTCTCTTCAAGTTGTTAGACTTCTTCCAAGGAACTAGACTCTTATACCAATTGTTAGGATTAGGGAGCACCGAGAGGGAGGGATGAATTGATGCAATAGTATTCTTTAACTTCTTCAACCAATACCACAACTTAATATTAAAAGTAAATGAAAGTAAATCAAATAGAAAACATAACATGAACATCATAATGTTAGAATAACTAAGAGGGGGGTGAATCAGTTAGATCAATTATCCTATAGTCCCAAATACAAAGATGTACCTTATAGAATAATTCCAACAAATTATGCAGCTCAGTAATATAAAATATAAATTTGACTGTCCACTTTACTGATTACCAGTAATTATCCAAATGTGATTACCGACTAAATCAACTATGCAGTATGTAGAGTATGATAGAAAAATAATCATCACAAATAACACATAACACAATGATTTAACATAGAAACCCTATTAAGGGAAAAACCACATGGGATTGGTAACCCAAACTAATTCACTCTTTTGAAGTGAGCTCAGTGAAGAGCCAACAAGGTTACAATACACATTGTTAGGTGTGACCTGGTTAGAGGATTTATCACTAACAGTTAAATTTTGACCAGCATTCACTATGGGGTCAACAACATAAAAATGTACATTCTTGGAATGACATAGGGCAGAATATAAGACGGTTAAGTCCACTCAGTTAAGATATTTTCTGAATCAATGGTTAAACTGATACAGTAATGATCTGATTCAAATACAAATTAATTGTAGATATTTAGATCTATTCTAAGCCCATAAAAATCCTCTAATCATTAATTAATTGACTTCCTCAATATTCTTCAACTTAATTTTACTCGGTAAATGGTTCTTTGACCCTGGGTAAACTCTGCAATCTCGGTTCTTTCACTAACTAGTCTGATCAGGCATGCATGAATAAGTTCTTCACATGAATTCTCTGCAATCTCCTTCTTTTGGCATGTTTCAATAATGAAACTCGTATCTCTTATATAGAGAAGTAAACTATTTTCATATTAGCCATTAGATTTTTCCACTTAATCTCCTTTGTCCATTTTGCCTCTTAAACCTTCCTCGACATATGTGTCATTAATACGTTTCAATCATATCCCTTAGATCTTCTCCAAATTTTTTCAGCCATGGATCTCATAACAAACTTCATCCTTAATCTCAAAATCATAACAATATCCAGCTCATCAATTTCAGTCGGCTATTCCTAGCATTTAATGTTTTCATCCATACTCGGTTGATATAGAAATGTGTCGGTGATAACTAGTTGAACTAGCTCGGTTAATACTGTCAGTCGATATACACTATACTAGCTCGGTTAATACTATCAGTCGGTATACACTGTACTAGCTCAGTGTATATAGAAATCTTTAATTACTGAACACATTAACATGTTCAATTTGAAATCTCTTCTTCATAATAGATTAATGTAACATGCTCAAGTCAACAATATAAATTCATAGACTCATCAATAAGTTACCCAATGTTTTCCTTATCCTTATCTATCATATCCATCTTTTCCTCATGTAGATATCTCATTTCTTCATCTTTTCTTCCTTCAACAGATGTTTAGATGTTTGTAACTAACATGATAAGTACTATCAAGACTAGTTGACATCAATAACAACATATTGACTGATTTAATCATCTTACATATCATTTCAGTACTCAGTGATCTCTAATCATAGTTTCTTCAGTTCATTCAGATATTCAATTAGTTGTAGTTCATCAATCACTCCCTTTGGCATTGATGGCAACACAAGCAATATGAAAATATGTCATACACATACCAAACATGTATTCTACAACTATGTAAGAAAATGTTGTAGCTCGGTAAGCTCAAATTTAATATGTTTAATGATTATAAAAAATAACAACATTACAAGTGTAGAATCTCCCTGGGGATTTGATCTTTTCAATTCTCAAATTCCCTTTGTTCTCAGCAACAAATATGTCTCTCCCTTTCTTTGTGTTCTCAATAACTAATTTTCCTTTTCATATTTAGTCTCTCTCCCTTTGACAACAATGCCAAAGAAAATATACAAAGAACTTTGCAGTAGCCAAGTAATTCTCTGTTGTTCGGTTCATATCATGTACCTTCATTGTACAGATAAACAAATTTCTACTCTAGGTTCTACAATATTTCACAACCTTAGAAAAAATCCAAAGTGTGAGCTATGTGCATCAACATGAATGATCTTCTGATAAGTATAGGTTGATGCAACCTCTAGATTACCTTAGTGATCGGTAGAAAGGGGATGGACCCCAAGTCTAGTCCTCAAATACTCAAATGTGTCCTTTGGTAATGGTTTAGTAAAGATATCAGCAAGTTGTTCCTTAGATGTTTCAAATTCCAATTTCACTTACTTCTCTTGAACTTGTTCTCTCAAGTACTGATACTTAATGGATATGTGCTTTGTCTTCGAATGCATCACATGATTCTTAGAAATATTTATAGCACTAGTGTTGTCACAATATATAATCACCGGGTCAGTGATTACCTCATTCATTCCTTCCAACACTTGTCTAATCCAAGCTATATTTGAATAATTTGCAGCAGTAGCAACATGCTTTGCTTCAATAGTGGACTAAGAAATGCATGCTTGTTTTCTTGCTAATCCAAGTCACAAGCCTTTTCCCTAAAAAGAATGTTCCACTAGTTGTGCTCTTTCAGTCATCTATGTTTCCATCCCAATCTACATCAGTGTAAACTCTAAGTTTAAATTTTCCTTCAAATGTATACCATAATCCATAGTCTTCTATTTTCTTCAAGTATCTCAAGATTCTTTTTCACTGCAACCATATGTGAATCTTTAGGAATGGCAGAAAATCTAGCCACAATCCCTACTGCATGTGTAATATCAGGCCTACTATGTACAACATACATCAATTTACCAATCATAGATCGGTATAGAGTCTGATTTACTTCTCCAAATTCATCATCTTTTGTTAATTTACATCCAGTTACCATAGGTGTTCCCACTGGTTTAGCATCTTCCATGCCAAAAGTTTTCAATACTTCTTTAATGTATTTTGATTGAGTGATCAAAATCCCATCTTTCTGTTGTATAACCTACAAACCTAGAAAGAATTTAATCTCTCCAAACATAGACATCTCAAATTCCTTTCTCATGTCATCAACAAAAGATTTGAAAATTACATCTTGTCCTCCAAAGATTATATCATCAATAAAAAAAATAAAGTATCTATCACCATAGTAGCTTTGAGTTCTCATGGGACCACATAAGTCAGTGTGAACCAACTCCAAAATTCCTTTAGATGAGTAGTCCTTACTTTTGAAACTAGATTTTGTCATCTTCCCTTTCTGACATTGATGGAAAATAATATGATCAGGTTTGGTTAGAATAGGCAATCCTCTAACTTTTCTCTTTCTACTGATCTTAATCATGTTATCAAAATTTACATGACATAACCTCTTATGCCATAACCATGCATCTTCATTTTTCACCAATAAACAAGAAGTCTCAGCATTGTCAAGATAAAATAAATTACCTTTTGATTGTCCACCTATTTTGACAAGCTTTCCATTTTCATCATATATTTTCACCTTCTTGCTCTCAAATGCAACTCGGTGACATGATTTATTCAGCTATGCTACACTCAACAAATTGTAATTAATTCCTTTTACCCAGTATGCATTATCACATCTAATTTTATCATTCAATAGAATAGATCCTTTCCCTTTAACCATGCAAGGTGTGTCATTTCCCATTTTCACTAAACCTACATTATAATGCTCAAGATGATCAAAATTATCTTCATCACCAGTCATGTGATGTGTACAACCACTATCAATGATCCAAGTATCATTCTTACTAAATTTAGAAATGAGTGTTGTTTCTACATACCTTTCCTCCTCTTCTGAATCATCTTTCATTGCAACAAACACCACCTCAATATAATTATTAGTGTCGGTGTCGGAGTCATCTTCTTCAGCAAGGTAACATATCTTTTTTCCCTTATCTTTGTGATCTCAGTTGTCTCTATTGTAGTGTCGATAGCCTCTATTTTTTCTTCTTCCATACTTCCCATCACCATATCAATCTTTGTCTTTATCATACTCTTTCCTGTTAGGACATCTTGCGAAAATATGGCCAACTTCTTTATAATTAAAACAAGCCAAAGGTAACTTTCCCTTATATCTACCTTTACCTTTTTGTAGTCTCTAGGCCATGAGTGCTTCAAGTTCATCAAGCTCATCATCAGTATTACTATAACTTTCATTCCTTATATTATGCTTAATGTTAGATTTACCAATCTTTAGAGAAGACATAAAAGCAGACTCAACACTTGATACAACACTATTGTCAAAATTATTCAGCTCAAAAGTTGTTAACTTTCCAATCAGACTATCAAGAGTAAGAGTTCTATTAGGTGCAGACCTCATTTCATGAATAGAAAATATTCTGATTGCATAGACAGGCAACAAGGTTCTTAGTATCTTACTTACCACTGTGTCCTCAGATATAATACTGCCAGCTCCTCGGATAGAATTAACTACCTCTTTGATTTGGTTTGTGTACTGTGTAAGATTCTCTCCTTCATCTTCATGTCATCAAATCTGCCTCTCAAGATTTCAGCTCTGGCTTTCATCACAGTCACATCACCACCATAAACTAGAGCAAGTTTATCCCATATTTGCTTCGTTGCTGTGCAATCCTTGACATCCTCAAATTATGCATCAGATAGAGCAACAACAATCTCTATCATAGTAATATTGTGTTCATGACAGTCTCTCAATTGATCAAGAGTCAAAGGACCAAATATTAGTTGTAAGTAGCCATTGTCTAGTAAGTGTATAGAAAATTCTCCAATTCCAGATATGTGAAGTCTCATTTGGCTTTTCCATGTAGTAAAGTTGTCTTTGTTCAGCTTTGGCACTTCCCTCTTATACATCTTGTATTCTTTCTTCTCAAGTCCTTAAAAATTTCTTCCAAGCAACCAATATGCTCTGATACCAATTGTTAGAATAACTAAGAGGGGGGTGAATCGGTTAGATCAATTATACTACAGTCCCAAATACAAAGATGTACCTTATATAATAATTCCAACAAATTATGTAGCTCGGTAACATAAAATATCAATCTGACTGTCCACTTTATCGATTACCATTAATTATCCAAGTTTGATTACCGACTAAATCAACTATGCAGTATGTAAAGTATGATAGCAAAACAATCCTCACAAATAACACATAACACAATGATTTAACATGAAAACCCTATTAAGGGAAAAACCACCTGGGACCGGTAACCCAAAATAATTCACTCTTCTAAAGTGAGCTTGGTGAAGAGCCAACCCTATTAAAGGTTACAATACACACTGTTAGGTGTGACATGGTTAGAGGATTTATCACTAATAGTTAACTTTTGACCAGCATTCACTATGGGGTAACAAGATAACAATGTACATTTTCTGAATGACATAGAGTAGAATATAAGATGGTTAAGTCCACTCGGTTAAGAGATTTTTTGAATCAATGGTTAAACTGATACAATAATGATCTAATTCAAATACAACTTAATTGCAGTTATTCAGATCTATGCTAAGCCCATAAAAATCCTCTGATCATTAATCAATTCACTTCCTCAATATTCTTCAACTTACTTTTACTCGGTAAATGGTTCTCTAACGCTCGGAAAACTTTGCAGTCTTGGTTCTTTCACTAACTAGTCTAATCAAGCATGCATGAATAAGTTCTTCATGTGAATTCTCTGTAGTCTCCTTCCGGCATGTTTCAATAATGAAACTCATATCTCTTATATAGACAAGTAAACCATTTTCATATCAGCCATTAGATTTTGCCACTTAATTCCCTTTGTCCATTTTTCCTCTTGAACCTCCCTTGATAGATGTGTCATTAACACGTTTCAATATCATCCTTTAGATCTTCTCCAAATTTTGTCAGTCGTGGATGTCATAACAAACTTCATCCCTAATCTTGAAATCATAGCAATATCCAGCTCATCAATTTAAGTTGGTTGTTCTTAACATTTAAAGGTTTTCATCCATACTCGGTTGATATAGAAATGCATCGGTGATAACTGTGTGTGTGAAAATTGTACCTGATCTGTAGACACAACACTTCAGTAAAACATTAGAGGTTAGCAAAAATCAAAATCATGCAAAATTGAAATCTAATTTAACCAAGCAATTTACTGCCTTCTAGTAGGTGTGAGATTAATGTTCTCAGATTGCTATCGAGATCAGTGACCTAGACGACACCTAAACGAAGGATTTGAATGCCAAACTGATATGAAATATGAATGCAATTAAGCTATTTTTTTGGATTTTCTATGCAATAATAATGAAAAACTGATATGAATCTATGCTAAATGATAATTGATATGCAATGCTAATCTAGAAATGATATGAAAATGAATCTAAATGAATATAAAAACAAGATTGATCTCACAAAGGTGTCAATTTGCAAGAGCTTTGATTTTTCCAATTCCAATTCTCCAGTGTGATTGTGCAAATTTGTGGATGAATTATGAAGAGCTGAGCCTTGGTTTTATAGAAATCCAGGGCTTTGGAGGTCCATGGAAGAAAGCCATAAATCACTCAAATAACTCAACTTGATTTTTGAGTTATTTTTAAATAAAGATAATTAAGTCACAAAAATCATGCAAAAGCACAGTTCAACTCGAATTAGAAGTTTAGATCAACTTTAAAACTCAAAAAGATGTTGAGTTTCAAAAAGCTAACAACTTGCATTGATTTTCCAATTTGAGTTTAACTGGTCCTTGAATGTGCACATGGATAATTATGATTTAATAAATAAATAAAGTGATTTATTCTCAACTTAACTGCTTTGTGAAATAAAATAATTAATTTATGGGTTAATTAACTATTTTATCAAACTTTTATTAAAAACTATATTATTAAATAATGACAACTTGCTTTAATTAATTAAATAAGAATTTAATCAATTATTCATAGGATATTGGATTTATTGTCAAAATTAAATAATACAATTAATAATAGATAGAATTAAATTTAATTACACAATTAAGTGGCAAGATATTAAATCTAATTAATTAAATATGAAAATATTCAATTAATCAAACTTAGGATAAATGTGATTTATCACCAAATAATCATTAAATTAAAGATAATTAAGATAATTAGGAATATTGCTAGGAATATTCCCCGATGCAAAATTTAAGATAATCAATTAGGATTCGATGATGTGCAGATGTGCCTTAGGTTAGGACTTCGATGTTGATTTCGTTCGATTTGTAGATGTAGGAGGTTAATGAACTTATAGCCCATTTTTGGGGTATTACAATAACTAGTTGAACTAGCTCAGTTAATATTGTCAGTCGGTATACACTGCATTGGCTCGGTGTATACAGAAATCTTCAATTACCGACCACATTAACATGTTCAATTTCAAATCTCTTCTTCGTAATAGATTAAAGTAACATGTGCAAGTCAACAATATAAAGCCATAGACTCATCAATAAGTTACCTAATGTTTTCCTTATCCTTATCTGTCATATCCATCTTTTCCTCATGTAGATATCTCAGTTCTTCATCTTTTCTTCCTTCAACAGATGTTCAAATGTTTGTAACTAACATGATAAGTACTGTCAAGACTAGTTGACATCCATGACAACATATTCACTGATTTAATCATCTTACATATCATTTCAGTACTCGGTGATCTGTAATCACTATTTCTTCAATTCATTCAGATATTCAATCAGTTGTAGTTCATCACATAACACTATGATTTGTTATCGAGGAAACCCTAGTTAAGGGAAAAATGTCGATGCGGATGATACCCACGAATAACTCACTACTGTAGTAATAAGTGCATGGTTAAAGACATAAGTACAAGGAGGGGAATGCACTTGCATTCAAGTTCACAACCTAGAGCTCACGTCTCATTTAAATAACTAAAATACATCAAGGCTTACCACCAACTACATAAACAAAATGGACTTACAGTCTTATACTGAACTGACTGGTAGCATCTACAAAGCTTATACAATTCCAATGAAGCTCTAAACATAGATTTTCTCATCAAACTTATTCTTTGATTACTGCCTTATCATCACACAACTATCACTTCTATATCACTCTCTTTGCAATCAAAACTTGAACTTAAATACAAGATCAAAACCTCAAAACTCAAACTACGTCGGCTCAAAAAAGAGTAATGAAACGTGTAGACACAAAATCAAATCTTTCTAACCAAACCAAGTAACCACTGATGTCGAATCTATCATCAACAATATTAAATCGATAATAAAAAATTATTTACCAAGTATACCAACTCAATTTCTCGGGACTATCATGTTCTTCAAAAAATTTGTCAACCCGATATTCCACTGTGAATATCACATGCATCTAATGTCTTCAGGAATTGTGATTATTAGATTAGACATAATTGTATGTCTACATTCATACCTTACAATCACATACACTACCCTAATTTTAGGACTTCCAAAATAGCTGTAATCAAATAAACATATTTAGACTCTAAGTTTGAGACACCTTAATGCCAAAAAAATTTCAGAACTCTTTAAACTTTTTTTAATTGAAAAAATACATAAAAATATTATAATAAATAAAGTCAACAAAGTCTTGAGCATTGCACCATATAGATTGTCCAAAACTGTATATAATCATATATCATAACAGCCAAGAATGGACCAAAAAATATTGTCAGCTACCCATAACCATTGAAGAGATACATAGCAAAAACACTTTAAGCTTGTTTTGTCCTATATTTGCACCAGGGGGCATCATGGCTTTTCATTCACATTGGGGGTATCATGGATTAAATTTTCACCTCTCATATTAAATTTCCTTTTCTTTATTTTTTTCCTCTTGAGGTAAAATGATTTAATGTAGAAGGGAACAAAAAGGACACATGTTTTGGGCTTTTTTCATTTAAATATTGTTGAAAAAGTACATGTACTTATTTTGCATAAATATTCTTGTCTGAAAATAGTTGTCTTTTCATCCATCCAGTGAACTAGCGACTACAAGCACAGAATATGATGAATAAGCAGAGATGTAGCTTTCAAAATTAATTAATCAAAAAAGTCAATAAATACCCATTTACATTGATCCATGGATAATCCATATCCAGTTGCAAATTATATGAATGGATAAAGTCAAGATAAGACTAAAATACACATACATAGATGTAAATTATTTGATGGACAACTATTGAAACATCTTCCTCTAGAATTTTGAGTTATAAGAGGAGATTTTGATGCAAGTAATTTAATTTCTAGATTGGAGATGCACATTATTGATATATAGGATATAAGTAGGGAATTGTTGTATGTCACTAGAATATGTTTTTTTAGTAGGATGATTATTTGTATTACTTGTACATTGATCAAGGAGATGTGTATTATTAGCCTGTGGGCATATGTAGTGTATTCATCAATTGGGCACAAGACATTACATTTAAAGAGGAAGACGTCAGGATCCTCAATCACTAACCCATGAAAATTAGGAAGAGCTAAATGTGACATATTCTTAAGAGATGCAACCCTTTCTTGTTGGAATATAGAGAAATGGAAAGTAGGTGTGGAATTGTTACTATTTTTTCCTCTTTTGCCAAGTCTTTATGAATCAAAGCTAGATGATGAGGGTGACGAACCCAAAGGTGAAGTTTTATGCATTTCTTCCAATACTATTGTGCTACTTGAATCAAGGAATATTTTAAGAGAAGATCTTCTCCTTCGCATACAAAATGGGAAATCCCTTTCTCTATTTATCTTGAACATTGTTAGTAAAAGGTATGTTTCTACAATATCTATAAAATTCCTAGATGTTGAAAATAATAAACTAAATTCCTAAGAAAAATTGAAAAACTATGAAATAACCCAAGTAGTATCATGATTTGGCACCATCCCCAAACAACAATGTCATAAATGTAGATTTTCTTTTATCCAATTATGACCATTATCTATGCAGCCTTCAAAACTAGAGATATTCTATCTAACTAAGAAACCTCTCATGGATATTGGATACATTTAATTATCAACCCAGGAACATAGAATTGAAATGGGCCATCACAATATATACATCATGTTATCACCCAAGTTGTCACCTATTCTATTAGAAATTAATTTTCAAGGAAAAGTTAATGATTAATTTAAAAAAGACTATAATCAGTAACGAGTACTACTAATAAATGGATTACCGAGCTCCTAAACAAGAATAATAACAAATAAAGATCAAAAGATATAAAAATGATTATGCTAAGACTGTATCAAAGTCACCACACTACTTAACTTATTGAAAATAATCAAGTTGCAAGAATAAAAAACAATCCAATAGTGATGCTCAAGAATGCTAAGTTATCAAATATAAACTAAATTATCTAATCTAACAACATAAAAAAAACTAAGGATATGTATCTGAACTTTTGTTCTCAATTTTCATTGGTTGCTCAAATTATGTTAAAAGACATTAGGATTAATTAAATTCCATCAATTAATTAAATTAGCCATGTAATGGAATAGGTTCAATTTGATTTTTGATTAAAAACTATACAATTAATTGATTAAAATCAATTATATAGTGTTTTTTATCCCTTTAAGCTTGTATTTAATTATTTAATGTCATTAGTTGATTTTTCCTTTGATTTAATGATTTTGTCCAATTTTGATTAATAAATGTCCATTTAAAATTGATTTGATCCATTTTGATGAGAATTAGAGCATTTTGTTAAGATTTTACAATTTTGAATGATTTTAAGACACTTGCCCAGTTTTTGATGTCTACAAATGCCCCTCTTTGGATTAATGTGCATAGCGCATTGATTCAAAGAAACTTTTATGTCCTGATCACTTATTTGATTCTTGATTGATTGATACAAAACCTGATTTGAAAAATGATGCCACATGCCCCACTGATAATAGTTCAAAATTTTTAATGCCCCAAATTCAATGATATTTGATGCCACTGATACTATGATGATGCCCCCTCAAAAATGAAAATAGATTGATCGCTTGATATGAATAGTTTGATGAAATTGATTGATAGTTGATCCAATTTGTTTTCATTTCTAAAAAACATTGATGATAGTCAAGGTTCAAAAAAATCCACGGTTTGATTGATATGTTGGTATAGGTCACTAGGTCAAAAATTACCTCAAAATTAGGTCAAATTAGCATAAATAGGTTGAAAAACCCAAATTTACTATTCATTTTCACTTTTGACTATTGAGATTTTGCTTTGATCCTGAGATAGTTGATCACAATGGTTGTACCTATTTGAGAGCATCGGTTCGAGAGATGTCACCGATATCAGAGACCTTTGGATTACGGACCTCCAGTGAGTGATTCTGACCTTCCTAGTGCATTTATTACAACTTTTTTCTGCATTTATTGCATGATTTTCTTGATTTTTATTGTAATTTTATAAAATGCCGCCTAGGATATTTTAAATGACATCTAGGCTCATGAAGTACCACATCTGTGTAGTGAAATGCCATGTAAGATAGGTTAAAACTCGCATATGAAAAATTTGATACCACCTAAAACTAGGGCAATTAGTCAGACTATGTATAAAACACCGCTTGAAAAACCCCTGTGTTTTAAATGACACCTAGGCATGATGAAATGTCGCTTGGGGTCATGAAGTATCGCTTAACAGATGAAATACCACCTATCCTTGGTAAAGTGTCATGTGTGAACAATTATTCACCGCCTGAGGTAAAATGTCACCTCCGCATAGGCAAATGACACCTATAGGAATTTTGATAAATTTGATACTCAAACGTGATTTTCTAATAAAATTTGATAACTCTGGATGATTGATTGATTTTCCAAGATAGATAGGTATGTTGTAGTTAAACAAAACAAGTGATTAGGATATCAGGATAATGGTACCAATGAATGTTTGATTTGTCAATCTGATCTGATAGAAAAATTGATAGTAGAACACTGATAGGATAGATAACTAATAATTAGCTCTTAAGACATAGAGACACGAACAAATGGTGATAGCACTCAAGAAGAGAAAAGATTGATTGATTTGATTGATTGACTTAAAATAATCGACTGATATAGAATACCGATATGATTCCCTTGATTTTCTAAACAAGTACATTTCTGTAAGCTATACATATAGATTGATGCTTCTTGGATTATAGAACTAGGTCAGGAGTTGACCCAGCTAGAGTATCACATGATTGAGATGTGTGGTTTGAGTTTCCTTCTAGACATCCCGCAGCTCTAGAGCTGAACCATGGTCTATTGACAGCTATGGCAGAGCATTGGCACTATGACCATAATACCTTCCATTTACCAGTTGGGGAGATGACGATCACTCCCGAGGATGTTTATAGATTGCTCCACATTCTGACCCAGGGTGAGATGGTATATTATGATTCAGTATATGATGGCACTGTCTGCAGATGGGTTTTGGGGGATAATACCATTGGTGATGATACCATTACATGGGCATAGTTTGCTTCATTTCCCACATTTCTAGCGGTATTAAGTGCATTGATAGGAGGATTACTAATTCTTGATAGGTGAGGTCGAGGTTTCTCTGTTGGATGGGATCGCATATTAGAGGATTTTCTTGCACAGCCTCAGCATTTTGATTGGGGTTCTTGCATTCTTGCACAGCTATATCATGATTTGCACGAGGTGGTTTATAGATCGAGTGCATCCTTATTAGTAGGTGCAGTGATATTACAGTTATGGGTATGGGAGCATCTTCCCATTACTAGGCCATTGTCAGATCATATCCGTCATCATGGCTTTCCTTATGCTTTTTTGTATAGCGGCATGGTTGTCTAGCATCATCTAGACAAACTAGAGTATTGGTGCTACATGATCGATGATATAGATCAGGTCTCATGGAGACCATATCTAGGCTGCGAGGGTTGGTGGGAGGATGATGATGAGCTCCCTTACATGTTTTCTCCTTGATGGATGATTGGTCGATCACCCTTTGTGATTGAGAGATTTTTCTTTGGTCGTGTTTCTAGACAGTTCGGTAGATATCAGGACATGTCGCAAGGTATGGCTTTGTATGCTCGCGTCTAGGCAGAGCAATCGATGTGGGGGGCTCAAATTGATTTTCATTTTGCTTATGATCAGATCTCTAGGATGATGTATGTCAAATGGGATATATTATACAATGTAGCAGATGTTGGGATGTTTGTAGAGTATAGAGAGTGGTGGTCTCAGAATAGATTTTTGAGATTTACCAATCCTGCAGAGCTAATCCCAGATAGAGATGAGCGATCAGATGATGATGGTGGGGATGATGGTGGGAGACCTAGATGATGTCAAGCTCATAGAGGACAAAGAGCTCCTTGGATCATTGCTAGAGGATGACTTGGGCCATGGGTATGAGGTGGACATTTCAGGGATAGGACTATCAAACAGGTTCAGCCGGATTAGGGACTTGGGTTTTTTCATCTTAGAGTTGCATTAGTACAAGGACATTATAGATAGCAGAGAGTCAGGCGATAGGTTCATATTGATGTTTCTAGATAGGTTCCTAGGGGACAGGATCCTTTGGTACAGTTACATCATGCTTCAGTAGCTCAGCATGGGCAGATTCCAGCATAGCAGGTGCCTCCACAAATACCTACACCTTAGGATATGGGTCAGACTTCTTAGGCTTCTCCTAGTATTGATACTCTGTCATAAGATGTGCGTTCATTACATACAGGTTTATCAGTAATTGTGGGCCGACTAGATTAGGTGGCCACTATGATGCAACAATTTATGACCATTATGGCTTAGAGGCCGAGTATTTCTAGTACTAGTCAGACTCCTCCTACTCATGATAGATCAGATAATAGGGGACCAAATGGATCAAGTGCAGGTAATGGAGTGGGTGGCCCGACAAGATCTTGATGTTCGATTATGGATCTCTTTTTGATGATTTTGTATCATGTTTGATTTATGGATCAGGACTTGGATGTATCACTTTTTTATTGACATTATATCTTGCTATACTGATTTGATGGATCATTGGTGTTATGAACATTTATATGATGATATACTTTCCTTGATTTGTGTGATGTGGTTATGTGAGATTAGCTTTATATGCAGCTCCATATGATGTTTATGATGCATTTACTTTTAATTGTGCTATAGATGCAATGTATCTCATATATGATATAGATAGATGAATGCAAATGATAATGTAGATTTGATATGTTTTTTTTATTTTCAATGTATGGATGCAAATGTTTTATTATGGAAAGTATGGATATATGTTGAATGAATGCAACTATGTTTTTTATTTTTTTATGTATGCAACTCTTACAATGCTATCCTTAACTAAATGTATGCCACTGATGTATGAGTAATGAATCTTTTTTCCTTTTTCTGATATAAGGATAATGTATAATGAGTAATGTTATGAATGAATGCAAAAGATAATCTCACATGATTGATTTTGAACCAAGGATAAAGTGTTTAATTGAACCCCCTTTTATGATTGATCAAGATGATGACTGAACCCATTTTCCCTTGGAAAAATAACTACAAACCAATGCACTTAATCTAACATGAAAATGAAATACAATGCAACTAATTGTCACTAGCTTTTAGAAAAAAAATGTCATTGAGAAATATTTTCATCATTGAGCATTGTAGGACCAGAAAGAAAGTACAACCATCACTGACCACATCATGATGATATGAATACTACCTTATATCGCTTTTGGTAACCCTTAGGAAACTAGTACAACCCTCACTAGTTGAATGACCAACTATGGGAGTATGAATACCGGTTTCAATGGACTCAATGTTGCAATTGGATTTTGGTATTAAGATATGGAAAATCTAAATAGCCAAGGTATCCATTTGTGTAAACAAGTAAAGGTCAACCCTCCACCCTATATGAAAGTCCTCGATGGTTCTTTGATGACCATGTTGTTAGATGAATTCACATAAGTTGTTGGATCTCCCTCAAGACAGTCACTCAGAAAGAAGAGAAATATAATGTCTTCATCATCACCAATCTAGTCGAAACATCATCGATTAGCTAAAAAGACACGATAAAAAGTCAATTCAATACCGATCATCTAAAGCTTCAAGTGGTTTGCAATGTATCAAGATTTTCCAATAGAATTTCCAAACATTCTAATCATTTAAGTGATGTCAATTTTTAATCCCGAATAATAAAGTCAATGAAGGCTCAAGGATCATGTTGTAGGATCAAAATACTTGGTTGTGGACAATGATATTCATCAAAGGTTCAATAAAATATCTCTCTTCTAAATCTCTGATAATTCCCTCTGATGTGTGACTGAAAGTAGCACCATTGAATCCATTTGGTACCAAAAATCCAATCCTTTCCTGCCCTCAAGTGATAGATGTGATCATGTGACAACTTAGGGCCATAGGAATTCTAAAATGCAACATTGCAACTCAAAGCACTTTATGAAAACATTTTTTTTTGGAATTTTTGGATTTTTACCTACTCTCAAACAAGATCACATTGTTTTTGCCCCCAATGTCTAGAAAGATATAGGACATGAAGGATGGATTTGCAAGCTGATGGATTAGAGATGGAAAGGCCATGATGGATGAAGCATGTGAATGTGACCTGTAGGACCATCTCCTCAATATTACCCAAGCTAAGGAAAAATGATATAGCAATGTAGAGCATGTTTTTGAATAAGCCATGGAAGCCAATGATGCAGTGTTAGATAGACTATAGGATAATGATCTACTGTCATGAAAATGAGGAATCCAAAAGAGTGGACATGTCAAGAAGTTTTTGATAACAATTTTTGTATTTTAAGTTCTTCATTTTGATCAAGACCAAGGGGTCAATTTGGGTAAGATGTGGATAAGACAACACAATTGGGATAAAGGGGTGATGTAGGCTATGAAGGGATGTTTTGGGATTATGGAAAGACTGTTAAGGAATAATGAAGGTTAATTTGGGGTAAGGAAGATCATGATAGGGTAACATGGATGCAAAAAGTAAATAAGCTCATGGAAAGGATAATGGATGTCAAGATACTTAATGCTCATGGATGTGTTCAACCTTGTTAAGATTAAAGGTGAGAGAGGGAATATGGATGCAAGTGAGATAAATGATAGGAAGATGGAGGATAACACGGATGAAACTTGCCCCCAAGTGTGGAGTGCAAGAAGGAGGAATTATGCATGATGCATGTTTACCAGGTTTTCATCATGGTATTTGTCTAAGGTGCCACAAGAAGTGGTTTTCACCATAGGACAAATTTATTTCTCTTTACTTTTTTTCCACCAAGGTGCCTATTGCTAGGTTTTCACCAAGGCACTTTTTTTTCTCTTTTTTTTGTATTTTTCAATATTTTCCCAACATTGGGATCTTTGGACACTGCACTTCTGAAACATATGCTATACTAAACCATGGGTATGACTAGGATGCTCAAAGATATTGATAAGGTGATGACAAAGGATAGATATGGAGGATAAAGGTAGGTGGTGGTAAAGGTTTTATGCCATAGATTAGATAAGAGGGATGGAAATATGGAAAGTAGGTGTTGGAAAATGAATGTGAGGATAAAAAGAAGGTAGGTTGTAGATGGAAATGTTGGCAAGATCAACTTTGACACATACTTTGAAGAGTGGTGGAATGATGGAGGAACAATAGATAAAGGAGGTAAGGATCTTTTTGAGGTAGTGGATTTTGGGATGTACGAACCCAAATTAGACTTGGAAAGTGGAAGATGCTTGGAAGGAGATGGAATGGAAGCCTTTGGAAGCTTGAATGTTAATTTTGATTTTTCTTTTGTGTGCAAGTCTTTCAAAAGTAACTTGGGAATCCACATAGTCTTTGATTTTTCTTTCTTTTGTGATGCTTTTGAATGCATTTCTTCAATGAGGGATTTAGGAACCCACATTTTATTTGATTTTTCTTTTTTCTTGGTGGACCTTTGCAGCCTTTTGGATTTTTCATTTTTATTTTCATTCACATGTCGATTAGATGGGACATTGTGATTTTTATACCCATATGGATTCTTGGATTTATGATTTTTATGTTGCACATCAAAATTTCTTCCAAAAGACTTAGGAATTGTGGATGAATAGGAATAATATGGAGGGTTCATATGGATTGTTGTTTGGACATTCTTCAAGTATGTGTGCCTTCGTTGATCTTGAAACATGGTAGGGTAAGTGAATGGAGAGCTAGGGATGATATGAATGGAGGATGGAGGAATATATGGACCTAATATGGATGGAAGGGATGAAGAATTTTGTTTTGGGACATAGGAACCCAAAATGGATTTGGTGGATAGTGAAGGCATATGGTTGTGTTTGAATGGAGGGTATAAGGTGTGAAAGGGATATCAACATCTTTGGAAGGAGTTGCATTATCAAGGTTCTCATCTTTAAGATTTATCTTTATACCAATAGGATCATGAGTAGCTTTGATAGGAACACATTTGATAGGATCAACTGAAGCTTGAAGGGATTCATTATCATGCAAGGGATTTGGAAGAATGATGGTTTCTTGAGGTGAACATGGAGGAATATGACAAGGAAATGATGGGATACTTTGATCTTGACAAGGATCTTCAAATGGTGTATAGATGGTATTTTTCTCTTGATTTTCAATATGCTCATTGGAAATTATGGAAGTGATATCTTGATCTTTCTTAGGAAGTGGAGAAAATATGGAACTTGGAAGGGTACTTTGTTCTTGGAATGGAAGGATGTCATCTTGGAAGACATGAAAGGATGCAAGGGGATCATCACAGCGTTCTATAGATATGGGACCTTCATCAACTATGGGAGGGGATTGTATAGAATCTTGATCTTGATCTTTACCGATATTTTTTTCTTTTCTCTTTGGATTATCCTCTTGACATGGAGCCACTTCTAAGGACAAGGTAGATGTTTGGATATGTGTGGGGGATTTTTGGAGGAATGATGTAGGATCCTTTTGAATGGGTATAATGGCATTGAAGCACATGAAGCTTTTGGGTCCAAGATATTTGAAGCATGGAAATGATCTGCAACAAGATGTAAACTAGCTTGGGTTTCTTTTAGAGGTATCCCTTGAGGGTAGATATAGTCAATGTGAAAAGTGTCATCATTAGGCTCACTATTGATGGAGGAATTTTGGATAGTTGTGAAGCTTTTTGAGATGGACGAAGGATGGAAGGAGTACAAGCTATGGGAGAAACCTTGCTAGATGGAGGTTTGTGCATTAGATCTTTCTTGAGAGTGGTACCTTTCTCTTCATACTCTTTATTATCTTGATCACAAATAGGATCATCATGAAATTTCCCTTGATCCAAGATAGGTTTGTTTCTCTTAAATGCTTCTTTTTGTGAGGAAGATGAAGATGCAAATGGCCCATCATCATAAAGAAAAGGTCAAATTGATCTTAATGATGACTTTTCAGATGATGTATCCTTTTATTTTTCCTTATTCTCCCTCAAGGTTGATGTGTCAAAATTGTGAGAAAGCTTAGCTCCTGATTGAGCTAACTTTATGAAGTATGCTTCTTTATCCCTCTTCAAAATTAATCCCATTGTTTCCATAAATATGGGATCTTGGATTGCTTCTAAAACTTCATCTTCAGACACTTCATCATTTTGATTCCAATGGAGATTTTGGTCTTGATTTCAATAATCAACTATAATTCTATGAAAATACAAAGCTAATTTAAACTAAGAATTGAAATTAACATCCATGACATCTCATGGTTCTCTATCCAAGCTTGGTAAGTAGAGCTCTCAACCTATTCTCTACTAGTGACAATCCTAGAATGAAAAAATGATAGTATAATGCTTAATCTAGCTCTCAACTCTCCAAATTGATACAAAGATTGATTCAAATGCTTATGCTATGCTCTCAATTGCTCTCAATTTCTATGAAAATTCCTATAATGATGATGCTTTACAAATGAATTTCTAAGATATCTTATGCTCTCAAAATGACTCTTATTTATAGTAAAATCCCAAGGGTAGGGGGTAGAGTTATTTAATAATGATTTAGCCTTGGTTGAGTAAAAACTTTGAAATGTTTTTAAATGGGGGGACAATTTAAATGATTGTCTCAAAGGTTTGGACAAGTAGACAAATTTGAGTGGTTGAGATTCAAAGTTGAAATGTGTGAATGAGATTCAACTATTTTGGAGTGATCCATGTGCTTTTGTTCTCAATTTTCATTGGTTTCTCAAATTATGTTGGATCCATCAATTAATTAAATTATCCATGTAAGGGAATAGGTTCAGTTTGATTTTTGATTTAAAACTATACAATTAATTGATTAAAATCAATTATATAGTGTTTTGATCCCTTTAAGCTTTTATTTAATTATTTGATTTTTCCTTTGATTTAATGATTTTGTCTAATTTTGATTAAGAAATGTCCATTTAAAATTGATTTGATCCATTTTGATGAGAATTAGAGCATTTTGTTAAGATTTTGCAATTTTGAATGATTTTAAGACACTTGCCCAATTTTTGATGTCTACAATATATTTTGTTGTTGTTAAGAAGGTTGCACATAGGAGCTAAATAGAATTCAACTCACCCATTGACACAATGGGACTATCCTCAAGATGGGGGTTACCTATAGCAAGGATAGACCTCTAGAGAGAGATTGTTCTCTTTGAAACTGAACTTGAACCTTGAGAGGAGAAAGGGGAAGAAAGTACATTAAAATGAAACTAAGCTAACATGTCGATCCGCCAAAGATTCAAATATGCATTTTACAAATCTTTTCTTACAACAAACCAAAAATGAAAGCTAGAGCTCACAACCTATCTAACTACGTGTAGTGCATAAGCAATTTGAATGAAGGCGTTGTAGTTAATCTAGAAGGAAGAATAGGAGACCTTCACAACTAGATAAACTTAAATCACACACAACATATGAACATATGACCTACACTAAAACATATTTATCTAATAAATGACACTTGCATTAAACAATAATTGAAGGACTTAGACAAAATCACAAAAAATTAATGGCAATGCACATATTACTTAATCAAACTAGACAAGATAGTTGAATCTTAACACTTCAATTCTCAGAAGAAGGAGCCAATCTACAAAATATTGTATTACTATCACTAAGTTAAAAGACAAATCTCTTCTCCGCGAGAAGAATGTAGTCGAAGGAAAAGCAAGAACTAAACTATTTTCAAATTACAAGCTTCCTTTTAACTCAAATTCCCATGCAACCCACTAAGTAATCAAAATTGTCATCTCCTCAAAAATATCCAGAGAATAAAGGAAGTGGAGGCAAAAATAGGGTCAAACTCTCCCTTGGTCGATATGGACCACCAAAAAGAACTCCCGAAAAAATAGGGCAAGCTGACAAAAAGATAGGAATATTATCCCCACACCCATGAAATGGCAGAAAATATAAACCATTTCCTAAACTTAGCATTTTATGACAAATAATATTTATTGCATGATGAAATGGGGAATCATGCAAAAATAATATTGCATTAAGGTGTTAATGCTAAGGGACACATATTAATACATCGAACACAATAAAAATGGGGAGTAAAACTCAACCCATAACAATAATATATCACACAACGGACTTGAAGAGGCATTAGAATATGAAAAGGGGTAATATGTGAAGCCTACGACAAATAGGGTTATGCAAACCCTAAACATCATTTTGCATCTCCATCATGCTTCTTTGTTGTAGTGCTTCCCTTGTAAGGTTTATGGTGACTTACATGGATTTCCCTCTATGACTCTTGGTTCCCCACCTTCAATGAAATGACATGGCTTCTGTATCTACTAGGTATGGGAGAATTTTAAATTATATTCCTATCTTTTATTCATGCTTGATCTCTGCATGATGCCATGTTATTTTCTCCTTGTTTTAACCTTTGCATAAAATGTGTTTTTCCTATGATAGTCATGCCTGGGATTTCATTTCATTCCTATATCCATACATTCAGCTTTTATTTATATTCTACACTTATTGTATAAGCTTGATCCATGCTTCAAATAGGAACAAGAGGCTCTTATTGTTACAAGGACTACCTCCTTTGTCTAGTCTTGACTCTTTTTAACGGCACTGCTCAAACCCTTGCTTGGTCTTTAGTAAGCCTTCAAACCCTTGATATCTAGTGACTTGGACCCACAACTATGGAATATGAAATGGGCTCATGTGTGTTTTTATTCTCTCCATTTGGAACCCTCTCGGTTCAGATTCTTCCTCTTCCTATACTCATAACACCATGTCATTTACTATCATTTCTTTCTCTCCATTTGGCTAGAACTTAACACTCATTCATACTATCTCTTTCATGGGATCGGATATCATGAGGCTGTTATGTGTTCTAGAAATACCATGGTATCCTTGGAATGTGTACCATCTACAACTTGGTAGATGATAGACTAAAAGGTTTCATAGAATAAACTATGTCCCTTTAATAGTCTAATTAGCCTTCAAAGATCTACAACTTAAGCTAGAAGGTTTCACACATATGGGGCATGTCCCTTCAATAGCTTAGAATCTCCATTCCTGAATCTGCACATGAAACAAACAATGTTAGAATAAAAAGGATGGGTCTCTTTTCCATTTGTGGTGCTTCTTTTTCATGCTTCTCACTTCTAAGCAATAATGTTCATAGCCAATTCTATATGTCATGAGGAGTATGATAATTTTTAGGTGGCAGGGCTTTTGAAAGATCCATATCTGAAGCTCTAACAAAATTTCTCAACTCCTTGCAGGAACCTTCGGAGCTTGGGAATGGGATGGATCAGTTGCAGTGAGGATCAAGTCATCAACCATTCTAGGCAATGATGGATATGCACTCTTACATTTTTATTTTCCTTTCATTTCATCTAAACCTTATCATACCTATTGTGTTATATTGGATTGGTTATGTCCATGGCTTGTGTGGACCTCTTGTTGCTTCTTTCAATTTTCAATAGACATAAAACATATTGAAAATTACATTTCTTGTGTGCATACTTCTTTACTATTATGATGAAACAAAGCTTTGTCATGAAATAGAACAATAATGTATCACTTATGCACTCTCTTTCTTTACTGCTCTTAAGCATGATGAAGCAAACAAAACTCATGATATAAATATGATATCCACACTCCGTTTAATGCAAAGAATCAAATGCTTAACTCAAACTGATAACAATCATCCAAATAAACATTACAAATTTAACCTTGTGTGAAAATCTGTAACAGTTGCAACTGATAGTTAGCACACAAATAATTGCATTCAATACATGCATATATTATCATCATATTTACTTGCATAGTTGGCCACATATCCATTTTATCATATTATATATAAGCATGAGAGTGTATCATATATGTCTTCTAGCAAACCAAAATATCAAGTCTTAAGCATCATGAACATACTTAGGCAGATAAAAGAATTTAAACAAAGTATATGAAAACCGTATAAAAAGACTATTAAACTACCTTATCAATGCCTTGTATTGGTAGGATAGAGTTGTGCAACAACAAAGAATAGCAATAAAAATTCCATAAAGAACATATGTCACCCACAACCAATATACACAATACTTGAAGGCTAACAAGAGAAAATGGCACACCCTTAAATACATTACATATATATAGGATTTTAATTTCCTAAATTATAGGAAACTCTCAAAACAAATTACCTAAATATATTGAGTTATTTTAACAACTCAATATATTTGTACCATTAATAGAATAACTTAAATAAAAGGCCTATAAAAAACCTAATACATAGTTATTATGTGCTTCCTATAAATAATGCCATATTCTTAATACCCCCCTTCCCCACCCCATTATTGCATCATTCCCCAAATATCAATTATAGACCAACAATACTTTATGACTATGTTTAGTAGTTCATCATAATGTATGAGTAGGTGTTAGGATTAGGGAGCACCGAGAGGGTGGGGGGGGGTGAATCGATGCAACAATACTATTTAACTTATTCAACCAATACCTCAACTTAATACAGAAATTAAATGACAATAAACCAAATAGAACACATAACATGAACATCCTAACACCTTGATTTGTTATCGAGGAAAATCCGATTAAGGGAAAAACCCCGGTGGGGATGATACCCATGAATAACTCACTACTACAGTAATAAGTGCTCAGTTATAGGCATAAGTACAAAGAGGAGAATGCACTTTAATTCAGTTTTACAACCTAGATCTCACTACTCATTTACATAACTAACTCTTTAACTTCTTCAACCATGCAAAAGGAGCTACCATAGAAAAAGTGATACATATGAGTGTAAACAAAGGGGAGAATCATGTTGATAAGATTTTCAATAAAATTTTTAAGCATGGTATCTTGGTAGAGTTGAATAAATTTTATCTTTTATTTGATGAAGTAGAGAGAAGAAGATTAGAACAAGGAGTAATTACCCATCTGCAAAAATTCAATACGGCACTTGTTGAAATAAAAGACCAAATACTTCTAGAGTCAATATTTAATGCAACAATACTCTTTAACTTCTTCAACCAATACCTTAACTTAATACAAAAAGTAAATGATTGTAAACCAAATAGAACACATAACATGAACCTCAGAACACCATGATTTTTTATCGAGGAAAACCCGTTTAAGGGAAAAACCTAGTGAGGATGATACCCATGAATAATTCACTACTGCAGTAATAAGTGCCCAGTTATACACATGAGTACAAAGAGAAGAATGCCCTTTAACTCGGGTTTACAACCTAGATCTCACTAGTCATTTACAACATATCATGCATTAAATACTGACTCTTTAAAACAACCTCCCCTTTTAGCATTCATAGAAACACTTAGAGAAAATGGCTAAGTGTCCATCCCAAAATGCCAAGTCCAAAAATGCTCAAAAATAGAACTCCAAAACGTAACTCCCCCTAAGATGATTATCCATTTTTCACATATAACTTCTCCCCCTTTGGAATCAATGGAAAGATGGGAAAAAAACCAATATTTCTCTAACAAAATTCTATACTATCCGCTTAATTAGGTACAAGTTATAAGTGCTCACTTACAAAAATTTGAAAATGTCTGAGACATTGTCCTTTAGAGCTATCCAATTTGCATTCCAAGACTTCCTCAAACTATCCAAAATTTGAATCTGACCACATATCAAATAATTTGATTTCTTAGCATGTATGATGTCTGGTGGTGAGGGTGCCCTCATTTCTCCTTCTACAAATTCTAAGCTTCTTTGCAAAATGTCCAACTTAGGAACTATTAAACTCCTTAGGTCGAAGATTCTCCCAAGTATTCTCTATCTCTCCACTTCCAAAACTCTAATCTTGTCATTAGTTCTGACAACTTCCTTTATATGATCAGATGCAAAATCCTTTGATGAATCATAGGCTTAAGCATTATCTACCAGTAATTGCTCATTTTCCTTCAAAAACTTATCAATGTCTGAAACATGAGTGAAAGGGTTTACACATTATTGCAAAGTTGCACTTCCTTCCTTGATAGATCTCGTAATATCAATTATCCCAACATCTAAAGATTTATTATCTTGATTGATCAACAAGCATATATGATGAAATATTTTGTTCACAAAATCCTTCTACACTTTATCCTCTGCCGCCTTCTCCAAGGATTCAAAATGTGCATCAAAATTATTCAACAAATCTTCTAATTTGTCAGATATAGAAATACCTTGGCTAATCTTCACATTCGTTAAGGCTTTTGACAGCATATCAACTTCCCTAGATAGAATTTTCCCTTCTTTCTCCTTCTTGCTCAATGATTTATCAATTTCTTTTGCTTGATCTAACATGGCAATATTTCTCAGTTCATATTCCTCCATGTTCTCAAGATCAATAGGTCCTTGCAAACCAAGTGTTTTAAGTGAATATCTTGCCAACAATACATCGGGTTTGCATGAAGATGGACATGTTTATGTTTGTTCATTCCTTGTTTCATTTGGTTTCTCTTTTTTTCCCACTGCCTCAGGAATATCAGGTACATTATCTATTCTTTCCACTTCTCCTCAGGTAGCCTCAACCTTTGCTTCATCAATCTCCATTTTTGGTTCAACATTAATTTCAACATCTTTATCTTCAACGAATCCTTTTCCTATCATGATTTTTTTATCTCATCCCTAGTTACAATATTTATAGGATTTGTGTGGGGATCTTAATTTCCTTCTTGTTGCACATCTTCATCAAGTCCATCAAAAGTAACTGGTACACCACCAATATATACATCTAGTTCTTTAACAGTAGAAGTAAATTTTTCATCAATGAATAGCTTGTCTTCTTTTCTTTCTATTCTAGGTTCTTTCCTTTCCAACACAACTGGTCTAACTTCATTCAACATCTTACTAATAACATCACCTGTTTCAACAATAATTTCATCTATCTTTCCATCCATTAACATATTGATTCTTTTCTTTTCCACTAGCCTTCTTTTTGCTTCTTCAAGTAAACTATTCATTTCATCATAACTGATTACTGGACACATCTTAGAAATAGATGCCTCTTTTGTCCTCTTATCTTCTTCTAAGGCTATTAGTCTCTTTTCTTCTAGTCTTTCATATAAGTGTTTTGGTATTTGGTCTTTTATTTCAACAAGTGCTTTATTGAATTTGTTCAGATGGGTAATTAATCCTTGTTCTAATCTTCTTCTCTCTACTTCATCAAATAAAATAAAATATTTATTCAATTCTACCAAGATACCATGCTTAACCACTTTATTCAAAATCTTATCAGCATGATTCTCACCTTTGTCTACACTCATGTATGTATCACTTTTTCTATGGTAGCTCCTTTTGTCCTCACTTTCTTCTTTGACTAATCAGATTCTGTAGACAAATAGCCATGATGTTCTTTAACTCTTTTCTTTTCTAGACCGGTACTCTTTGTCCTTCTCTTCACTGATTTTGACTGAGTTCTCTTTACCTCTGGTCTGGATGCCTTAGGTGAAGAATTTGACTTCTTCATAGGAGGTGTAGAAGATGTTCTAATAAATGTTCTTGGAAAAGAAATAGGTGGAAGTGGAGTTGCCTCCTTTTCAACATAAATTGGTTTTTCTTGTGTCTCATTATTTCTACCATTTCCTCCTTGGTAATTCCTACCTTCATAGCCACTGCACCAACAATTTTATTGATATTCATGTTCCTTTCCTTTTCTATCAACTGCAGCCAAACCTCTTGATACTTTTCCATGTAGGTTTTGAACCTCTATGTATTCAGATCAACGAGGCTTTTGAGCATCTCCTCCACATAATTAACAATCAAATCTAGTATCACTTCATAACCCATTGGTCGAATCCACATGTGTCTAGGTTCTACTACCTCCATGCAACATTGATCTATCTCAAACATAAAACACACTAAATTTGCATACTTCTCCACTATACTCTTCAGGGTTCTTTCTCTTTTCTGCGTCTTTTTCTAAAACATCTTAAGGTTTCCTAAGATTAAAGTATCTACATCATATTTCTTCTGACTTTGGTACATGTTTGATATTTGTAATGCCACAGGGACATCCTTCTGTCAAGCTACATTCATGATTTCGAGAAATAAAATCATCAAGTAGAAAAACATGTGTACAATCAAGGAACCATACTTGAATATATGTGATTTGTCCCTTTTGATCTTCTTAAGGTTCTCCAATAGTTTCTTCATCATGATTTCACAAATTCAAATTATGCATCCTCCATCAACATCCAGTAAGTAATGTGTATGATGGTTGTTGATATGGAGTTCATTTTGTTGGTGTGATATACTTTTTAGCCCAGCAACATGGATGCTAACTTGACATATGGCTTAATGATGTCATTAAAAGTCATTGCTCTTCTATCCTATCAAGATTTAGTTAATTGCTCAACAACCTTCTCCTTTTTTTTATTTTAGCACTGATATCTCTCTAGTAGCGTTGAATCCGGCTACCTTCTGAATTAATTCCTTATTTATATTTACCGATTGATCTCCAAACTAGAAGGTCTTCTCATGAATTATGCTCAAGATAATTTGTATCCATTTTGGGTCATCAAATGTGACTACGTCCTTGTAGTGAGCTAGGTTAATCTGATTAACCTTTCAGAACTCATCCTTCAACATTCTATTAGAACATAAAGATCCATACTAATTATATATTTCATAATCTCCAAGATCTTCCAATTTGTAGTGAATATATGCATGCACATCTTCAACATGTAATACTCTGTTGGGTACATGAGAAAATGCACCTTCAACATCATCCTCCATAGATTTATATGGATGGAATTTAAATTTATTACGCCAATTCTCAAGAACATTAACAATATGTAGAGTATCCATGCTTATAGCGATGAATTTGACAAAGTTTCACCAAGATAAATACCTTTTAGGGTTTTCTAGAGAATTTGATCAGTGGCTCAAATCATTGTTTGATCTCTTTCTACTCAGGTTCTCTCTTAATCTCCACATTGAAAAGTGTCGAATGAAGTATGCAAATGCCTTTTTATCTTGAGAATTGATCTAGTTTCCTCAACAAATGTTGTACATACCCTAACTCTACAAAAATATGATATATCCAATAAGTGGTAAATCTATTTGTAGTCCTTCAAATGATCATGAAATCTTCTGTGGTTCTCAACATAGCTTCCTTAAACTGATCTCTAACTAAATTTTAAATTGTAGTCAAATCTACTTCAATTCTTAGGGTGCCAAAATATTTTCTGATGAAAAACCTCCCCTTTTAGGTCCTATGACCTAATTTGTTGATGAAGAGAGATCCACACCAGAAGATGGTACGATCTTTCCAAAAGCATCAATTTGTTCTTTTCTTGCCCAAACCTTGTTCATTTTCTCTCTTACCTCATTTGAATCAATTGTTTTGCCTTTGTTGTTATTCCTTGCACTGATCTTGTCTACTAAACCATTTCTTCTCATTCCAGTATTATTCCATCTGCAATTCTTAGTTGTATGTCCATAATTATTGCAATTCTATCAAATAACATTATGATTTACATACCTCTGATAACTTTGATTAGTCATCAATCTGCAATTCCTTGTAATGTGACCAAAATTGTTGCATTTGTAGCATGTAAGGTTACCTCCATTTGTACTGGATCTATATCTGGATCTGCACTCCTTAGATCTGTGTCCATATTGCCACCATGTGAAACAATATGTGGAAAAGGTGTAGCAATTAAATTGCTCTGACATTCCTTTTCCCTATGTCCAAGCTTATTGCATGTGTAACATCTACCATTGAATTGTTGTCTATTTTTCTACTTCAAAGGTTTCTTCTTAAGTTTCTCAGTCTGATTTATCTTTACTTTAGCAGTTTTGGAACATTCTCCTTATTCATACCCTAAGACATGCTTATCTCCGTGAGGTCTCTAACTTGTAATTTGTTCATCAAGTTTCATAGAGCTAGATCTCAATTTTTTTTTAAATTCTCTAGCATCAACTAGATCTCTTCTTAATATTTCATTAATCCTCTCCATTTCTTGCTCATTATGTTTAGATTCATCAAGAAAAGCTTGCAACTGTCCAACTTCACTATTTAGTTTGTAGCATTCCTCGGTCTTAGCCTTTAAGGATTCCTCAAGGGTCTTCTTAGCTTTAATTTCTTCAGTGATCTTGATTTCCATAGATTCCTTTTCATTTTTTTAAGTTGTTTCTCTCTTTCAAAATCTACTTATTTTCTTTGGATTTGTCATTGTTAGGAGTAGAGTCACTGCCTTTTTTTGATAGCTGATCTACAAGTCCTTTTCTCCTATCTCTGGATTGCCTTAATTTCTCTTTCAAGTTATCAATGAATCCATTAGCTTCTCTTAATTTTTCTTCCATATCAATAATGTGAGCATTCGATTTGTCTAAGCTCTCAAGTGAGTTCAAAAGATGAATCTGAATACTGCTAGGTGATGCTATCGGGATTCTCCTCAAGTTGTTAGACTTCTTCCAAGGAACTAGACTCTTATACCAATTGTTAGGATTAGGGAGCACCGAGAGAGGGGGGGGGGGTGAATTGATGCAACTGTATTCTTTAACTTCTTCAACCAATACCATAACTTAATACTAAGAGTAAATCAAATAGAAAACATAACATGAACATCATAACACTATGATTTTTTATCGAGGAAACCCCGGTTAAGAGAAAAACGCCGATGGGGATGATACCCACGAATATCTCACAACTGCAATAATAAGTGCTTGGTTAAAGACATAAGTACAAAGAGGGGAATGCACTTGCATTCAAGTTTGCAACCTAGAGCTCACTTCTCATTTAAATAATTGAAATACATCAAGGCTTACCGCCAATTACATAAACAAAATGGACTTACAGTCCTATATCGAACTAACTGGTAGCATCTGCAATGCTTATACAGTTCCAATGAAGCTCTAAACATAGATTTTCTCATCAAACTTATTATCTGATTACTGCCTTATCATCACACAACTATCACTTCTATATCACTCTCTTTGCAATCAAAACTCGATCTTAAATACAAAATCATAACCTCAAAACTCAAACTCTATTGGCTCAGAAAAGAGTAATGAAACGTGTAGAGATCTTCGCCAAAACACAAAATCAAATCTTGCTAACCAAACCAAGTAACCACTGATGTCGGCTCTATCATCAACAATCATTAAATCGATAATAAAAAATTATTTACCAAGTATACCAACTCAATTTCTCCGGACTATCATGTTCTTCCAAAAATTTGTCAACCTGATATTCCACTGTGAATATCTCATGCATATGATGTCTTCAAAAATTGCGATTATCATATTAGACATAATTGTATGTCTAGATTCATACCTTGCAATCGCATACACTACCCTACCTTAATTTTAGGACTTCCAAAATAGATGTAATAAAATAAACATGTTGAAACTCTAAAATTGAAACACCTTAATGGCAAAAAAAATTCAGATCTCTTTAAGCTTTTTTTATTGAAAAAACACACAAAAATATTATAATAATTTAAGTCAACAAAGTGTTGAGCATAGCACCATATAGACTGTCCAAAACTGTATATAACCATATATCATAACAGCCAAGAATGGAGCAAAAAAGATTGTCAGCTACCCATAACCATTGAAGAGATACATATCAAAAACACTTTAAGCTTGTTTTGCCCTATATTTGCACTAGGGGGCATCATGGCTTTTGAGTCACGTTGCGGGTATCATGGATTGAATTTGCACCTCTCATATTAAATTTCCTTTTCTTTATTTTTTCCCTCCTCGAGGTAAAACGGTTTAATGTAGAAGGGAAACAAAAAAGGACACCTGTTTTTAGCCTTTTTCCATTTAAATGCTGCTGAAAAAGTACATGTACTTATTTTGCAGAAATAGTCTTGTCTGAAAATAGCTGTCTTTTCATCCATCCAGTGAACTAGCGACTGCAAGCAAAGAATATGATGAATAAGGAGAGATGTAGCTTTCAAAATTAATTAATCAAAAAAGCCAATAAATACCCATTTACGTTGATCCATGGACAACCCAGATCCAGTTACAAATTTATTAATGGATAATGTCAAGATAAGACTAAAATACACAGACCCAGATGCAAATTATTTGATGGATTAGATCCTTAGAAAGATGAAGATAAGAAAGACTTAACATAAACAGCATATAATTGGTTGAAAGTTAGTTATAAACCACTGTACTAACTACTACTGTATATCGTAGTTGAATGTTAGGTTTTAAAGACTGTATTGGCGGCTCGTGCAGAGCATTTGTTCAAGACGCACGAGCGCAATATACGTGATGATGACCATTTTCAGTTCCGTGTCTAGGCATATTTGATTACCTCAACTGACAAGCTAGACAGCTGGTGACCGGTACTTATCGATTTCTCTATTTAAATTTATTATTTTGAAATGATAGTAAAATGCCAAAAAATCTGGCAGTGTTCCTAGATGTATAGATGAAGTTGGTCAGCTGAATATGTTGACATTTTGGATGAGTTTTGAATAGGTCACCAATCAGGACTGCGCATAAACTCTATATAGACTTAAAACATTTATGCAGTGCTGTTCCTTTTGTTAGATATTTTTGTTCATTGATTAGATTTTTAGGAGGTTTTTGTTTGGGCTATGATTTGAGCTAAAAATGAGTTCTAGTGAGGATTTGGAGATTGCTGAGGATGAGAAGAGAATGGGTCTTAATGGGGATTTGGAGAATGATGAAGATGTGAAGACACCATTGCTTTATCAAACAAATAGTTGGTATAGCACTTCCATGATTGGTATCGAGAGAGGGGGCAGTAGCAATCAAGTTCCAGGGGCTACTGCCGAAGAAAGTTCTCTTAATGCTATAATTTTTACACTTATTGTAGCTTTGGGTCCTCTGCAATATGGGTTCACAGTAAGTTTGCTTGTCTTCAATGTGATCAGTAACTTGGAGGAGAATGAATTAATTACACAATAGTTAAGTTTGTTTCTCTGCAATATGGTTTCATAGTAAGTTTGTTTCTATTCTATCAAAATTTACCGTACCTAACCTTGATTTGTCATGTGTGGCAAGTAATTACTTAAATCCCATTTGGTAGGCATTCTTATTGGCAATTTTAACAGCTTCGTCTTCCCAAGAACCATGGACAGCACCAGCTTAGCGTTAATTTTATGACAATTATCCTTCAGTGCACATTTTTCTCTTATAAGAGAGGAGTAAATGAGTAGATCAATTAATTGTTAATTGATTCCATACCGACCTTTAATTGTAGTAAAGCTAGTTTCAAATTTTGCTTCTCCACCTGACTCCTAATTAAGAGCAGTATACAACACGCAGTAACAGCAGTGGGTAGAAAACTTCCTATTGCTCACCATTTTGATGGCACTTATTATGATTTGGACCTCAGTTCCCATCCCAGAGAACAGAAAATGTCTGAAATAACAGTTATGATATTTTCATAGTCCACGCTACTACTTACAATGTTTCTGGATTTAAATTTGTCAAGATTTTAAGCACTTAAAATCTTGACACAGTTAAATCCAGAAACATTGAAAGCATGTCATAATTAGTTGTCCCAAAAAGCATACCTATAGGAGAATCTAAAGAGTGGACAGAATTCAAAAGTACACATAACTTATGAGATTGAGCTAAGGGAACTTTTAGTCCAGTTCTTGCCCTGAAGCAACTAATTAAAATTGTTAAATCAACAGTAGCATGAAATTAACTTTAAGTACCAACTGATTTTAGCAATATAGTTCTGGACTGTATTATAGCTATAAATATTGATCTCGAATGTATATATGATTTCCCTGAACCCATTAAAGACTTCTACAGAGATGGAACTCTTAGGCTCAGTACTGGCCAACACCATAGAGGTGTTTTATTTGAGTGCTGAAGAGGTATTACTAAAGGATGACGATGAATTGAAATATAAAGCTAAATAATTATGGTAGTACTAGTGTCTACAAGTGATCGGAATATGCGAATGCAATTTCAGAGTACTGTCAACAATAATAGCAAAAGAAAGGAGTTTCTAAGTGATATTGCATAGGAGAAATAGACTTATCAATGTTTGTATAGTCACTAAGAGCGACAGTGTTCTCTAGGGAATGGCTTCAGCTAACATGATCTGGTAGAGTTGTCCTTTGGTGCTAGTAGTTACAAAGTACCATCGATTCTCCTACCATCCAAGGTCAAATATCATGGGAGAGATGAAATTATGGCAATACCAGATGAATCATGAGATCCAGAACAAGTATAGAGAGGTTGTCACTTAAGGCACATTCCCTGACAAGTTTTTTTTTCTAGCAATGTCAGTAGGGCAAGGCACTTGACAGACTGCGAAGAAAGATCCGTTAGGTCTAGGAGGTGATTTGTAGGGAAGTGGAGGAAGAATGAAGTATGAAATAATCAATCTAGTAGGCCTGTGAGATAATTTCAATGCTTCACACCTGAAGACAGCTGCCTTGCAGAGAAACAGAGCAAAATATCTGTAGTCAGAATGGTAGAAGAACTGATATATGTTTCTTCCCATTGTACTTGAATAGAGAATATTACATCTATTGGATCACAAGATGAATCATGCTCCACGCTTCGTTGTTTAAACTACAATTGGTGAACATTGCATCACATGCCGATTTAGATTTCAATAATCAAATATTTTACTTAATCAATTCCTCTTGTGTCTCAACTGTACTAAGTGCAACCGCTAATTTAGAACATTCCAATTTGCTCCACTTTTGGTTCATATCAAATAAATCTTTCTTATCGTTTGAGACCAATCTATATGTGTATTCTTTCACAGAAAACTTTGTTGATGAGGTTCATTCACATTCAAAGGCTTGTAGTTTTCTTGACAAAGAGTGCTCTAGAAGGCAATATGTACTGCCTCCTAATGTAAGAGCCTAAGAGGAGCTTTGGGAAGTTATGGATCTCCAAGTATGAACAAATATTCAATTGTTTCTTTTTACAATCTAGGGCTACAATATGGTACTAAGGAGTAATAAGAATAATAGTCATCGATCTTCTCCTCTATAAGTGACATCTTTGAAGAAAAGCTCTCAGACCAATATAGCAACATATCTCTAGTGCCCCTATCTATAAATTGATTTGAGTGACCCATGGTTCGCAAAGAAGCTACTTGTCTCCCTTGCCTCTCAAAACAGGCTTGACAAATGAAGAGGAAATGCAACTCTATTTTCAAGCTGCAACAAGAAAAGTGTGCAATGAGAACAATATATGGCTTACAGGTTCAAAGCATTACTAGGATTGAGAATAGTAAAATATTTTTCATGCGGACTCTCATATGATGCTACAATATGAACAATTTAAAAGAAATATAGATAAAATAATTTCCATGATGAAGTGTACCATATAAGGAGGCAAATCACCATGACACAAATTTGTTCTCTCTATAAAATATAGATCTAATCTTCTTATGTACTTTCTCCTCTCAAGCAGGACCTTGATAACTTATTTAAAGATTCTAGATGTGTCACATAATGCGCAAAATAGAAATGGAATAATAATACTAATGAATTGGCATTATTTGGAAGGGATAAAACAAAGAAAACTTATATTAGTCATCTTGTTGCAGAATGGCTATTCATCGCCTACTGAGGATAGCATCATGAATGATCTCAGCCTAACCATTTCTGAGGTATGTTGCATACTATTGGTACATTGTATGTTCCTCTTTCAGCTAGACTTGGGGATGTCAAGCATACCATTGTTTGATGAATTGGTTGCTAAATTTTACAGTTTTCTTTATTTGGATCACTTTCCAATGCTGGGGCAATGATTGGGGCTATGATCAGTGGGCTACTTGCTGATTATATTGGAAGAAAAGGGGTACGTTCTTAGGGATTCATGATTGTTGAAGAAAAATATAAGTTAATATATTAATTAATTTATTCCTTTCAATCTTAACTGAAGTAAGATGCCCCCTGTATGAATTCTGATACTTTTTTGAGTTTTCTCTTTATGTACACAGGCACTGGTTGCAGCCTCAATACCAAACATTTTAGGGTGGATAGCCATTTGTTTGGCAGAGGCAAGTTATACTTTTATATCAATAAATTCTGTGTCATATAGGCATGATCCACAAAAAAATAGTCCTAGAATTATGACTTTTTTAAGTTCAGTCTCAGAAATTCTGTAGCTTAAATATGAAAAGAATATACTTTTTTTTATTTTAATTTCATTATTGCTATCTGGGTGCAGGATTCCTCAATTTTGTATCTAGGTAGGATATTGACAGGCTTGGGAGTAGGAATCATATCATTCACTGTAAGTTTATTGATTTACCATTCGTTTACAGTGAATACAATTTCAAGTTTTCTATTATTACTTATTAGGTGTTTTTTCTCCTCCATTGTGAGTTTCATGATTTCTGCTTTAAAGTTTTATTTCTTATTAAAATGTCAATGAATTATTTCTGACAACAAATGGAAAATCATCGCACCCTTGTTTTGCTGCTGATTGATATAAAAAACAAATAGAAAATCATCACTTGCCACAACAGTATTCAGATATACACCTGAAGTTAAAAAAGCTTTCCCACCTAGAAAACATAAATTAAGTGATGGTTTTTACTTTTTCTAGATGCATTCAAAACTGAATTCCTTGTCAACATTGTGGTATGAAAACATAGTTACCTTGTCCAAAACTCAAAACTATATAAATTCATTGATGCCAGATATTTATCCGTGTTGGTCAGATATCTTATTCTCCTATATGGTACTGGTTCTCTCATTTGGAAACTAGTCAATCAAAAAGTACCATGACTTATAATAGGGATTACTTTTTGGAGTTATCAGGAAGGAAAATGGCCTAGATATTCATGTAATTTTCTGCATTGTATTTTATGATCTTGTCAGGTGCCTGTGTATATTGCTGAGATAGCTCCTAAGCACTTGCGTGGAGGTCTTGGCACAATCAACATGGTAAGATCCTTGCACACTATCAGTATTTGCTGATAAATGAACCTGTATAGTGCCCTTAACGGTAACATATGGTAAATTATTTTCATTTGCAAAGTCTGAGTTGTAACAAATTAAAAGACTACTTGTGAAACAGCTTTCCATAACAATTGGTATATTCGTGGTATATCTATTGGGAATGTTCATTTCCTGGAGGCATCTTGCAATTGCAGGTATATTGGTGGCAATTATATGAAAGAGAGGAAAAGGTATAATTGAAATTGTTTTGATAAAATTGCATGGAATGTTTGCTAAAGAACGCTCATATTCCCAATACTTTGTGTCTACATAGGTGCAGTTCCCTGTAGTTTATTGGTTCTTGGGCTTTTTTTAATCCCAGAAGCTCCAAGATGGCTGGTAAGATTCAATGAAATTAGATTCTATCTTATGAAGTGTTAAGTTTCCATTATGAAGAGATTGACACTTTTCACCATCATTTAAACTCATCCTTGCTAATCTGTGTTTATGGGCATACAGGCTAAGATTGGTAAAGATTTAGACTTTGAAGCTTCCTTACAAGTCCTTCGTGGGTTGGACTCTGATGTTTCAATTGAGGCAACTGAAATTAGGGTAATTCTTTCACCTAAAGTCGTATCTCCCATTTACTTAATTTATGCCATGTCCTTACTGTTCTATGACTATCAAAATAAAAACAGAACAGAAAAATTCTTACCATTCTTTTGGCATTGCATTCGGTGGTCCAAGTAGAAAGAAACATCTTGTACTGGTTTTCCTTTACCAGATCATCTTTTCAAATATCTTCTTAGTCTTTAATCTCCTCAAGTGAGTTATTCATTTACTTGAGAAAAAACTGCAACTGGGAATCGGCAGTTGTTTTCATGAAGGAGCCTTTGATACAATTAATGTGAAACTTTACTGTGCTTTAGAGTGCAATGGAGCTAAACAGGCAAGAGCCAAATATGAAATTGTCGGAGTTATGCCAGAGGAGATATGCATTTCCTCTCACTGTAAGTATTCTTATGTTCCAATTTGAATGCAAGAAAGCACAATGTCACCTTTATGTTTTGCACATCTCTAATCACACAGAAAGTTGTATATGAAATCTCTCTATTCTCCCGGTTAAGAGTTTGAGTTAGAATGGCCTTATTGGAGTTATTTATAATGTTGTGATGTTTTGAGGCTGATACTTTGTCAGATGTCAACAAAATGTAAGTTGGAGGAACTATACCTTTAGTTATCTGAATCTCTATGCATTTTTTCTAAACCTTGCTTCCAAACTACTTTTAAACTTGTATTCTCCACGAGAAGTTTATTGCAGTTCATTATTCTAATTTTATCTTCTATCCAGTACCTTGAACATTAACCAATGCACTTTAAGATTTATATCTTTCTTAGATTACAGCACCCACAAATCACTATAATTACTAGGCAACACAGTTTAGCAGACCGCCTGAGCATATAAATCTTAAGTTTGGTCATCCCCATCACCTCTGTGTAGATAATCAATGGGGGCATAGTCCACTGAGTTTATAACACCCCCATTTCCTTTCTGTTATCACCACTAAGAAATGATTAAGATGGACATTTTAAGCTTTTCTGGACTAGATTATTGCAAAGATTCTTATTTTGTTATTAAGCTTAATCTTGTTTGATGAAAAACGGTGACCCTAGTTATATAGCAAGCATGACTTTGATTCTTTCCTTGGAAATTTTGTCAGTGCTCCATGCATTCCATCATGTTTTGGGCACCTGTAAATTGATCTGAGTCCTAGAACACTTGTAGTGCACATAAGATATCCTTTAATGATTAATCAATAAGTGATAAGTACAATAAGTAAAGTGTCTCAAAGGAGTCAATTGTTTTGCATGATTATTTGAATTTATAAGTAATAGGAATGTCTTTAGAATTACAATATTGAGAAGTGTTCTCACGATGCAAGTTTTCCAAGGAATCAAATGAATGACATCCTCCATTGAAAGTGTATTTTCATTATATGTCCATGCTCGTTTTGCTTCACAAATGCCTGTCTTTCCATTTCGTAACCACAATAACTTCTAAACTATAACGTTTGTTCCAAGCACCAGCAAATCCACAATCCACCAAAGTCCTTTGATTGATTTCCTTCAAGCTCTGTTATGCTAAATTATGGCTAAATGCTTCACATTGTCATTGCAAATTCTACTACCCACCTTGATTGTAATCTCTACTAGACCTGCATCCTCTCTGGAATTCATTTAGCACAGTAGATTTCAAATTTATCCATGCATTTCTACATCTGATTTTCCTCTTTTAGAATTGCTTCATTTGGGTGACCTCATGTTCACCTTTTTAGACCTTGGTTTATTTATGTGTACTAGCAGTGTATTTCAAATATTTGATGGAACTCTATGATGTAAGAGTCTTATTGTTTCAGAATGTTTATTGTCAGATTGGCATAGGGCTGCTTGTATTGCAGCAACTGACAGGAATAAGTGGCATTATGTTCTACAACACTTCCATTTTCAAAGCTGCTGGTGAGCTGTTTTATTAAGACTCCCTTACTGTTCTATTAAGAATCCCTTAGTTTTTCTACCAACCAATAGCAGTCCATACACAAACATGTTAGAAGCTATGTGTTGCACTTTCCACAAAGTACAAAAGATCTGGCAGAAAAGAAAGACGGAAATTGTGTTAATGTATACAGATGAAAAAAGTAGGACCATGGGTTTCAAAATTACATTAAGTTATAATAAGGAAGAACTAGGTCTAGAAAACATGGAAAACAAAGGGCAGTTGCATATTTGTAGCTGAGTGAGATTTTTGAGTTAAAGATGTGTCTCTTGTAAGAGATGTGAGATCTACTTGGGAAATGAATGCCTGTTGCAGGACGAAAAAGGTAACTAATTTCTAATAAATCCAACAGGAATCTCGGATGCTGAGGTTGCATCCCTTGGACTTGCTGGAGTGCAGGTGATTGTGAAGTTCTAAGCTAGAAGTAGTTCAGCTAACTGTTTCATAAAATATTCGGAATAAAGCCTTTATCATTTTTACTTTTAAGTTTTTAAATTCACAACTTAAAAGCCCCGATCTTGTATAATGATGTCGTGTAGGTTCTGATGACTGGAGTCATTGCATGGCTAATGGACAAGGCTGGTAGGCGTATTCTCCTCATGGTAAGTAAATAAGCAACATCTATTAATGCTTTGCTAAATGCTACCACATAGGAAGATCACGAAGTTTCAACTCAAGCGTTGCAAGGGAATTACATATAACTTCTTTCACTCTGCCAGATCTCATCTGCAGGAATGGCAGCCAGTCTTTTCCTCATAGGGATTGCATTCTACTTAAAGGTAGGGATGCGTTCTACTTAAAGGTAGTCATTTCAACAACCACAATATTTCTTTACTAGCACATGCCCAACATATGCAGGCATCTACTCATGCATTTTCTTTGCACAAACAGGAAAAGACAAATTCTTATTGTTAAGCAACTCTTTATGTATTTTTGATGATCTGAAGGCTGAGACTCAAGTCCCGAATTTGAAGTTTGATCTCATGTTTCACAAATCTTGCAGAGCCATGTAGCAGCAGCTTCTTATTTGTCCAGTATTTTGGCTTTAATTGGTTTATTGGTAAGATTGGGAGTCAATTTACCTATCAATTTTTTTAATTTCACTGCAAATGATCACACTTCCAGTATAGCTGACTCCTAGTAATCAATCTGACTGATTGGTGCTCTTTAACAACAGGCTTGCATTATCTCCTTTTCTCTTGGCATGGGTGCCATCCCATGGATTATTATGTCTGAGGTAATGCGTCTTCTCCAACTTATACTACAAAATATTCTTGGAAAAGACTCAAATTTTGGGCGTATTTTTCAATTCAGAAAATAGAGGTTTACCCAGTAAAATATGTGACATGAAAGAAACAATCTGCGAATTTCGAGGAAGTGGACATGGTTTAGTGGTAAAGTTATCATGATTTTCATTTCTTGAGGAATCACACTTCATGCAAACTCACCAATATAAAAGCTTGCGGGTATACCTGGTAATGTAGAAATTGGGACTCTACAATGTTCTGAAAGTTTGATCTTATTACAATGTTGACCTCCTAGATCCAATTTCCCTATTTCCCTACATACTAAGCATTCCATTTATGAAATATTCAATTCACCTCGTTCTGTTTTGCAGTCTTGTACAGACTCAACCATAAAGTACCTACTCTATTCTTTTCTGCCTCTGCAGATACTTCCTATCAATGTCAAGGGAATTGCTGGTAGTGTGGCAACGTTGGCCAATTGGTCTCTTTCTTGGGCAGTGACAATGACAATAAACTTACTCTTAGAATGGAGCAAAACAGGTAAATCTATGGTCGGATCGTTAACTACAGTTTGCGAACCAAGGGCGGATTTTTCTTTTAATATTTATGGGATAATTGGTGCAGAATCTAAAACTAAAATTAATGTTTGTTCCTTGCAGGAACATTCATGCTATATGCACTGTTCAGTGCTCTTACCTTAACCTTTGTGGTGCTGTTTGTGCCTGAAACTAAGGGAAGAACACTAGAGGAAATTGAGGCATCGCACAGATAAGGTTTAGAATGGTTAGTAATCATCAATAGTACTCTTGGATGACACGTTGCTATATATGCATTCAGTTCCTGTAACGTATACGGTTGGTGCATGGAATAAAATTTGTTGGCCATGAAATTGAAAGATGATCCACCATATATTGGGAATCGTATTTTGTATTCAAATTTGGGTTGGGGTAAGTCCTCAATATACCAAGGCAGGTAACATCTATGCATCTAGTATTGAGGAATCCAGTGCCTATTTTGATAAAGAAAGCTTGGCACGAGAGTCTTATGATGAACAACCCAATCATTTGAATAGCAGTGGACATTTGGTATTGAATAGCCACATATCATTCTTTAGGCCCTTCAGTTAGCTGAAAATTATTGACCTTGTGGTGAATTGTACTCCATTTTTTTCTGTGTGAAATTAAATTAATAATTTATTGGTATTTCTTTGGTGCAGTTGCATCTTGGACTTTGTACGTGGGTAGAATATAAAATTTGCTATCGACAAGCAATTCTCCTTCAAACTTGACTACTGAAATAAACTTGAAGCTATTTAATGCTAGTTCACACTTGAGATATGTATCATTTCATTTTGTTTACCTATTTTTAATTGAGAAACTTCAGATTCAAATATATGAAAGAAGTTACGAAATGCAGCAAGGTGGCAGTGGAGCGAACCGAAACCCTTGTAGAGCCCGATTTCCTGTTTTTCAAACGCATGAAGATTTCTTGTTTTTGCAATGCGACTCAAGGCTCCAATTGGGCTCAAAACAGCTGCACTGCAGATTGGAGAAGCAATTCCTCCGGACTTGCTGGATAAATGCACAAATCACATCACTTTAAGCCCTAAATCGCTAAATGTGCTTGAAGAGAGAGATCGAAATGGAAGGGTTTGAAGCCACAGCTAATGAAAAAGAATGCGGGATTTCAAAATATGGGAGCTAAGGGCCCGTTTGGACGCAGGGATATCAGCCGATATACCGGAATATCGAATTCCGAAGACGGTATCCATTGTTTGTGTGCGACATCAAAGGATGGAATTGGAATTTCGATATTCCAATTTTACCCAAAAAAACGGGCATATCGTCTTCCACTTGAAAAGGTGGAATTGGAATATCGGTCTCTTATTCCACTTTCAAATGCTCATTTTATTTGCCGTCGGGTCCGTTTTTGCAGTTAATAACATTTTTGATGTCCGAAATTTCATTTCGGCCAAAGATTTTGTTCTCAGAATTTTCGTTCTTTGTCGGGGGTCTGCGAAGAAGGCAAGGGGCCGAGCACAACGAACCAGGCGCAAGGAGGCAGCGTCCTTCGAAAGCAGAGAGGCGGCATCCAAAAGGGGTGCAAAAGGCCCGAAGCCACGTTGAGGAAGAAGACGCAACCCCAACCAAGGAAGCAGACCGCAACGAAGAGGGCGGCTCCAGCAGGATTCACGGGGGCACAGGGTGCCAAAGAGGCACGACGTGCCAAAACGACTGGCAAAGCCAGCACGAACGGGGAGGTCGCAGCAAAGGCGATGACGACCGGGCCCTTCGTCAGCAGCAAGAAGACAACGGACAAAGGGAGGAATCCCTGTTTTGGTGAACCAAACAGGTCATCCCATATTTCGGAAACCAATTTGAGAATTTGATCTTCCAGAATTTCATTTTGAGAATTTGATCTTCCAGAACTGACTATATCTGGCATTTGGTATTCCGGCGTCCAAACGGGCCCTAAAAGCAGAGCAGAGCATAAATCTGTAGTAAATTGCTTTTGGTGAAACATGTAATGTGTTGGTTCATTTTATGTGTGTGTTTGACGAAAATGGGTGTGAAACTTTTTGGTATTCCACTTCCATTTGTTGTGGTGGCTAGGGTTTATAAAGAATATTGTTTGTTTGTGAAAATAGTGATTGGTTTATTTTACATAGGATGTTGTTTGTCTCTGAAAATAAGGATTGATTTTTGGTGTTGCTCTTTCATATGTTAACATTGTTATCAATCTAACCATATCTCGATAAGGTCACAGAGATGATTTATACTGAAGGATCATGTTTGAGCTATTTATTTTGTATTTGTTTGTCGAATATTGTTATGCATTGTTAAGTTTGATGTTAGGTTGGATATTTCTTACTCATGGTGTTTGTTCGTTGTCTGTGTGTTTAGCGAAAATGGGTGTCAAAACTTTTTTGGTATTCAGTTTCCATTTGTTGTAGTGATTAGGGTTTACAAAGAATGTTGTTTGTTTGTGAAAATAGTGACTAGTTTAATTTCCTATAGAACATATCATAAATATGTGGTAAATAGCTTTTGGTGAAACATGCAATGTGTTTGTTCATTTTCTATGTGTGTTTGACAAAAATGTGTGTGAATCTTTTTGGCATTCGATTTCCATTTGTTGTGGTGGCTAGGGTTTATAGAGAATATTGTTTGTTTGTGAAAATAGTGACTAGCTTTTAGTGTTGCTCTTTCATACATTAACAAATGAAACATGTAATGTGTTTGTTTGTTCTTTGTGTGTGTTTAGCAAAAATGGGCGTGAAACTTTTTGGTATTTGGTTTCTATTTGTTGTGGTGGCTAGGGTTTACAAACAATATTATTTGTTTGTGAAAATAATGACTTGTTTATTTTACAAAGAATATTGTTTGTTTGTGAAAATATTGACTAGGTTTTGGTGCCGCTCTTACATACGTTAACATTGTTATCAGTCTAACCCTAACTTGATAAGGTCATAGAGATGATTTATACTGTGGGATCATGTTTGAGCTATTTATTTTGTATTTATTTACCAAATATTTGTAGACACCTAAAAATGGTCAAGATTAATTGAAAGGAGCAATCAAAGGCAAAATCAGAAATTAATTGAAATCAAAGACAGAGGATTAATTAGATAAAAAGATTATTTAACTATGCAACTGGTTTTAATCAAATAATTGTATAGTTGAATTAAATCAAATCTAATTCATTCAAGGGGTACACATGGCTAAGAAAATTAATTTAATCAATTAATTAATTTCTAAAATTTCTCACCTACCACATGGGAATGGATTGAACCAACCAATAGGAATTGAGAATTGAGCTCACATGGATTAAAGCTGAATTGATTCTCCACCACACATCTTGAGAATGAATTTGGACCACTCATTTTATCTCTTTGTCCAACCTTTGAGAACAAAATATTAAAATTGTCTCATCATTTGAAACCATCAACTTGACCCAAACTTGACCATGGTTAAACTTACTCTACCCCTAAGCTTTGAAAAAATCTATAAATAGAGAGCAAAAATTAAGAGAAAATGATCTATTCACATTTAATTAATTGCATCCTTACTATATGCATTTTGATTTTGAAAGCACAATAGATCATTTTTAGTATAATTGAGTTGAGATAGGCATTAACTTCATCCTAGATCATTTAAATTCTCATTTTAGAGTTGTCTCTAATGGATGTCAGCTGAGAGCATTGCATTAGCTTATTTAATTAGAGATCATGAGATGCTTCAAGTGCTTCTTTATTTCAATTCAACATGTTTAAAAGTTAAATTAGTTTGATTTGAGTTTATTTCTTAGCAAACTAATTTCATGAAGGTATTTTATATACACAATATTGTTATACATTGCTTAGTTTGATGTCACTCTCCATCCATTTTGAAAGGATATGAAATATGGTTAGGACAAAAGCCATTGAATATACCTCACATATTTGAACACTTATTTTGACACATTCATTTTAACGTGCATACTATTATTCCCCATTTTTTGAATGTATCTATACGTTATCAATAACGGTCTTGATATGACAAGCCTATTCTTGAGGCTACTTTTGCAATTGTAGGGTCAATTCCATTCAAGTACTGCATAGTAAATTCCACACACACCTATATACATTTAATTGTTATAGGTAATAGAATTTTTTAGATATATACATTCATCCTACAACCACATTCATAATTAATTTTTTTCGTGTTTAATCATTTACACAATTTTGTTAGTTGATTTAGATGAACAAGGAGACACTTTGACACAATGATAAGAAAATCAGATGAAGCAAAACATAAGAAAATCAAATGAAGCAAAACACCAAGACTACATACATGGAGCATTAAAGGTATTGTGCATTTCTATGACAATGGATCTAATCATACTCTATGAACTCAACCTTATATATCATAAAAATTACATTCTAAATATAAATTTAATGGAAGACTCATGCATTAAATTATAACCTCACATCTTTAAGGCACCATATGTATATCATTCACATTTGAGGAAACACTTATGCTATCTGTATGTATAGAAATAATTAGTTGGTGATTGGTGATTTAACAAGCTCATTTTTGGAAAATGGAAATTGCATTGAATGTTATCGTATAAATTTGTGATGTTAGAAATGTAAATAATCATATTTTATTTTAGGCACTTTATATTGCACTTGGCTAAGATCTTATTTAGGTAGAATACAATCTTTAATAATCACACTTTCAAGTGCGTATATCTTAATCTTGGCTTTGGAGAATCTTTCGGGTCCTCTTGTTGTGGATTTTTTTCCTTGTATTGGCCAAGGTGTATTTTATTATGTGTCTATTAATTATAAGCCAGTTTGAGATGTATAATGATGATTTGAAACACTCATGTTTTCTTTATGTACAAAAATAATTAGCTGGTGATTGGTGTTTTATCAAGGTCATTTTCAAAAAATAAAAATTGCATTGAATGTTATCAGATAAATCTACAATGCTAGAAATGCAACTAATCATATTTTATACAAACCATAAATGTTCTTTTAGGAACTTTGTATTGCACTTGTCTAGGATCTTATTTAGGCAGAATACAATCTCTAACAATCACACTTTCAAGTGTGTATACCTTAATATTGTCTCTTGAGAATCTTCCAAGTCCTCTTCTCGTGGATTTTTTTCCCTTGTATCAAGGCCAATGTGTATTTTATTATGTGCCTATTAATTATAACCTACTTCAAGATGTACAATAATGATTTGAACCAATATTGGTTTTTGTCACATATATGAAGTGACAAGGCATTAGAGGAGTGGGCCAAAAAATGGTTTAATGATGTGAACTAACAAATCATAATAACTGAGATATCGGAAATTATAATTGCCTTCTGTTGTATTTCTATTGTGTTTGATGTTATGGCTTGCATTAGGGAAATAATATTAACAGCTGGAATGAAGTATGCAAGATGTCAAAACTCTTAAAACAATGGAATGTTAATGGTAATTTGTAGCCTTTAAATCTAGACATTTGTGGAAAAAATATAGAAGGTGCTATATATTCATTTTTTGTATTTTTTTTTTACGAACTTAGGGAAAAAAATATTAATCCTCTTTCTTATTGTGTCATAGACATTTTGTTTTTGCACCCAAAGTCGAATTCCTTGCTTGTAGAGAATAGTAAATGCTATGTCATTTAAAGCAAGTTATGCCAATCATTTGCAACTTCATGTTGCAAATAACATGGTAAGCTCATATTTATCTTTCAATTGGACATTGTGAACCATTCATAGTTGTCATATGTATATCCAT